>WOXC01002010.1:0-231934 GCA_011680675.1 Gymnobelideus leadbeateri
TCATCCCACCTAGTACAATACGCCTTTGTAATTGGAATAATGTCTAATATGAATGCACTTGCAGATCATATACTGGACTATATGCTGTTGTGTGGGGAGGGGGGAGGGAAGTAAAGGAAATTTGAAAATCAAGGAACTATGGAATTGAATCTTGTTAACTGAAACTAAACTAATAAATAAATTTAAAAAAAAGAAAAAGAAATAACAAAATCAAATGAGGGGAGTAGAGCGCCGACCCTGGAGTCAGAAGGACCTGAGTTTGGAGCTGGCCTCACACACTTAACCCACACAAACAAAAACCTAGCCGTGTGACCTTGGGCAAGTTACTTAACCCCAATTGCCCTAAAAGGGGCAGCTAGGTGGCGCAGTGAGTAAGAGCGCCGGCCTCGGAGTTGGGATGACCCGAGATCAAATCCGGCCTCAGAAAATGAGCACCGACACATAAATAATGACTAGCCGTGTAACCTTGAGCAAGTTACTTAACCCCAATTGCTTAAAAAAAAAAAAAATCAAATGAGGGAAGACGGAGGGCTAAGTGATCTAGCTCAGAGATGTTCTGATTCTTGTGGCTAAAAATGTTCTGCTGCAGAAACGTCTTCCTTTCCAATCAAACAGGATAAGAGCGGTGTCACTATCACAGAGACTGCATTACTGCTATACACCAGCAGAGGGAATGATTATTCCAAAGTCACATAGGATATAGTGAATTGAAGACCCCAGCAAGTTTAAAAATTAAAATCAAAATTTTAAATAAATCAGATTCATCTTAAGGTCTTTGCCAACAATTTCTTTTTTAAAAAAATTATTTTAATTTTTAAATGTTTCTCAATTACATGTTAAAATTTTAAAAATGCTTTTTTTTTTTTTAAATTTTGAGTTCCAAATTCTCTCCCTCCCATGTTTTTTTTTTCTCTAGGAGGCTTTGTAGCTCTTTTGACTTCATTGTCTTCTTCTAAGTCTGTGTCTTGATCTTCTCTGTCACCATAGTAGCTTTTTATGGTCAGATTGTTTTTGTTTGTTTGTTTGCCCATTTTCCCACCTTATTTCTTAATTCAGAATGTTCTGTTAATTTTGGGCTCTGTCTCAAGCTTCAGACTTTTTTGAACTGTTGTTTTCAGATTTAGTTCTGCAGGTTTGGAAGTTTCTGGTGTTCCCACGGTGTTGTGATCTGGGGAGAGATATGGTCACAACTCTCTTGTTCTGTATTCTGGTCCCCATGCAGGAAGGGTCCCTGGTCTCGTGGAATTGTAATTTGTTCCTAAGAGTCACTGATCCCTTGGAGCCAGAAATCTTGCTGTTCCTCAGGGTTTCCACATCCTCAGTCAAAAGTGCTCCCCTCTAGCTTTGAACTATGACCCTGAAGTGGGTAGAAACAACAGAGTTGCCAAATAATGTCTGGTCCTGTGTCCACTGCTTGCACAGGAGTACCTGGTAATTTCTTTCTGACAAGTTGCCCTTCCTTTTATTGTCTCCGGATTGAGAGGTCCCAAAGTTGTTGCTGCTGCTTTTGTCACCACCACCTGGTCCCTCCACTGGTTTCATCCACACAGGCTCCAGGTCAGCCTCAGCTCCAGTGTCACAGATCTCTCTTTCTGGCCTCCTCTGTTGTCTTGGCCTGGAAAGATGTCTCACTCTGTCCTTCTGTTGGCTCTGCCACTCCAGAATTCTATTTGAGGCATTTTAAGGTAGTTTAGAGAAAAACTCGGTGGGGAAATTTGGATGAGTGCTTTTCTCCTCTGCTATATTGGCTCCACCCCGAGAAGTACTGACACCAACAATTAAAAAACCAAACCAAACTACCCTTTTTATTTATTTTCCCCCCCAGTCCATCCATACCTGACTGGCACTCATTCTAACTAGACTTCAATGTTGTATTATCCATATTATGTATGTATGTATGTAGAAGAATCCACTTTTAAATAAAAATCTCTAAATTTTCTATCACCTTCACTTCTGAATCTATTTCTCCTCTCCTTCTCACATAAAGACAATCATCTCTTATAACAAAGGATATAAAAAGAAAGAAAAAGAAACAAAACCAAGCAATGCATCCACAATATACATACACGGTATATGCAGTATTAAAATAATGTAGTGATAGTAGCTTGCCCTTATATAGTATTTTAAAGTTTACAAAACACTTTGCAAACATTATTGAATTTGATCCTCATAACAACCCTGGGAGTTAAATGCTATAATTATCTCCATTTTATAGCTGTGGAAACTAAGGCAGACAAAGGTTAAAAGGCTGTAGATATTGCACAATCCCCTACCTCTGTTCCAAGACCCAAGAAAGGAAAGAAGTGAATTTTCTCTAGGGACAAACTTAGTCATTATATTTATGCACTGGAACTTATATTTTTTTTATATTTTTTTATTAACAAGCTTACTTTAATCAAACAAACATATGTTACCTAGTTCAGGGGGGAAAGGTCAGCACCCCAAACTTCAGAGTATACAGAGAGATCAAACAGGCTTCCAAACTGTCCAACCATTATCAATACCAAAATCACAGTTACCAGAGAGGGAAGCATCAACATCTGGGTTTTCAAAGCTGGGGGGGGCTCTCAACAGCTGCCCAGAGTCTCATCTGGTCAAATCACACAACACTTCTCAAAGTGAGCCCCAAAGCAAAGCCTCATATCAGGGATCATATAGCCTTTTCCTGGGTCAGAGAATGTAACCATCCTCTTGACCCACTGCCCAATCACACAGCATTAAGGTGTGGTCATTCCTGAAAACCAAGCCTCCTACCACAGACTCCATGTGACCACATTCAGCCTATTAGGGGGCAGAGTTTATTTTCAAATTAAAGAAGGTTCTCAGAGTCACTTAAGCCAATCAAAGGGCCTTAAGCCAATTAAAGGGCCTAGGGGCAGGGAAGATCTTCAAATCTGCATTTCCATTACTTTCGGCCCAAGATATTTCATGCCCGTAGCATACACAATTTACATTTGAATTAGCGTTAAAACATCTCTTAGGTCACATTTTCCAGGTACAAAAGAAAAACACAATATAATCTCAAAGTACAATAGTCCAAGTCTTCTACTCATGGGGCAACTGTTAACTCAGTCACTTATTAGTAAAATCATAAAATAGTCACTCTTAAGTTAACTCAATCAGTCACATCAGGAATTTCAAAGTACATGGTGAAAGTCTTCCACTCATGGGGCAAAGTCTTGATTAACTCAATTAGTCACTTATCAGTAGTTTCAAAGTACAAGGTCAAAGTCTTCCACTCATGGGGCAAAGTCTTGATTAACTCAATTAGTCACTTATCAGTAGTTTCAAAGTACAAGGTCAAAGTCTTCCACTCATGGGGCAAAGTCTTGATTAACTCAATTAGTCTCTTATCAGTAACAACATCTCAAAGTACAAATCAGTTACTTATTCTGTAAAGTCTTACTAAGTATGCCCATAGCATAGACAATTTACATTTCAATTAGCACTAAACATCTCTTAAGTTCTATTTTCAAGGTACATCTAAAGTTACCAAAGTGGCCACTGGGCCTTAAACAAAGTACATTGCATTATCACATCAATTCAAAACAAGAGTCCAAATAAAGTTCTCTTGGGAGGAGGGGGGTGTCCTTCCTATAACACTGCTCCAGCCCCTGCTTCCAAGTCCAGAGAGGGAGCTGGGCAACAAAACCAAAGGTGGGGTCCTTGGGGATCCATGGCACTTCACTCCACCCACCATAGTCACAAGTCCATCCTCCCCCTGGGTCCCAAACTGTGGGATGAAGCAAGGAAACACATTCAGTGCCCCTGCTTTGCTGCACAGTCCTTATCTTGTCCTGTGGCTGAATTCCAAACTCCTGGGTTCCTTCTCCTCCAGAAGAAGGCAGCATCTCCTGGCTTCTCCACAGGTCTCCATGCAGGCAGCTCACCATTCCTGCTCTCAGCTCAGTGAAGTCAGCATGCAGGCCATTCTTCCCTCCTGCTCCATGGCTCCACAGAATCACAGCTACCACAACTGGGAAACAGACAATAATTCCTGCCCCCATATTTTCCTTTTACTCAGCAGATCCCATTGCTTGTCGCCATTTTGTAGCAGCAAGCACCCCAACATCCCCAGGGTGGCTGCCAACACAGGTTCTTAGATCTGCTTTTCAAAAGGAAAGCAACTCAAATTTGATTAACAAGCTTTCTTTACTTTTTTTTTTTTTTTTGGAGGGCAATTGGGTTTAAGTAACTTGCCCAAGGTCACACGGCTAGGTTTTTTTTGTTTGTTTGTGTGTTATGTGTCTGAGGCCAAATCCGAACTCAGGACCTTCTGACTCCAGGGCTGACGTTCTACTCTACTCACTGTGCCACCTAGCCGCCCCAACAAGCTTACTTTAATCAAACAAACATAGATTACCTAGTTCAGGGGGAGAAGGTCAGCACCCTGAACTTCAGAGTAAACAGACAGGATTCCAAACTGTCCAACCATTATATCAATACCAAATCACAGTTACCAGAGAGAGAAGCATCAACATCTGGGTTTTCAAAGCCAGGGGGCTCTCAACAGCTGCCCAGAGTCTCATCTGGTCAAATGAGACTTCTCAACACTTCTCAAAGTGAGCCCCCAACTTATGTTTTTTTTTTTAAAAAGGGTAGTCATTATTAAATGATTACTACACAGTTCAATGAATATAAGTAAGAAACAACCAGTTTTTGCAACCAAATTAATTTCTTACTCCTCCCCACTAAATAATTACTAGTAAACATTTCAGAGTATCCATCAAAGGAAAATTTGAGTAATGACACCTGAAAGAATACCTTGCATTTGCATAGATTTTCAGTTTTCAGAATGCCTTCCCATTGTATATCTCTTTTGATATATCTCACAGTGTCTAAAGTATTTTGGTGAAATGACAGTCATATTGAATGGTGAGAATTATTTGTGTAACAAATTATAAACAAACACAGGAGATGTGAAAAGCTCATGTTCTGCTATTAGTACAAAGTTTGATAGAGGAAAGAGAGTTCTAAATGAAGGCATGTCTATTCAAACATAGTATTGGACCAAAAAACACCACTTGTTCCCCAGATGTTCCCCAGATGTCAGAGGCTCAGTATGAACCAGAACCCAGGTGCTAGGGACCTACCCCAGCCTCATCCCTGTAACAGAGCTACCAACACCATTGCTGCTGGTGGTTTCAGACTACCTCCCACCTCCCACTTGTGCCTCCCAGCCTAGACTCTAAATTTGGGCGGGGGGGGGGGGATTAACAAGCTTACTTTAATCAATTAAACATATATCGTTTACCTAGTTCAGGGGGAAAAGGTCAGCACCCCAAACTTCAGACAGAACTTACAAGACAGAGAAACAAACAGATCAAGCAGACAGGCTTCCAATCTGTCCAACCACTACATCAATACCAAATCAGTTACCAGAGAGGGAAGCATCAACATTTGGGTTTTCAAAGCTGAGGGGCTCTCAATGGCTGCCCAGAGTCTCATCTGGTCAAATTACACAACACTTCTCAAAGTGAGCCCCGGACTCTAAATTTTTAAAGTACATAGAAGCTCAGTTTGTTGGGATCCTAGGTGGCTTTTCTCCTTTATCTGATCACACTGCAGTCATTATCTTTTAATTTGTATAATAATTGACTGTGAAAGCTCCTTGAGATTAGAGATGCTGTTTTATCCTTGTATCCCACCCAACAAAGTCTATTTGGAAGAGGAGGGGGAGACCAGATGGAAGAAGGGTTCAGACCTGTGATTTCATTCTTCTGTGGAAACTCCACTGAAGCTGATCAACAACTCATTTCTAACTTACAGGCTCAGAAGTCTGCTAGAAGGACGAATACCTATGTGCCAGGTATTATCCTAAATGCTTTTAGAAATATCATCTCATTTTATCTTCACAACAACTCCATGATATATGGGTTATGATCATCCCCTTTTTACAATAGAGGAAACTGAGGCAACCAGAAGTGAAGTGATTTTCCCAGGGTCACACAGCTAGTAAGCCTCTGAGGTTGGATATGAACTCAGGTCTTTATTCAAGGCCCAGTGCTCTGTCCCATACAACACCATGCTTTGACTAGTATGTGTCAGAGGCTGGATTGAAACTCAGGTCAAACTGACTTTAAGGCCAGGCTTCTGTCTAATACATCTGGATGCCTCTATTTTCATATAGCAGTAATTTAATAAATATTTGTTGAATAAATTTTTATCTTTTAAAAGATCTGACATGTGATTGATATAGGTATTTCTTCCATCCCTTCGAGTGCCCATCCCCATCACAAGAGTGTGGAAAGACCACTGGATTTGGAGATGGAAGATCTGTGTTTAAATCCTCTTTCAGGAAGCAGTACTCCGAATGACTGTATATGCACCCTGGACACCCTGACCTTTAACACCCCTTCAAGCACCAAATCCCCATTCCTCTTCACTTCAATGGGTAGTTGCATAATTAATTGTGACTAAAAATGTGTCACTGGGCAGCCAACTTTTCAATGATGAGTCTCTAGGATCTTAGCTAGGCTGGCCTTCTGAAGGCCTTTCATTCAACCTGATGGCACTTGGCAGGAATGATATTCTTTTGATGACTTGGCCTTCCAGAACCTAGGATCATCTCCATGCCATAATGATCCAGGGTTTTTTGCCTTTGGGTCTGTGGGACTCACCTTTGTTGGCCAAGTTGAAATTGGGTCACCCACATCAAGCTGGACGGCAGTCTCTCACCTTATCTCCTGTCTGTAGATCTGATTGCTTGTTGTATTTTTCTGTGGAGAGAAGAAAAAACAGGCTACACAGGTGTGCACAGATACACTCAATAACATACCTGTCTGAGGCAGGGGGCATTTATCATCTTAAGAGGCATTCTGGGTTGGTGAGAGATTTCGGGGGAGAGTGCTCTGAAGAGTGCCAGAAATGGGAATGAAGGGTAGGGGCAGAAAGGAAGACAGTACAGGGGAGAGAATGGTACAGGGGTGGCTGGGAAGAAGGTGGATGCAGGCATGGAGAGAACCTTGACAATTTCTCCATCACAAACCTGAGATCATCAGCAGTCCCCGAGGAGAGAGGGAGAGAGTGCAGAGGGAGATTGTCTTCTCCCTTCGGGGCTGCACCTCAGCTCCTCCCTGAATCTGAGCAGCAGGTGAGAGGGTTCCTAAGGGAGAGTAGTGAGCCAGGCTGTGGAAACAGCTGTACCATACTGGTAACCAGGCTGGGGCTATGAGCCAGGACAAAAGAGGCCCCTGGAGACCAGCAAGGCAGGCCCAAATCTCCTGGCAGAAGATACTGGGCAGTTTACTCACATCAAGCTAAAAGAATTGGGTCTAGCTTGGTCTGAGATACTGACAGCTGAGATCTGAGTTTCAGTTCCTGATAGAACAGGGGCTAGAGCAGGGAGTTTGTAGAGTGAATGCCTAGGCCCTTTGGAGGTCAAAAAGAACCAATGGTTGGTAACTCTCTTGAGCTGCAATGACTCGTACTTTTCTTTTCTTTTTGCTTTTTGGAGCGGGGGGTGTGTGGCAGGGCAATTGGGGTTAAGTGACTTGCCCAAGGTCACATGGCTAATTTTTTGTGTTAAGTGTCTGAGACTGCATTTGAGTCAGGTCCTCCTGACTCCAGGGGCTATGCTCTATTCACTGTGCCACTTTGCCACCCCAATGCCTCATACTTTTGACAGTAATGCCACATCCTTTGTGGACACCTTCTTCCCATGGTTTAACTTTCTTTTATGTGTTGTCTTCCCTCATTAGAATGGAAGTTACTTGAAAGCAGGGACTATGTTTTTTTTTCTTTTTTCTGCTTGTATTGGTCTTTCTAATAATTACCTAATAAATATTTGTTTACATGATGTAAGGTAATAACTCACATTTATATTGTGCTTTAAAATTTGCAAAATGCCTTTTCAGTGGAGTTAGGTAGTAGGGTTTTCATCTCATTGTACAGATAAGGAAGCTCAGGATCTCTCCACAGAGAGGAAGTCTGAGAATTGATTCTCAGTTCAGTTCTCCTTGAGTCAAAGGCCAAGCAAGGCTTGTTTTGTCTCCACTGAACAGACCTGACCATCTCTAAGAGTACACCTCCTTGGCCTACTTTAGTCTTCTGTTACTCTTGCTGAACTTTGATCTCAGACTTAGCAGGTGGAGATCCTGTGCTCAGTGTGATCCCCAGTGTCTAGGAATTTCCAGAGGACCCAGACCCAGAGCACTTTCACTCTGGGAATTGAGGTCAATGACAATCAGGAGGCTAAGGGGTGGTGTGGGTGGGGAGTGTGGCTTGTCAGCTGGGTCATTCCACTGATAAGGGGAGGTGGGGCTGCCTGGGGAAGGGATAAGGCTGTTACTTTAATCTTGGTCTTGGAGGCAGAGTTCAATTTAATATCTTGACAAACTTCCCAGCAATCATGGTGTTTACATATTATATTTACAAAAGCCCTTTGCTCAGAATAAACCTAGGAGGTAGGGCATAACCCGATGAGACCATGAAGTTAAGTGACTTGCCTAGGGTCACCTAACAGAGTAGTGTCTCAAACTCAGGCATTTTTGCCTTCAAGTCCAACATTCTTTCCATCACACTGGACTGAGAGACATCTAAGAACAGAACCAGCTATATGGTGATACAGTGAGTGAGATCCCTGATCCCTGGAGATGTCAAAGCATGGAGTATGACAATGAGATACATGGCCCCCTGAGGCCCCTCACTGAGCTGGTTGGAAGGGGGTGCTTTTAGCTGGCCTTGGAGCCCGAAGACTCAGGTTCAAATCCTTCATCTGATTGTCTGCTGCCAATGTGACCCTGAGCAAATGATTTAGCCTCTCAGATGGTCCTGACCTTTCTCTAAGACTACAAGTTACAGATAAGCAGCCAATTTGCAATTAAAGTTAGGGAGTTTCCACAAAAAAGTCTAAAACCATAGTTCCTTAAAACTGAAAGATTCTATGAACTTATCCAGCAATATCACTACTAGGTCTCTATCCCAAAGGAAAAAGGAAAAAGACCTACATGTACAAGAATATTAATAGCAGCTCTTTTTCTGGGGACAAAGTATTAGAAATTGGGGTGATGCCCACCAATTGGGTAATGGCTGAACAAGTTTGGTATATGATTGTGATAAAGTATTATGATGAGTAGGATGTTTTCTGAATAACCTGGGGAAACTTATATGAACTGATGCAAACTGAAATGAACAGAACAAGGAAAACAGTAGCAATAATGGATGATCAGTTGTGAATGACTTAGTTATCCTCTGCAATACAATGATCCAAGGTGATTCCTCGGGACTTATGATGAAAAATGCCATCCATCTCCAGAGAAAGAACTGACGGAGTCTTGAATGCAGGCTGAAGCATACTTTTTTTTTAACTTTATTATTCTTGGGGGTTTTTTTTGTCAGTGTTTTCTTTAGCAACACGGCTAATATGGAAATATTTTGCATAATTTCACATGTATAATTCATATAAGATTGCTTGCTTTCTCAGGAAGGGGAGAGGAAAGGGAAAAAGGAAGAGACTATGGAACTCAAAATTTATGTTAAAAATTTTTGTTTACATGTAATCGAGAAAAGATAAAATAAAAATTAAATGTAAAAAATAATTTCTAAGACCTTGTTTATAGTTGGTGGGACAGCTGTTACAGGCAGTATTGTGGTGCTGTGGAATTCTCCTTAGAGGGAAGGGAGGTCCAAGAATGATGTGACATCCTAAAGGGTTATTTCTGTACTGGACAGGCCTGGCCTCTTGGGTTATTTTCCCTCTGGCCCAACAGATATAGGTTCCTTTTCTTCCACATCACCATCAAACTGAAAACAGAGAGGGAGCTGCTGAAAGTAACAGCTGGTGGACTTTTGCTCATTCTCCTATGCCCTCTGACTGCTGCCTTTCTCACCAAAGACTGAGTAATAGTAGAGAAGAAAGTGTATTGGGATAGAAGTGGGCCAGCTCAGAAATACTCGCTGTATTTGTGCCACCGTGTAGTTTCACCTAACTTTAGGAAGCTTAGTTTATTCACTTGTAAAATGGGAATAATGCTTTGAGGCAGCTAGATGGCACACATCACCATCAATAATAATAGTTAGCATTTCTATAGTGACTTAAGATTTACAAAGCGCTTGAAAGTTATGCTAATTCATTTGGGGTGCTCAACAACCCAGTATTTATTTTTATATGGATTAGGAAACTGAGACATAGAAAGGTTGAAAGACTTTTGCCCAGAATCACTCAGCTAGTTATGTGCCTGAGGCATGATCTGAACTCGGGTCTTTCTCCCAAAATTTCCACCATCTAGCTGTCTCACCAACAAGCTACTGTATGACCCTAGGAAAGTCACTTAATTTTGCTCTCAGTTTCCTTATCCACAAAACTGGGACAATAACTGCACCTCCTTCATAGGGTTGTCATGAAATTCAAATGAACTAGTAAATAAAAAGTCCTTTAAAGATCTTATAATCTTAAAGACCATATTAGTGCCATATTAATTATAATAGTACATTATAATTATAATTAATACTGTATAATTAACACTAATAATGTAATTAATAGTACTATTATTTACTGTTACTTGATTTAACTACTTTGAAAGATTGCTGTTGTTCAGGGGTGACTAGGTGCTGCAGTGAATAGAGCACCAGCCCTGAAGTCAGGAGGACTTGAGTTCAAATATGACCTCAGACACTTAATACTTACTAGCCATGTGACCTAGGGCAAGTCACTTAATCCCAGCCACCCCTCCAAAACAAACAAACAAACAAACAAACAAACAAAAAAACCAAAACAATTGCTGTGACTCTTCATGATCCCATTTGGGGTTTTCTCTGCAAAGATCCTGGAGTGGTTTGCCATTTCTTTCTCTAGCTCATTTGAGTTGGGTTAAGTGACTTGCCCAGGTCATACTGCTAATATGTGTCTGCTGGATTTGAAGTCAGGTCTTCCTGACTCCAGGCCCACTGCTCTATCTACCATGCCACCTAATTGCCCCTTTACATCATTACTGGACTCCAACCGAAGCTTCCAAATGCAGTGCTAGCTTTACCAGTTACCAGTTTTATTTGGCTTCAACTCTGGTGGTGAAATCTCTGTTGGCCCCATATCCTTGGAGAGCTGCTTGTCTCCTGCTGCAGAGCCCTGTCCTACAGGCGGAAAGGGCCTGGGATGGAACATTAGGCTACCTACGTGGTGAAGGCCAGGGGATGTTGTGCCATTTGATAGTGTTAGGGACTTTCAGTGGAGGAAATGTCTGTTGTTTGCATTCTGTTTCATTTTTCCCCCTGTGGGGCTGATCTAAGGTATAAGTGGGAAAGGGGGTGGGGGTAGGGGTGGGGCAGGGCATGACTAGAATGGAGCTACTACTCATCGAAGGCCTTCCTTTGCCACCCATTGCCAACAAATAAGGGCAGCTAGGTGGCACACTGTATAGAGTGCCAGGCCTGGAGTCAGGAAGATTCATCTTCCTGAATTCACATCTGGCTTCAGACACTTACTAGCTGTGTGACCCTGGGAAAGTCACTTAACCCTGTTGGTCTCAGCTTCCTTATCTGTAAAATAAGCTGGAGAAGGAAATGGCAAACCACTCCTGCATCTTTGACTCCAAATGGGGTCAAAAAGAGTCAGAAACAACTAAGCAAGTCACCAAAGGGTAGGTGCCTTTTCAGAATGCAGATGCAGAGTGAAGGAGCTGGAATAGCATTTTAGGTCCCTTCCAGCTCTGAATTGATTCTCCCAATAATGGGGTTATACATGTAATGAGTTGTTGTTTCCTTACAACAGTTTCCCTAGGACAGGGTGGGGAACCTGCAGCTGCTAGGTCACATGTGGCCTTCTAGGTCCTTGGGTTGGGCCTTTTGACAGAGTTCAAGTTTGACAGAACAAATCCTTTTATTAAGGGGATTTGTTTGGTGAAGTTTGGATTCCGTCAAAGAGCTGTACTTGTGGACAGCCTTGAGGCCAAAGGTTACCCATCCCTGGTCTAGGAGAAGAGGTTCTACACCAGGATGAACTCTGGTCTATATCATCTGGTATTGAGAGTTTGGACTGAAGTGACAAATTCCCAGACCACATCCTTATTTTGTATGCAAAAGAACAGAATAAGGAAAGCCAGTATTTAAGCAAATGAGGTCCTAGAACTAGAGGAAGGAGGTGGTACTTTGAGGCAAGAAGGCAAACAGCAAAATTGCAGAGGGGGAAGGGGGGCCTAGCTTCCTGTTCCCCTACTGTCAACCTCAATGCAGTCCCTGAATTGGGATATCTGGTTTGGCCTATGAAATGAGTCACAGGTATGCAGGCCTTTAGGCCTCTAATCTCCCAGCACATCTGCTTCTCTCGACAGCCCGGCCTCCCTCACCTCAATACCTTCATAGCACAGATGGCCAGCTCCCAATACTGGAGATCTGGCATCATCGGGAACGCTATTTTCCCTTCTAAATTTCTGAGTCCTACTTCCTCCAGTCTCTGCAAAGCTCTGCTTTTTAAAATTTTCTCCTTTCTTTCCCTGCCTCAGTTTCTGGGCTTCTCACTTCAGGATCTCTCCCACCCATCTTTTTTTTGTATACTTAACACTTTTTGTTTTCTTTTTTCTTAACAACTAACACCAAATAAGATCGGCATTTCCATATACAGAACAGAAAAGGGTTGTATATGAAACTATGAATCTGCATGGTGAACAGCTTGCTTTTCTTTTTAAGTATATAATAAATTCAGTGGTCTATTTTCATAGCTGCTCACAGCCCCTTTCCCTTCTTCCCCCCACCCCCAACTCCCTATAATCTTGGTGTGAAGAGGGGAGGATAGGCTCAAAAAACATGAACGCTAAGAAACTGGAGAAATGGAAACTCAAGGCTTGGGTCTGACTTCACAGTGGCCCTTGGCTTTATTTCTCTTTCTTAACAAAGCTAGCCAGGTGGTACAATGGATAGAGAGTTAGGCCTGGAGTCAGGAAGACTGAGTTCAAATCCCATCTCAGACACTCTTAGTTGTGTGACCCTGTGCAAGTCACTTAACTGCTACCTGCATCAGTTTTCTCATCTGTAAAATGGGGAATGATAATAGCATTTTCCTTCCAGGGTTGTTTTGAGGATCAAATGAGATAGTACCTGTAAAGCATTTAGCAGAGTGCCCAGCACATAGTAGGAGCTTAATAAATGTCTATTTCTTTCCTTATGTCTCTGTCCTGTGCTGCTCAGAAAGTTAAGAGAGAAATGAAGAGCTTCTGGATATTCCCACACTTGCCCATCCAATAATACATTTCCCCAAATTTGACCTGATCTGCATCCCTCTGGAAATTCTTTGGCCTACTATTAAGCTTGTTTATGCCATTCTTTCTGTAATCACTGAGTTTCTTTGTTTACCACACTAACACTTCAGTGTGCAATCTTCCCTAAATTATTCTGTTAACACTATTTATTATACTGCCACCGTAGATAGCCCTAAACTATTGTGTTAACACTACTTACTCTAATCTTTTCTAGCTCTTCCTACCTTTTCTTCCCTGGGAAGTAAGTGTGTGTGTGTGTGTGTGTGTGTGTGTGTGTGTGTGTGTGTGTGTGTGTGTGTAAGAGAGAGGCAGAAGAGAGAGAAAAGAGAAGAGAGACAGAGAGAAGAGAGAGAAAGAAGAGGGTGAGTGTAGGAGAGAGAGGAAGGAGGGGGAGAAAGGGAAGGGAGAGAGAAAAGGAAAGGGAAGAGTGAGGGAGAAAAACGAAGATAGAGAAAAGAGAGGGAGAAAGAATGGGGGAGTGAGAGAAAGAGAAAAGATAGGAGGGGACAGAGAGAAGAAAGAAGAGAGATGGAGACAGAGAAAAAAGACAAAAGAATGAGAAAGATAGAAAGAGAGAGGAGAAAAAAGGAGAAAGAATGAGAGTGAGAGAGAGAAAAGAGAGGAGTGGACAGAGAGAAGAGAGGGAAGAAAGATGGAAAGAGGCAAAGAGGAGAAAGAGAAGGAGAAAGAGAGAGGAGAGGAGAAAAAAGGGAGAAAATGAGAATGAGAGAGAGAAGAGAGGAATGGATAGAGAGAAGACAGGGGAGAAAGATGGAAAGAGAGAGAAGAGATAAGAAAAGAAAGGAGAGAGGAGACAGACCAACAGGGGGGGGGTGAGGGAGGGAGGGAGAGAGAGAAAGAGAAAGAGAGAGAGAGAGAGAGAGAGAGAGAGAGAGAGAGAGAGAGAGAGAGAGAGAGAGAATTAGAGCTCAGGCCTTTCATTCAGGCTCCTACAGTGATAACTCAATAGAATCAACGCTAGCCTTTTATTTCCCCAAAGAGAAAATGACTTCTTGGAATAGGCTTCAAGAGTAGGGATTTCTGCTGAGTCAGAGCTGATAAAAAAACCTGAATGTGAAACTTATGTAGGGACTGCCCCAAGGTCACACCAGACTTCATGATTCTAGGAAATGTTCACGAACACTTAGGATTTAAGCAGAACAGGCCAGGCCTAGATAAACTTCACCAATACTTACAGTTCTGTGCAATATGAGTGAGGAAACCTGGTCTACTGCATTAGGGGGTCAAGAGGTTTGGGGTTTCACTCCTGGCTTTACCATTTACTAGATCTGGAATTTAGTGACACTAAACCCTCTACTCCTGGTTTTCTCCTCTAGAGAATCAGTACAGTAGGTGTGTCAAACTCAAATAAAAATTCGGGCCATTAAACCATACATAAGGATCTTGGGGGACTGTAAATTGACTTTGAAAGACACATGTTCATATATTTCTTTTGTTATTACCACATCAGCATATTTAAATCAGATAGGAACTACATTTTAATCTGGTTCTGGCTGCCCTGGGAAGTGTTGTGGGCCATAATGAGTCCCTTCCCTGGTGACGTTTGACACTCTGGGGTAAAGGATTTTGTTTGCCTCTTAGGTCCTGTGATTCTGATTTTTTTTTCAGTTTCTATTTATTTTATTTTTAATTTATGGAATGAAACAAGTATTTCCATAACACAGTACAATAAAAAGATGACTGCATATGAAACTGTAAATGTGATTCTGATTTTAAATAATATTTGAAAGAGACGGAGAACAACTGAGACCAGGCAAACAATTCTTTTTCTCAGCACCAATTAAGGGGCTCCCAATCTACACCCTGGACAGGTATTTGAATGTCCCTTTTATCCATGTTACTTAAGTGGTTGTGGGTCAGTCATTAAAGTTTTCTGGGATTCATTTTTCTCCTAAGTAAAATGAGGAAGTTCAAGTACAACTACACAGTCTCTGAGGTAAGCCTTGGGTGAGTTATTAAACATTCCTGGGCCTAACTTTCCTCACCTGGAAAATGGGGGGAGCTGGACTCTGAGGTCTCTTTTAGAGCTATGCTCCTAAGATTATTTCATTCAACAAATACATGATTACAGAGGCCTGAGCCTTTATTTAAATTAAATATTTCTCCTAGAACTGTTTTTTTCTTTTTTTTTAACATTTTAAACAAATGCTTTATTAACTTCTGTTTTACATCATTCATTTCCGCCAGATTTCGAATTACAATTATTTTTCCCCCCTGTTTTACCCCTACCCACCCTCCCAGAATAGCAGTCCCACAAGATATCGCTTCCTCCAATCTGCTCTCTCCCATACCTTCTCCTACCCCCTCGACTTTTCCATTAGAGGAAGAGTGAATCTTTGTGTCCCAATGCCTGCACATCTTATCTCCCAATTACAATCAAAAGAGTATTAATAATAGTATTTATATATATATATATATATATATATATATATATATATATATATATATATATATTTGAAACATTTAATCTTAAGACCTTGAATTTCAGATCCGTTTCCTTCCTCTCTTGTCACCCATTCCCTCTGGGAGGATAAGTAATTCAGTATATGTTGTACATGTCTAACTATGCAAAACATTGTTTTTTTCTTTTTTAAAAAACAAATAGTTCCCCCAGTAGCAGTAATACAATATGTGTATAAATAGCAATTTACAGCAAAATTTTCCATTTTATGACTAATTCCTTGGGGGCACCTAAGATTATTTTGTTAAATTGGAATTGTTACCATGAACACATTGGAAGAAATTACATTTATAGTCCAGGGTATCTGGAGAAGAGTCTCTCTACAGAGTCCTCTAAAGAGTGTTTTGAATTCAGCTGGGGAAGGAAGGTGATGTTTTCAAACTACCCAGTTCCTTTTCTGAGTACTATTTTGTTGACTCATTGAAGGGGTTTGGTGGGGTAGTTAGGAGATCCAGGGAATTGGAAGATTTCTGAGGGGTAAGAAAAATGGAAAGGTAAATTGCTACTTGATGGGAGAACTAAGGAAGTAGAAAAAGTTCAGGGGGCCATTGGACTGGTATTGGAGGCCTGGGATAGAGTACCAGCCTTGCAATGACAGGGAACTTTGTGATGCTGTAAACTCTATGGAGCTCCTTTTCCATATCTTTAAAATTGGAATGATAAAACCCCAGCTCTGTATAACCTTTGGGATTGCTGTGGGACTCACAGGAGGCAAAATACCTCTCACAACTGTAATGAACTATACACACAATCAAATGAGGCCAAGTAGCTTGCAACTGTATATATCCATACATACATTTGTCATGTAGTTGTTTCAGTAGTGTCTGTCTCTTCATGACCCTATTTGGTGTTTTCTTTGCAGAGATACTGGAATGGTTTGCCATTTCTTCTCTAGCTCATTTGACAGATGAGGAAACTGAGGCCAACAAAGCTGGATGACTTGCCTAAGGTCACACGGCTAGGAAGTGTTTGAGATTGGATTTGAACTCAGGAAGATGAGTCTTTTTGATTCCAAGCCCAGCATGTGCCAGCTGTTCCTACACACATACAGACCTACATATATACATTACATATAGACACACACAAAACTATGTGTGTGGATATGTGTATATATATGTGTGTGTGTGTGTCTATATATTTGTATGTGTGTGTATATATATGTGCATATATTATTCATCTCTCTCTCTCTCTCTCTCTCTCTCTCTCTTTCTATAGCTAATAGCACAGTGGATAGAGTGCTGAACTTGGAGTCAGGAAGACTTGAGTTCAAATTCTGCCCCAGTCACTTGTTAGTTGTGCAACCATGGGTAAGTCACTTAGCCCCTATTTGCCTCAGTTTCCTCATCTGTAGGATGTGGATAATAACAGTACCTACCTCCCAGTTTTGTTGTGAGGATAAAATGAGATCTTTGCAAAGTATTTTGCTAACTTTAAAACATTGTAAATACTAGCTCTTACACATCTTTCTATCTACAAATTATAAACTTCAGATATGGTTCTTCACATTTGGGAGCTTCTTTGCCTTATCTGATTCCCACACACACACACATATATATGTAATTATGATTTCTCCCTGCTCTGAATTCCTGTAATTACTCATTGTATCGCTTATATTCATTTGGTAAATTTGCTACCTTGTATTATATTTTGTCTTTCAAGGTATACTTTCTGTTTCCCAACTAGACCATTAGTTTCTTGAAGCCAAGAATGATGCCCTACACATTTTCATGTTCAAAGCCTAGCACTGGGTCTAGGTTTTGCATTAAGTAATGTTTGTAGAGCCATAGTGATTCAATAGAGGAAATTATGCATACTGCCTTTCTCTTTTTCCTATTCAATTAACCAATATTCATTGAGTAGGTAGTAGGCACTTCCTACATTAAAGTTAAAAACTGGCATTGAGACAATCCTGGAATCGTGAAAGCTGTGCCCTTGTGGCACCAACTCTGCCATGCCATTTTTTGTTCAGTCATTCAATCACATCCAAATCTTCGTGACCCCATAGATCAATACCTATCCATGAGATTTTCTTGCAAGGATACTGGCGTGTCTTGCCATTTCCTTTTCCAGTGTATTAAGACAAACAGAGGTTAAGTGGCTTACCCAAGCAAGATATTTAGGTTAGTGTCTAAGGTTGGATTTGAACTCAGGTGTCTTCCTGATTCCAGCCCGGAGAGCCATCTAACTGCCTCTGGCCATGTCCTACCAAGTTAGAAAGGTTTCTAATGTGGGCAGGCAACAAATTGCATTTCCACTGTCTGATAACCACCCTAGCTATATCTGGAGAGGCTACCACCAATTAGTCAAAGTTCAAACAATTTTTCCACTATAGGGACTCTTGAGACCAATAAAACTAGCATTTCTTGAGCACTTTAGGATTTGCAAAGTGTTTTACATCTGTTATCTCCTTTGACCCTTATAGCAACCCAGTGAGAGAGATGCTGTTTTTGTCCCCATTTTACAGATAATGAAACTGAGGCTGAGAGAGAATAAGTGACTTGCCCAGGGCCATAGAGTTAACAAGTGATGGGAGAAGGATTTGAACTGAGGCCTTCCTTACTCCAGGCCCTGGGCTCTCTGCCTTGGGCCATATAGTTGTCTTATCAACTAGATCATAAAGAGGCTGCCACCTTCTACACAGGGGGACTGCCCATCCATACCAAATAAATGACAGATGTTTGAAAGTACAAAAAAAAAAAAAACAACAACAAAAGAAAGTGGTCCCAGCTCTCAAAAAGCCTAAAGTTTATTTGCAGCTCCAGGAGTGGTCCATGAGATCTTTGGCCAATGACCCCCTCCTCCAGACTCCAAGGGAGAGCAAAGAGGTCATACAATAAGGTCGAAGGGCCCCAGGCCATAGCAATTTACCTCAGTGCCAGGCCAGAGCCGGATTACAAGTAATTGGCAAATATTTAACAAAATAAATAAAAATATGAAATATAGCCAAGGTTAACATGTGGTTTTCTAAGTCAATATACAAACCCCACCCTCCACACCCCCCAGGATCCTGAAGTAAGGTTGAGTGCCCCTATTTGAGCTTGACAGGCCTTCCCCCCCAGGCCTTAAAGCCTCAATTAACTGAGGCAGCATTCATCCCCCACCCCAGCTCAAGGTTGGAGGGACTCTTCTCACATTAAGTTCTTTTTTTTTCAGAATTTATTTTTAAATTTATTTTTAGTTTTCAACAATCATTTTCACAAGATATTCCAAATTTTCTCCCCATTTCTCCCCTACCCCCCAACCCCAAGATGGCAAGCATACTGATCACTCCCCCTATCCTTCCCCCCTTCCTTTCTTGTAGGGTAAGAGCACGTTAATTTCTAAACCTGCACTGGAACCCTAATTCCAGTGCCTGCTTGGAGGACCACTTTCTCTAATATCTCCCTGTGTCCTAGGCATTACAGGTGGAAGGGACTGAAGTCCATGCCCTCATTTTATGGCTGGAGAAACAGGCCCAGAGAAGTGAAACACATTCGATCTGTTAGCAAGTTCAGGATTTTAGGCCAAGTATTCTGCCTCCAAATCCTAGAGAGTGTAAACTCTTAGAGGGCAGGGACCTTCTCACTTTTTTACATTAATAATGGGATTTATTTTAGTTAATAGCATTAACATAGCACTTTAAAGTTTTTAAAGAGCTTTGCAAATACCTCATTTTATTCTCTCACTGAGAGGTTTTGTCCTTGTTAAGCCGAGTCTGACTCTTCGAGACCCACTTTGGGGTACTGGACACTGGAGTGGTAGCCATTTCTTTCTCCAGCTCATTTTACAGATGAGCAAACTGAGGCCAGCAGGGTTGACTTGCCCAGGGTCACACAGCTAGCATAGTATCCTGTAGCACTTGACATTTAGTGGGCATTTAATTGCTTGTCTGCTGATACCACACCATCGAAGACCCCAAATCTCAGGAGTATTTCCTAGACTTTATTTAGGAGAGGAAACCAAGGGGGTCATATTGTTACCTACTAGAGCTGAAGCGATCTCAGAGGTCAGTTGGACCAACCTTGCATTTTACAAATGCTCACAAAAACTGAGGTTTAGTGACTTGCCCAAGGTCACAAAGCTAGTAAACTTCAGAGGCAGGATTTTAACCCGTCCTCGGACATAAAATCAGAAACTGAACGCGGACGTGAAATAAAATCTTTTCCATCCAAGGGCGAGGGTTTCCTTAATGCCTAGGCTAGTCGGATCTTAGTGGAGGTTCCCAAAGCCTGGCTTGGTTCATCCTTACTCCCCGTACACCCCCGAGCGTCCAGCCCCAACCAAAACCTCCTGATTGATTGAATGGTGTGTATGTCTGGGTGCGTGTGCACACGCTCCCTCCACGCCCCCGTGATCACTGTGCAATCACCTAGGTAACTTTCCCCAAAGTGGAGGAGGGAATAGGACGAACGATAAAATACGATTCAGGTTTATTAAAAATAGAATGCACCACCTCTCTCCAATGACAAAGACAAGCCCTTCGGTCCCTGGGGTCGGCCAAAAAAGAGAACGTGCACCAAGAGTGGAGATCTGGTTGAGGGAGGAAGGGGTTCGAAGCTTGAAAGGGACAGAGGTGCGAAGAGGCGCCCCGGGAAAGCTAAAGGAGCACCACGCCTGGGTTCTCCTCTCCCCAGTTCTGACCCAGCCCGGTCCTCCATGCCCCTGCATAGTTTTCCCTTCCGAGACACCAGGAAAGAAATTCTCCAGCCGGACGCGGCGTATGCATCCCTCCTTGCGGAGCCCCTTCCTCTCCTCTCCCCGCTCCACTCCTCCGGGTCTCCGCCCCTCCCCGCCGCGGCCCCGCCCCTTCCCGGGGCCCGGGGATTTGGCGGGGGCTCCGATCTGCGCCCCGGGACGGGAGGCGGAGAGGCTGCAGCCACCACATGGAGGTGCCGCTGCTGCAGCCGCCACCGCCCCGGCACGGGCCGGGGCCGGGGTCGCTGCAGGGAAGCGGAGCCGCGGCGGCCGTTCCAGAGCCGGGAGCCCGGGGGCAGCACCCAGGACACGAGACGGCGGCGCAGCGGTACAGCGCCCGCCTGCTGCAGGCCGGCTACGAGCCTGAGAGGTGACGCCCGGGGCGGGGCTTGGGGTGGGGGGCTCGAGCCCGGCCCTAGAGATCGGGAAGGGACCCAGCACCTGGGGAGGAGGCGGTCCGGGAGCTACCTCCCAGGCAGCGGCCGTCCTCTTCATCCCCCTCTTCCTCCAACCGCACGGCTCCGTCGGCACACTCCGGGGGAATGGCACAGCAAACGCAGAATTCTGCCAGGGTCGGGGCAGGTGTGGTGGACCTTTTCCTTCCCAGTCCAGAGCGGGCAGGGGGCTGTAGGCATGTGGAATGGGCCAACTCCCACCTCTCCTTCCTGGACCGGCTTCCCAGCCCTATAAAGAACAAACTTTTCTTCTGAGTTCTTCCTAGACCCATTCTCAAAACTAGGTCTGCTTAGTAACGCCGGGCATCGAGGGCTGCAGAGACCCTGGTCTGCCGGGCTTGACTTTGGCAGAGGGGGCAGGGAGGGTAGCAGATGGATAGGCTTTATCCTCTCCTCACCCCGCACCTCCTCCAATCAACAGGTATTATAAAGCCAAGCATATGCCGTAGCTTTCTGACTATTTGCTGCTGTTCACGATCACGGGAGGAGGAAAGCAACCAGGGTCCTTTTGTAAGGGGGTTGGGGGAGTCACTGGAGAGAAAGGGACCTGGGTCCTGGCAGAGCTGGACTGTAAAGGAGACAGCAGCTAATCTATGGATTTTATCTGCAGCCTGAAATGGAAACTCTACTGGTTGTCCTTCCTTTCCAAAGGATTTGGACTCCTTTGCCGGCTCCATCTGCTGGTGCTCAGCAGCTTGGGGAGGTGACCCTGGCAGCTGGATTGGGGGGGGGGGGTCCTCTGGGGGAATTAGCCATGAAGCTCTGGCTCCGGGACTGGGTGCTTATGTAAGAACTTTTAACAGCTTAACCTCTAGTGCATTTCCCTCCCCCAACTCGACAAGTAGCCTCAGGCTGTCACACTCAGCAGCCCCCCACCCCCCCTTGGGTGATCTGACCCTGGACGGTTTCCCCCAGGAAATCCTGTTAATAAAGGCCCTAGTATGGGAAAAATAGGCGGGAGCCACTTACTGGGGTGAGGGGTGATTGGAAGATGTTTTTATATGCACATAAGTGTAACTGTTTCTACAGAAAGCAGAGTTGGTACCTGTTTCTGATACTGAATGTAAAGTCAGGGATGAGAGTTAAGTTCCTTGGGAATAATAAGTTACTTAATGTAATAATATTTATATATTATATGCAATATTATTACTTGGTGTAATAACTCAGTTCTATAATAGTTTAATGTTTGCAGATGCTTTCCCTTCAGTGCATTATTAGAGGCAGCTCTTGTATTATTATTACCTCTAATCCACAGATGAGGATAAAGAGGTAAACTGAGTCTCAGAGAGAAGCAGTGATTTTTCCCAAGGTCACCACAGCTAGTATATGGCTGAATCAGGATTTAAACCAGAATCTTTGGACTTCAAGGGCAGCACTAGTTTAGATAGTCTACATTTCTGGGTGAGGCCTTTCTGAGAGATACCATCTCTGCCTGAAGGAGGTAATTTTTCCTACAAGAGACTTTCATTCTTCTGGAAAGAACCTCCATAGCTCTAGCTTCCACACCAGGAACTGCTGAATTGGTTCCAAGTTAGCTCTCTCCCCTTTGCTCCAGCCCAACACACACTTTAGGACAGGGATGGGGAACCTGGGGCCTCCTCCAGACCACATGTGGCCCTCTAGGTCCTCAAGTACAGCCCTTTGAATGAATCCAGTGTGGCCCTCTAGGGCCTCAAGTCTGGCCCTTTGACTGAATCTAATGTGACCCACCAGGTCTTCAAGTGCAGCCCTTTGACTGGGATTCAGTGGTTCATTCCAACCTATCCTGGAGAAGGGCTTCACTTGAGGACCTAGTGGGTCACACTGGATTCATTCAAAAGGCTGCACTTAAGGGCTCAGGAAGCCCCAGGTTCCCCATTCCTGCTTTAGGAGAAAGGGAAAAACCTTCCTCTTTGAGAAGCACTTCAAGGAAACCAGTGATGGATTTAGTCAGAGAACCTAGAACTGAATTCCCACTCTACTGTTTAGTATTTCTGTGTCACTGGGTAAGATAGCAGCTAATAGCTAACAGTCATATATAGCTCTGGGGTTTACAAAGCACTTTACTTATATAATCTCATTTGATTCTCACAATAACCCTGTGAAGTAGGTGCTATTATTGTCCAGTTTTGTAGATGAGGGAACTGAGACTAAGAGAGGTTAAATGATTTGTCCAGGGCCATACTGCTGGTAATAAGTGACTGGGGCAGGATCTGAACTGGGGTCTTCCTGACTCCAAGTCTGGGGCTGAATTAAATGATCCCCAAGGCTCATTCCAGGATCCTTTGCTCCAAGGAGTTGGCTGAGGCCAACTGGTGTTCCCTAGATAGTACTTCTGTCCCAAGCCAAGATCCTAAACCAGTCTATCCTGGGAACAGGGCTGGAGCTAGGCTTTCTCTTGCTTTTCCCCAGCCACTACCTGGCAGGAGAACCATGGGATGGGTAATCTTGATTTCCCTTTCCCAAGGAGGAAGCAGCTGGAGAAGGTCAGGAGGAGGGAGGAGGGGGAACATCATGGATTAGCAGGGTTATTAGAAGAGGGAAAGAATATACCACAAGCTTAGAGTAGTCCAGCAGCTTAGAGTAATGAGCAGCCTCTGACCCTTTAATTAGTCAGGTTGCTGGGCTAGGGCCAGGGGAGAAGAGGGCTGTTTCAAGATGATGGTAGTAATTTCTGTTGTTGTTCAGTTGTGTAGTGACCCCATTTGGGGTTTTCTTGGCAGAGATACTGGAATGGTTTGCCATTTCCTTCTCCAGATCATTTTACAGAGGAAACTGAGGCAAACAAGGTTGACTTGCCCAGAGTCATACAGCCAGTAAATGTCTGAGGCTGGATTTGGACTCAGGAAGAGGAGTCTTCTGACTCCAGGCCTGGTACTCTATTCAGTTTGCCACCTAGATGCCCTGGCTTTGGTAGTAAAGGGAGGAAGGCATCTGTGGGTCACTAAGTAGTCAGGCGTTCCTCATTTTGGAGAGGCCTTCCTCTTTATAGCAGAATATTGGGTCAGAGGCAGTTCACTTCAATGACTCAGAAACCCCATTTGTTAAGAGACTATGATGTAAGGTGGACTTCAGAATTTGAAGACCTGGGATCAAGTCCTGCCTTTGACACGTTCTGGCTTGTGTGACCTTGGGCAAGTCACTTCACCTTTAAATGCCCTTCAGACAATTCTCTATAAAGAACTGCTGCTTCATCTGCACTGGTACAGGGAGTTTTCCCACGGGAAGAGTCCCTACGCCAGTGAAATTACAGGTTGGACAAGTCAACACATCAGTCTCTAATGTTCCAATACCTGGGCTAGTGTAGCAGCAAGCACCCCAATATCCCCAGGGTGACTGCCAACACAGGTTCTTAGATCTGCTTTTCAAAAGGAAAGCAACTCAAAATGGGTTAACAAGCTTACTTTAATCAAACAAACATACATTACCTAGTTCAGGGGAAAAAGGTCAGCACCCCGAACTTAAGAGTTACAGAACTTACAGATCAAAAAGACAGGCTTCCAAACTGTCCACCCATTATATCAATACCAAATCACAGTTACCAGAGAGGGAAGCATCAACATCTGGGTTTTCAAAGCCGGGGGGCTCTCAACAACGGCTTCCCAGAGTCTCATCTGATCAAATCACACAACACTTCTCAAAGTGAGCCCCAAAGCAAAGCCCCTCATCAGAGTTTATATAGCCTTCTCCTGGCTCAAAGAATGTAACCACCCTTTTGATCCACTGCCCAATCACACAGCATCTAGGTGTGGTCATTCCTGAAAACCAAGCCTCCCACCACAGGCTCCATGTGACCACATTCAGCCTATTAGGAGGCAGAGCATATTTTCAAATCAAGGAAGGTTTTCCGAGTCTCTTAAAGCCAATCAAAGTCTCTTAAGCCAATCAAAGGGCCTAGGGGCAGGGAAGATCTTTAAATCTGCATTTCCATTACAGCTAGGCCCTGGGAATGATAAAGATCCCCTCCCCAAGATTCCTACCCTTAAGGTTCTTATGAATGTCTACTTGGGTTAATCCCAGGCAAGACCCAGAACCCAGTGTTCTTGAACGGAATGCACGTTATGCACTGTGTATACTCCTTCAGGTCACAGGTGACTAGGTGGGAACATTAGGCTTCTGGGTGCTGCCAACCTCTGAAGCTACAGATGGTGGCCTTGGTTCCAGTTTCAGAGATTTAGGCCTGGAAGGGGCTTCAGATCACATATTCCAGCCCTTTCATTTTACAGATAAGGACAAAGAGGTCCATACAAGTTAAGTAACTTGTCCAAGCAAAGCACTGAGCCTACAGTTAGGGAGATCTGAGTTCAAATACTAGCTGCGTGACCTTAGGCAAGTCACTTAACTTTTGTTTTCGTCAGTTTCCTCATCTGTAAAATGGGGATAATAACTGCACTTACCTTCCAGAATTGTGAGGATCAAATGAGATAATAATTGTAGCATAGTGCCTGGCATACAGTAAGAACAATATAAATGTTGGCTATTATTCTTATTAATTCTGGCAGTAACTGAACCAGGATTTGAACGCAAATCCTTTGACTCTATTCCTAGTAATTTCTTCCCCACCATATCTCTAAAGACAACTCTACCACCCAGCCCTTCTGAGTAGACATCTTCCCTCCTTTCCCCTGGTGGCAGCAGTTTAAGTATCCTGGGCTCTCAGCCTGATAATCACCAGCTGGGCTGCCAGTGAACTGAGAACTCCCAGAAGCCAATTTCTTGACCCAAGTGATCATGGGAGTATGTGAGATATGGGCTTGAAAGCTCTGGGAAACCTATTCTGTCTACTACCTGGAGATTCTCAAGCTCATAGGCCCTCATGTTTCCTTAGCTGTAAACTGTGGCTGCTTTCCATTTCCAGTCACCTATGATCTAATTAGGTTTTGGGTGCCCTCAGTAGCTAGGATCAACTCTGAACAACCTCTCTTAATCCATTCTGACCTTGCACAGATGATGGGAAGAGCCTGTGTTTTCCCAGCAGGTTCCCTGGAGGTGTCATTAACGGGAGGCCGGGCATCCCAGGGAGGATCCCAGGTTGGAGGCCAAGACTCCCCTAGAGAACCTTCTGCCATCACACTACCGCCACATTATCACAGAGTAAACAAAACTCAGGGCCTCCCAGGGACGGGAGATGTGTGTTAGGCAGGTGCAAAATAGACCAACAACCTACCTACCCCTTCACTCAGGGTTAAAGTGTGATGCCCAGGACTGTTCTTAATATGCCTAGGCCAGCCTGATGACCATATCCTGGGCCTGGGTCCTTTCTGCCATTTCTTCTACTTCCAAAACACATCATAGGTTTAGAAAGAGACAATCTAGTCCAACCCCCACATTTTTCGATGAGAATGAGGCCCAGGGAATTTAAGTGACTTCAGATACTATACAGGTAGTAACTGTACAAAGATTTCAACCTAGGCACTCTCTACATCCAAGGTGAGAGGGTGGGGCTAGGAAGAGTAAAGGTTGATTATGGTTGATTATGAGGCTAGAAACCCTAACATGAGAGGCTGCCTGGAATAATGGAATATGATAATGGAATAATGGGAAAATGGAATAATTTAATGGTTTAAATTTTCTTTCTTGATAAATACCAGCTATTTGTTCATAAGTTATAGAGAGGGTTCCCAAATGCATCTGTTGGAGACCCTGAGTTAGAAGGTCCCTAAGCAGAAGAAACCTACAGGTCAGGCCAATTAGACAAGAACCCTAACGATGAGTCACCTTGGATGTACTCTCTTTCTGAGAATCAAGGGGTAGCATTGGTTAACATGGCTACAGTGGCCAGGAGGAGCCAAGTTAAAACCCCCTTACTTGACTCTTCCTACCTGGGCGACCTTGGGCAAATTGCTTTATTCCCAAGAAGGGGTTGAATTTGGAGGTCTCTTCTGGCTCTATTAATAGTTTGCAATTATAGAGCTCTTTGAGGTCTGCAAAGCTTTTTACAAATATCTCACAACCACCCTGAGAGGTGGGTGCTATTAGCATCCCCACTTTACACTTGGAAACTGAGGCAGAAAGAGGTGAAGTGTCTGAGGCCAAATTTGAATTCAGGTCTTCTTCATGCCAGGTCCACCGTTCTAGATTTGATGCATAGCTTGCATTTACTGTATCTGATGATCTGGGCATTCTACTATAAGAAGGAAAGCCACTCCAAAATCAGGAATGTCCATGTCCAATTCCCAAATCCTCCTCCACCAACCTAACTTACATGCCTCCCACCCCCATCATCCTGCCGCCCTGCCTGGTGACACTGCATTTTACCCTGGGGTTGGAGCAGCTTCAGGGTCGAGATGTGTGAGCTCTGCAGCCCCCTATGGGCAGTGCCTGAGAGCAGCTGCCCTACTTGCCCCACCCAAGTCCGAAAGGGTCCGGTCCAGAGCGTCGCCGGCGATCCGGGAGCTGAGCTCATTCTCCAGACCTGCAGGGATTCCGGGGCTGCGGGGTGGCTCGGTCTTCGGGAAGGATGAGACCTGGCTAGTGAGGTCTCCGGCGGGGGTGGGGCGAGCGTCGGGTAGGCTGGGGTTGGCGAGGCAGCCCCCTGCGGCGGGGGAGGGAGCGGGTGGGGGTGGCGCAGGGCGCTCGCAGAGGGGGCTGGGGAGGTGGCTCGGGACGAGGGGCGGTGGAGGGGGCGTGTCTCCGGCGCTGGCTCGGCCCCTTCCTCTAAGCCTTCCTCCTCCCCCGCGCTTCCCTCCAGGCCGCCCCCTCCTCCTCCTCCTCCTCCTCCTCCTCCTCCTCCTCCCCCTCCTCCTCCTCCTTCTCCTCCTCCTCCTCCTCCTCCTCTTTTTCTACCCTCCCCTCCTCAGTGCGTCCTCCTTGCGCCCCCAGGCCGGGCTGTGCGCGCGCCTCTCGGAGCCTGGCCTCGTCGCCTGGGGCTTCTTTGTGCGGATCGTAGAGCCGGCGGCCAGGGGAGAGAGAGGGCGGCGGCCAGAGTTCGCCCAGCCGCCTCAGGCAGCTCCACCGCAGCCCCCCGGCCCGGGCGGGAGGGCGCAGCGCCAGCGGCTCGGCCGCGCGAGCTCAGGGCGTTGATGCCGGCTCTCCGTGCCTTCCAGTAGCATGGCGGACTACCTGATCAGCGGCGGCACCGGCTACGTGCCCGAGGACGGGCTCACGGCGCAGCAACTCTTCGCCATCGCCGACGGCCTCACCTACAAGTAAGTCCGCGCGCGCTGCGGGCCTCGCAGGCGGCGTGCCCGCGCCCCCTCCCCCCGGGACCAACCCTCCGCGCCGCCGCAGAGCGGACCCCCCACCTGCCCCCCACCCTCCCTGCGTGGGGGTCCTCCTGCCGCTGCCCACTCAGCGGCCCGCGGCGCTGGGGTCCGGGGAAAGAGGGGCGCGCCGAGCGGCATCGCTGCCCACATGTGCCTCCCTCCCCGCCTGTGGCCACCGGGGTCAGCAAGTATTTACGCAGCCCCTCCTGGGTGCGAGCGAGGTGCTCAGCCCTCCATATGGCACAGACACAGGTGGCAGCGAGTCTGCAGGCCCGGGGCTTTCTGGAGATCCCCGAGGACCCCAGGGCTGGGGCCGATCCCCCCCCCTTTCCTCCTCCTGCGGGTTTCTGGGGTACTCTTGTGGAAGGGACAATGGTAGTGACAGCTCCCCCCGGAGCCCCGCTCCAACAGTGCTTCCCTCCCTGGATATCCAGGCTCCCGGCTCTGCCATGGGCATTTCAGTCCCGCAGCCTGGCTGTTGGTGGAGGGGCCCCGGGAGCCCAGATAAGGAAGCTGCCCAGGTAATGATCACTCTCAGGAGGGGAAGGGGCTGCAGGGTGGAGTTGCCTCCCTCCCCACGGCCTCCTTATCCAGTTATCCCAGATGCTGATGCAGCCCCACAGGTTGGCGCTGGTGCCGACTTTGATGGGCACACTTTTGTCCCCAAATTTTCCTCGGCCTTCTCCGTTCGGGATTTGGGTGTGTGGGGGAAGGGAGCGGCTTCCTCTTGGTCTGCGGCTCTTTTTTGTTCCCCAGGCCCAATTCCAGCTGCCTGGCTGGCCGCAGGCCTGGCACTAGCCTTGGATCCTGGCTGCAGGGCCGGGCATATGCCAGACAGAAGCATTGGAGCCTGGGGCTGAAGTCACTCACAAGCCAAGTGGTCTCCTCTTCTCTTACTCTTCTGCCAATCCAGTCCCCTCTTCTGCCCGGTAGTCCTGGTGAACACCAGAACTTTATTTTCCTCATTGGGGATGGGGTTAAGCCACCCTCAGAACAGGTTTAAAAATCCTCCCTAGCTGAGTGTTTGGAGGGGGTCCTGACCTCCTCTAGGGGGTAGTGGTGAGCTCAAAGGCATCCCAACTCCTCAGCATCGGGCAGGACAGTCTCCCTTTGATTGGTGCAATGGGAAGAGTGGTGGATTTGGAATCAGAGCCCTTGGATAAAATTCCTGACCCTGCCACCTCTTATATGACCCTGGGGAAAGTCACTCTTCAAGTGGGGGAATTGGACAAAGTGACCTTTAAGGCCCCTTTAATTTCTAAGTCTCTGCTTCTGTCATTCCTAACTTCACCAGTCCCAGTAGGGAATATGCTGGGATTTGGGTCCTGTTGTCAGTTGATAAGGTGTTTAGAGTACTGGGCTTTGAGTCAGAACTTCCTGGACTCAGACCCTTAATAGCTATGGGACTTCCTTAAGATGAGAGGGATAGACTGGGTACCCTTTAAGGTCAAATAGATCTCAGTCTAAGTTCTGGGCTTTGAGTGTTGGGAGGATGGATGGGATAGACCTGAAATGAGAGGTAATAGAGACTGGAAAATCCTGATACCTTGGTTAGGGTCTTTACCTTCCCTAGATCCTGAAGAAACTCGAGGGTTCCCCTCCATTGTTTCTTCTCTCCCTTCTTATCCTGTGCTCTTGCTGAAAACAGTCAGGAGAACTAAAACTTAAATAGTAGAAGGGTCTAAACTTCTAAACTAACACCCCACGAGACAGCCTGGGGGAAAAATGCAGGAGACTTGGTGGAGTCACAGTTAAGAATGGTTGGGTTGGGGGTTTGTGGAACCCTGTCAGCTCACCAGCTTCCTTCTCCTTAGATTTACCTTAGCCACAGTATCTAAAAGTCTGGATATAAGGGAGTTGTAGGCCAGGTGACTGTGGAAAGGGCGCCTGTTTTTTTCTTCTGTAGTCTGATGTGGCACCTCTCTCAGACGTGGCTTGACTTGGGCCACTTTGCTTAGCACTGTGGGGAGTGGGGGGGGGGCATGCCAGTTTGCTTTTGGGTGTGTCTGGCAGGCTGTGTACTCTGTTAGGTTTATACTGCCTAGTACCCTGGGGCTATATGACTTGGTAGCTATCCTCTTTCTAATTTAAGAAATTATACCCTTTGGGGCAAATTACCCCCTCTGCTCAACCCCTAAGCCTTGGCACTCTGCTCTCTGCCCCACCTTTCCTGAACCATCTCTAGCCAATAAGATCCCTCCTGAAATGATCTCCAGTCTTTCTTTCAATCCATGTTCTTTCTAAAACACACTAAAAACTTCCTTGATATAAATAACTATGATTGTATTCTGATCGCTACATTTTCTTGGGACTGAAAGCATTTCTAGATTCCATTTAGACTGTGCTCTTATACCCAGATTCAAGTCCCATTGTGACAGTGACCAGCTGTGTAAACCTGGATGAGTCATTTTTAGAACCTCTCAGGGTCCCCTGGCTACTCACTCAGCTTATGAATTACCCAAAGCTGCTGATCTGCTTGGGTGATGGGAGCTTCCCCTGGTACAGGGAGTTCCCCAAACAGGGTGAAATCACAGATTTAGACCAAAAAATTGTATCTATTGACATACCTAGAGAGTGCATAAGAGTTGTTCTCAAGGAAGTTCTTGGGCCTTTTTTTCCCCCCATTCCTGTGTTGTAGGGAGAAAAGAACAAGGGTGGTACCATCTGTATGTTGTGGCATTCAATGTTTTTTTGTGCACTGGCCACTCCTTCCCATGGCATTTCACATAGTACCCTCCTGCATCTAGTAGGAATTCCATAAATTCAACTGACTGGGAAACAATAAACCATACAAGTTTATTGATTGTATCAGTCTGAGATCAATCAGCAAGCATTTACTAAGCACATGTTGTGTATCAGGTCATGGGGAAACGGTCCTGAACCTCACCAATAGTTGGACTTGGCATTCCCTGCAGCCTACTGGGACTTAGGAGGGAGGGACAGAGTGACTACCCCCAGCCATGAATGCTACTTCACTTTTTTAGTTCCTGGCATCCATTCTTTGGGCATGGGCCATAAGGAGTGTTGGAGAGAAGTGGGTAGAGGAGCTAGGGTCCAGAATGCCTCATTCTTGGTTTGTTGACCTTAATAATATTAAGGATGACTTTCATTTGAAAGGGCTTTCTTTTCCTTTAGTAATTATAGCTTATCTGTATCTCAACAGTGATTTCCTGATCCTGCCAGGATTCATAGACTTCACGGCTGATGAGGTGGTAAGTGCCCCTTTCTTTGTGAGTTTATTGTTTTGCTTTTGGTGTAAGAGTAGGAGATGTTTAGAGCTTCCCCACTTGGTTTTTCTTACAAAGGGAAAAGGGTGCCCTCATCCATATGCTAAGGCTTAGGTCTCCTAAGGACTCCCACCTTCTCTTATTGGAGCCTGTCCAGCGTGCTTTTGTCTTTTGGTTTTAAAGGCTTTCATCTTTCCCTACTTTCCCATAAGATTTCCCTTAATCCCTGGCATTCAGCCTCCTGGACCTTCCTGGGTCCCTGAACGAGTTTGGCGCCTTACATCCAGAGAGATCTACTTACTTAAACCCTAATTATCTATTTCCCTTCTTCACTGTTGCCATGTCTGGGTCTGGGTTTGTCCCTGGCCCTGACTTCTCTTTTGTCCTGCTAACCCAAGTCTTAATGAATGCCAAACCATGGGAGTGCATTTATTTACATATAAATTTACATATAAATTCAGACATATTATATCATTGTAAGATAATTAGGCAGAAGCAATGTGCTGTAGGCTAGAAAGCTAGATTTAAATTTAAATTTAAAAAAAATTTGATTGGGTAAGCCCAATCTCTTTAGGCTTCCTCATCAACTCACCAGGCTAATGGAATCACTCAGTCCCACAAGAAGCAGCTGCTAAGTGTCAGACACTGTATGGACTTTTGTCTTTTGAGTAACTTTGTGGGTAAGTTATCTATGTATCTGGTTGATTTATTCTAATAGTGTATGAGAAGGGGAGGGTGGGGGGAGAGGGGTAGGTGCTAGGTCCTTCCTTATCTATTGGTGTGGGAAGAAGTAGTAAGCATCCATTAATTAGTGATTGTAGGGACAGAGTGAAAAAATCTCATCACTCAATCACTCATCAGAAAATTTCCTAATCAACTCACCAGGCATTTAAACAGATTAAACATTTAAACCAGGCATTTGAACATTTTAAACATTTAAACTTAAAAACATTTAAGTCCTGTCTCCTAGCCCCCAGCAACTCTTTAAAACTGATGAGTTTCTGAGAAGTTTTATATCTCAGGTTTTTGGGAGGCAGTCAGGATTAAGTGACTTGCCCAAGCTACTTATACAGCTAGTAAGTTTCTGAGGTCGAAATTGAACTCAGGTCCTCTTAACTCCAGGGCTGGTGCTCCATCCACAGCACCACTTAGCTACCCCTATTTCTTTTGATTTTTCAACTATTTCTCTACCAAATCTCTAATCCATGGAATCAATGGAGTCTGGTTAAAGAAAAAAAGGTAATGAATTAGATGCATTCTATGGAAACTGCACCCACTCCTCAACTAGATGGTAGTTGTTTCTTGAGTTATTCTTTTCTCCTTGCAGCTCTCCAGCCTCCTATTCTTCAAGAGAATCCTCTCTTCATCCCCACATCCCATTGTCATGGAAAAGAGTACTGGATTTTTAAGTTCAGTCCTGTCCCTTAACTCCTAGATCACTGGCCGTGGGAAAGGGGTTTAATCTCTAGTCCTGAATTTCCTTGTCTGTAAAATCACGGTAGTAGACTAGAGGATTTCTTTAAATCCTGAGATAGAACTGTCTGCTAAGTCATTTTGAGATGATCAGCTTTACTGGGCTCCTTTGATTGAAAATTTTTGGAGGTCCAAACCTTGATTGAACTCATTAGTACCTTCTAATCTCAAATTCATTCCAAACTGATTAGGAAATTTTCTGATGAGTGATTGAGTGATGAGGTTTTTTCACTCTGTCTTTACAATTAGTAATTAATGGATGCCTACTACTTCTTCCCACACCAATAGATAAGGGCCTAGCACCTACCCCTTCCCCTCCACCTTCCCCTTCTCACACACTGTTAGAATAAATCAACCAGACACATAGATCACTTACCTACAAAGTTAACTCAAAGACAAAAGTCTACACTGTGTCTGATACTTAGCAGCTGCTTCTTGTGGGATTGAGAGATCCATTAACCTGGTGAGTTTATGAGGAAACTTGAAGAGATTGGGCTTACCCAATCAAATTCACCCATTGAGTGTGTAAATATTAGATGTCTGGCCTTGATGTGATTGAAGGGAAAACTTACCTTGGGGATACAGATGTGACCCACAGTGGTGCTGGTGAGGCTTGAATTCCCAAAGCAGAAATAGTGTGTGTTCTGTCTTTGCCCTTCCAGAAGGGGATAGAGCTGGAAAAGGTTTAGAAAATTGTGAGCCTTTTTGTTGTTTCCTAGTCATTTCCAGTCATGTCTGACTCTTTGTGACCCCATTTGGGGTCTTTTTGGCAAAGGTCCTGGAGTATTTTGACATTTCCATCTCCAGCGCATTTTACAGGTGAAAAAGCTGAGACAAATAGGGTTAAGTGACTTGCCCAAGGTCACACAGCTAGTAAGTGTCTTGAGGCTGGATTTGAACTCTTCCTTGAGTCCAGGGCCAGTACTCTCTCCACTGTGCTATCTAACTGAAAATGGTTTAGAGAATGGTTAACTTCCCCCGACTAAGAAAAAAACACCCCCTCGAGTAACCTAACAGCCCATGAAAACCAAAATACTATCAAGACCCCTTGGAGTTAAGAGTGATCATAGTTGGGAGACTTGAGAGGATCAAGATTCTTTAGCCTGGACAGATGAAAGTTGAGGAGTGGTAAGAGGCTTGTTACATCTTAGTTTGTTTGGAATGGGTGGAAGTGAATTTATTTACCAGATCACAGGGGTCATAGCTTAGTTGGGAACTTGAAAACAGCAGGACTGTATCATTTAGAGATGGAGGGACCTTATACTTCATCTGATCCCCCCTCTTATTTTACTACCCTGTTGCTCAAGGTCAAACGAAATGAGTAGTAATTTAACAGAGACAGAATTCTAACCCAGGATCTCTGACCTGAAAGCCGTTGTTTTTCTACTGTACTAGGCTATAATTTTAGGACATATAGAACCACCTCTTTTTAGAGATCCAAATCTGTTGATCTCCTTGGCATAGGGAGTTCTTGGTGAAGAGTCAGACATGACTGAAACCGACTTGTGGAAACAACTCCCCTGTCCTACAAAATGCCACTCTTCCCTGTCCTCAGAGACAGATCACTGGGCTGGTTGGCACTATTCATGTATTTGACATTGTGGAGAAGAGAAGGGTGAGGGTCCTTGACTAATCCTTTTCTTCTCTACCCTCAAACCATACCTCCCTTTGTCTTCTGCCTCCCCTCCCCTCTCCTATATTCCAACTTTTTCTGCCTCTAGGATTTGACTTCAGCTTTAACTCGGAAAATCACTCTCAAGACACCCTTGGTCTCGTCTCCTATGGATACTGTAACTGAAGCTGACATGGCCATTGCAATGGCTGTGAGTAGACCTAGGGAGTGAGGCTGTGGGGTAGGGATATGATCAGTTGGGTTTTCAGTTTGGAAGAATGAAAACTGAGCTGCTTGGTGGTAGGGGGAGGACAACACTGTCGATTCTGACTCCACTCCGTGTTCCTTCCAGCTAATGGGTGGCATCGGTTTCATCCACCATAATTGTACTCCTGAGTTCCAGGCCAATGAGGTGCGCAAGGTCAAGGTCAGTGCTAGACCCTTTGGAGAGACCCCAGACCCTGGCCAGCAGAGCAGCTTCCATTTGCTTTGTACATAGCCAATGGGACACATCCCCATATATCTTTCACTAACTTTACTCTCAGACCTACCTGTCAGGGACCAGGCTTTAGTATCATGGCTACTCTAACCCTTCTGTGTAACAAGAGTAGTGGTGATACAGGAGGGGGTGATACAGGAAGGGCGTGTCAGCAGGGGGAGGGGGAAATAGAATCTGGTCTCCACTGGCCCACATCATACCCCATTGGCACTGCCTTGATAGGAGGCAGAGTCTGGCACCTGCCTTGTTTGAGCAGGACATTCTGCCCTCATTTTGCTTCTTACTTGCTTCCAGCCTCATTCCTACCTTATTTCTTTCTTGTTCTTAGAAGTTTGAACAGGGCTTTATCACAGATCCAGTGGTGTTGAGCCCCTCTCATACAGTGGGTGATGTGCTAGAGGCCAAGATGCGGCACGGTTTCTCAGGCATTCCCATAACCGAGACAGGCACCATGGGCAGCAAGCTGGTGGGCATTGTGACTTCCCGTGACATAGACTTCCTTGCCGAGAAGGACCATGCGACCTTTCTCAGTGAGGTAAGCCTTTGAGGCAGGGGTGGGCCATCACCCAAAGCATGGTACCCTTTAAGGCAGGGGTTGGAAGGGCTCATGCTGGTGGGAGATGTTAGGTGATGAGGGTTGAGGTTTCTCCTCAAACATACCCACTCAACTTCCCCCACAACAGGTGATGACAAGTCGTAATGATTTGGTGGTGGCACCTGCAGGTGTGACATTGAAAGAAGCCAATGAGATCCTGCAGCGCAGCAAGAAAGGTACTAGGGGACAGCAAGCCTAGAGAGTACTGCCAGCCCTTTGAACTCGGGCCCCTCCCCACCCCAGGCCTCCTGCAGTATTCCTATGAAAGGACATATATAGCTGCTCAACGAACCTGCTCCAGAATAAGCCTGACAGAGGGCAAAGACTCAGGTTCTTTCTCCCGGCCCCTGAGAACTCTGTTCTCAGTGGGTGCTGCCATTGTGGCAGTCTTTGGTGATATAGTAAAATGGCTCAACCATTCTCCCTCCTCCCCCACAAAAAAAAACTGTTCCCCTAGGCTTAAGTATGGCATCTGATAAACTTTTGCCCACTTGTACTCCCATATTTCCATGCTAGGAAAGCTGCCCATCGTTAATGACAGCGATGAATTGGTAGCCATCATTGCCCGGACTGACCTGAAGAAGAACCGGGATTATCCGCTGGCCTCCAAAGATGCCCACAAGCAGTTGCTCTGTGGAGCCGCTGTGGGCACCCGGGAGGATGACAAATACCGCCTGGACTTGCTTACGCAGGCGGGTGCTGACGTCATTGTGCTGGTGAGAACCTTGAAAGGGACCACCTGGAAGTTGGATATGCTGTGGAGTGGAGAGGTCCTCTGGGGGAAAGGATCCTTGCTAGGGTTGGGGCTCAGGGATTTCACAAGCCCACATGCCCGGGAAGGGGATTCCTCTGATTAGGGGAGGACCTGAGATCCTTATTCATACCTTCTCCCAGGACTCATCTCAAGGGAATTCAGTGTATCAGATTGCTATGGTGCACTATATCAAGCAAAAGTACCCCCAGCTGCAGGTGATTGGTGGGAATGGTGAGTCTCAGGTCCCCTTTTCCTTATGGTTTCCCTCCTTCCCAGTTCCCTGCCCCTCTTCCATTGTTCTCCAGGCTCCCTTAGCCCTTGGAGTGGCTTTAGGAATGGGGTTGGGGTAGTAGCAGTCCCCAGACCCTTATCTGGCCTGTGCCCCCTGTCAGTGGGATACTTCTCATGGGGAAGGGGGCATCTTAGCATATCCAGGAGGTCATTTTTGTTGTGCCCTTGGCCCACAGTGGTGACGGCAGCGCAGGCCAAGAACCTGATCGATGCAGGTGTGGATGGGCTTCGAGTGGGCATGGGCTGTGGCTCCATCTGCATCACCCAGGAAGGTGAGCATCACCTGTCTGTCCCGGCTGGCTTTGCCCACATTTATCCCTGTGCTAGTATAATAGTAATACCATTGGAGACACGTGGACCTGGCATATTTGTTATAAGGGCTTCTCATATCCTTTTTTTTTTTTTAAACTGAGGTTCGGGGTGGGTGTGGGCGATGAAATGCTTATTAATTTAAAAAAGATAAAATTAAAAATTAAAAAGAAAGAAGTAGCACTGGTTTGGAGTTAGAACTAGGCTCAAATCTTGTCTCTGTAATGTAGTATCCATGTGACCCTGGATAAGTCCTTTCTCTCTGATGGAGTGGTATTCTGTCTCATAAGATTTTTCCTAGTTCTGTGTTCTAAGACCCCATGACCTAGAAGCATCTGGTGGTGGGTGGCTGAAATATAGAGAATATGTTCTATGGTCTCCTTCTGCCCTAGAGGGATTTCTTGGACCTTTGTATTGTGTACTGTGGGCCACCCTTTTCTCCTCTGGGATCCGGGGCTGGGGCCTTAGTGTTGCCCCACATCAGCAGTATTGCTAGGTGGGCGTCACTCTTCTAGCCCTCCTTCCTCCCTGCCCTCTGACCAATGCCCAGCTACCCACGGAAGGGACCTTAGAAGCCATTGAGTCCCACCCCCTCATTGCTTGAGGCACAGAGTTCAGTGACTTTTACACAGCTAGTAAGTTATCTGAACTCAGGGGTGTGTTAGCATTTGTTGGGCAGGCATGGATGTACAATAGAATCCAGAAGGCCCAGGTTTGAATCCAGCCTCAGACCCTTATGGACTCTATGTTCTGTGCCCTGTGTCTTCATTTCCCCATCTGTAAAGTAGGTGTGATAGTAGCACCACAGGGTCAAATGAGTCAACAGGCAGAAAGCACTCTGCACCCATAAAGCCACAAATGCTAGCTATTTGTATTATTGTTACTAGTGAGAATAATAATATTCTATTATGCATGTATATTTATGTTATATGTATATATAATGAGGGTCTGTTATATATGTATGTATAATAAGGGCTTGGATGCTGAGCTGCCTGGGCCTGCGCCTTTCGTCACATGCTTCAGTGTTGTAGAGTTGTGTCCTAAAGCACCACCCGAAGCCCCCACGTGTGTGTCCTGTGTCCGGTTTCCCGCCTCCCCCCTTCCTGGTCTCCCCCTGTGCTTACATGGCCAAGTCCCTCAGGGTGGAAGAGCCCCTAGGGGAATGCCCAGGCTGTGGGGCCAGCCACTGAGCCTGACGCCTCTATCTCTTCTCCCTCAATGTCCTTGTTGTTGTTACAGAATAATGACAGTAGTGTTTGTGGAGTGTCTTAAGGTTTGCAGAGCCCTTCGTTTGTGTTAGCTCATTTGCTCCTTGCAGCAGCCCTGTGAGCATGGGAGGTGCTGTTTTTAGCCCTATTTTACAGATGGGGATCTTGAGACGTAGAGGTTAAAATGACTCGCCCGGGGTGACGCAGCAGCTGTCAGGATTCAGACTTGGGTCCTCCTGCTGCTTCTCACATCTCCCTCTTATGCCACCCCCCTCTCCTGACAGTGATGGCATGTGGCCGGCCTCAGGGCACTGCTGTGTACAAGGTGGCAGAATACGCCCGTCGCTTTGGAGTCCCTGTCATTGCTGATGGTGGGATTCAGACAGTGGGGCATGTGGTCAAGGCTCTGGCCCTTGGAGCCTCCACAGGTGACTGGTTGGGGAAGGGGGAAGACCAGTAGGATGGGTTAGCTTCTAAAGGGCTTGGGAGGCTGGCTGCCAAGACTGTTGGGAATGGGAGGGAAGGGGGGAAGCAGGTGGGCGGAGAAGTGGGAAGCCAGTGTCCTGGTGCTGGTGGCCTGATTCTCCCCCCTCACGCTCCCCAGTGATGATGGGCTCCCTGCTGGCAGCTACCACAGAAGCCCCTGGTGAGTACTTCTTCTCCGATGGGGTGCGGCTCAAGAAGTACCGGGGCATGGGCTCCCTGGATGCTATGGAAAAGAGCAGTAGCAGCCAGAAGAGATACTTCAGGTGGGTGCTCCCCTCCTCCAGCGTCTGCCTCCCTTCTGCACTGATATCTTGTAGTCCTGGGTGCCTGTGGCTGCCTTCGGTCACTGTGAGCAAGGCTCCAGCTGGCTTTGTTCCTGTGATTAGCAGGGAGAGTATCCTACCAGTGCCAGGGTTGTGGGGGGTGGGGAGGGCTGCGGGGAGGCAGACCCGTGACTTCATCAGTATGAAGAACACCTAGAGAAGAAAGTCTGTTTGAAATACTGGTTTTTTAAAAAATTGAGTTTCAGATTCTCTCCCTGCCCGTTGGGAAGTCAGACAATATGGTATCAGTTATGCGTGTGAAGCCATACAAAACATATATATATTTTTTAACATTCATTTAAAAAAATTTTGAGGTAACTCCCTCTTTAACCAGATATCTTAGAATGCAAGATTAAGTGAGTGGGGGCAGCTAGATGGTGCACCCACCTTATTTGATAGGGCACCCTCCTGGCAGCTGTGTTCAAATCTGGCCTCAGAAATTTACTAGTTGTGTGACCCTGGGCAAGTTACTTAATCTGATTGCCTCCCCACTCCCATTAAAAAAAAAAGTTAAGAGCACCAGTTCAGATCTGGCCTTAGACACTTAGTAGCTGTTTGTAACCTGGGCAAGTCACTTAACCCCAGTTGCCTCCCCAGAAAACAAAGGAAAAAATAGATTAAGTGACTGGCCCAGAGTCACTGAGTCAATATTGGTCCAAGACCAGTCTTGAGTCTGGCTCCTTAGCCATTCTGTATCAATGCCTACTTCTCTTATCGATACTTTCTGAAGATCACTGTCATTTCCCTGTGATTCCCTTCTCCTCAGTTGAATAGGACAAGTTAAGCCCACTTAACAATGTGTGCCTCATTCTAAACCTGTCTTCCCCCATCTCTTGGCCCCCACATGACTCATACCATTGGTTCTCTCCAAGGAAGAACTCATTTATGGACATGAGTTTGCCAGTCTCCTCATGGCCACTTTCTCATATCACTCAGTCATTGAGCATTTAAATGCTTACCATATACCAAGCACTACATGAACTGTTGAGGTTACAGACAGGTGACAGCCCTTGTCCATATGGAGCTTGCACAACTGATGCATATGAGCCTGTACACAGTAGATGGGAGGGGACAGCCTTAGCAGCTTCAGGTGTTGGGAAAGGCCTGCTGTAAAGGGTGAGATCTGAGCAGCAGCAGAGGTGAGGCGGCAGCCAGCACCATTCCTGTCCAGTGTGGCTGACTTCTGGAGTGAGTGGAGAGGGAGCATGAGGGCCGGGTTGTTCAGTTGTGTCCGATGCCTCCTGACTGACCCCTTTTGGTGCTTTCTTGGCTAAGAGGCTGGAGTGGTTTATCATTTCTTTTCCTAGCTCATTTTATAGATGAGGAAACTGAGGCAAATGGGTTAAATGACTTAGTGCTATACAGCTAGGAAGTGGCTGAGGCTGGATTTGGACTGGGTCATCCTGACACTACACCACCTAGCTGCCCTGAGGCCAGAGGAAGAAAGGATTTAAATGTCAGAGTTCTGTTGATATTTGATCCTGAGGCCAGAGGTTTGCTGGCCTGGTGTGGTACAGTGAGATAACACAGTGAGACTTGCCTACTCTAGAAGCATCACCTCACAGCCAGAGAAGGATGAATGGGAGTGGGGACAGCTTGGAGGCCAGAGGTGATGGGTATGGGCTGGTGGCCAGCCATGGGAGGTAGGGAAGGGGACAAGACTTGTCCATGGATGGAGAAAGGGAGGAGTAGAGGATGGCCCCAAGGCTCTGAGCCTGGGGGGCCCGGGGCACGAAGAAAGCTCAGGGAAGAGGTTTGAAGTGGAAGATGATGAAGCCTGTGTTGGGGGTGCTGATCTGGAGATGCCATGTGCGCTCCTCCCTGAGTTGGCTGGCTCTGACCCTGGGGGCCTTTGCCATCCTCCTTCCGTGGGCTTCCTGCCTCGGGCCTCTCCCCACTCCTGTCCAGCCTTGGCTCAGCTGCCTGGCGAGGGTAGGAACTCAATGCAGGGCCAGGTTCCTGAGTTCTCTTCTTTGTTCTGTGCAGTGAGGGGGACAAGGTGAAGGTTGCACAGGGTGTGTCCGGTTCCATCCAAGACAAAGGCTCCATCCATAAATTTGTGCCCTACCTCATCGCTGGCATCCAGCACGGCTGCCAGGATATCGGTGCCCGGAGTCTCTCTGTCCTGCGGTCAGTACTCCTTGCTGGGGAGAGATGTGCTGGTGGGAGGGTGAACAGTGGGCTTCCCTCCCTTTTGTAACGTTGCCCGTCCTTCCCCAGATCCATGATGTATTCTGGAGAGCTGAAGTTTGAGAAGCGGACGATGTCGGCTCAGATCGAAGGCGGCGTCCATGGCCTCCATTCGTAAGTGTGGGGCTCTCCCCTTGACAAGCCTGGCCTGATAGTAATGGGGTCAGTCAGGTGGAAACAGACCCCAGTGTTGGAGGTTAGGCTCTTGGCATTAGCTGGCTTGGTTCTAAGGCCTCTGCTTTCCTTTCTCACCTGAGACCTGGCCCAGGTGAGTCCTCATGTGGGCTCCATCCATTCCAGGAAACTCCCACTTACTCTGTAGGATTTCCCATGAACTAGATCTCTGGCCCCCTAACCAAGTCCCTTCCCCTCTTCGGCCTAGGAATGGTAGGTATGGCCACGGAATTCTTAACGATCCCTATATAGCTGTGGCTCAGCCTCAGGGGCTTGGTGGCTTGGTGGCAGGACAGCTGGGGCTGCTATGGGCTAATGGTGCTGAGCTCTTGCTGGTGGTAGTGCCTAGATTGCCAAGGGGCTTTTGGTAGGGGCACTGCATTAAAGCAGGGTGATAATAGTATTGGTATTGGGAGGGGTGAGGGGAAGGGGGTGGTATCCGCAGTGGGGACAGTATCAACTGGCAGCAGTACAGGGCATGTCACCCTGGCACCAGGCGGGCATCTAACCTGTGTCTCTTTCTGCCCTGCCCTCCCGTAGCTATACCTTTCTGCCATGTAAGTAATTTCGAAGCCCGGGGCCCAGTGTAGAATAGAGTAGAGAAATTAGTGTGGGCCAGGGCGGCTGGGGGATACGGTGGGACTGGGATGGGTAGGCCTTGGGGTATAACCGTGGGCCACATGACCATGTCCCCTCTTCTCTCTTGGCTGTGTCCACCACCAAAACCAGGTGGGCAGGTGGAAACTGTCACGATGCCCTGTTGTCAGGCTGAACCACAAAACATTCATTTCCTGGGAGCTTGCATGGATGCCAGCTGCCCCTAGAACTGAAGCTGCCTGTGGCCCCTGTGACCCCTTAGTCCCTCTCCTTGAGCCAGAGGCAGGGGAGGTCTAGGAATGGAGCTCATTAAGGGCATTCAGAAGGGGGTAGGGGAGGAGGGTCCTGGAGTGGTGCCGTGGGAAGGGTGCTGGATTTGGAGGACAGGACTTGGGTTCTGATCTTGGCTCTGTCATTGACTGAGACACAACATCTCTTGGGGTCTCGGTTTCCTCATCTGTAAAATGAAGGGGGTTGGATTAAATGGCCCTTGAGATTACTTCCAGTTAAAACCATGGTCCCCTAAGACCAGCCCCCTCGCACATAGCAAGTGCGTGTTCAGTCCAGGATCCAGTGTGGACACTTGCGCTGCCTTGTGGGGAACCCCAGCTGTGAAGGTGATATTGTCATTGGAAGGGACCTCATGGACTTTCTCATCCAGTCCACTCATTTTACAGATGAGGAAACTGAGGCCTGTGGAGAGTTAAATGGCTTGTCCAAATTCACACAGGTAGAAAACATTCAATTTGGGGGTTTTAGAACCCAGAGCCAGTGTTCTGTCTACTGTATCACTCATAGGTACTTGCAAGTGGAGGGAACAGGGAAAATTCTCCTAACCCTCTTGCCTGTGTGTGTGCTGTAGAGGGTGCACCAGAAACAGCCAAAGTGGCATCACACTCTGGCTTCTGCCCTCCCCCCTCTGGCTCTACACCCTCAGCTCCATAAGTGTTTCTGGGTACTGTTCTGCAGGCGTGGATGAGGGTTGCCATGGAGACAGGGCACGGATGCTAACTCTGCCTTCTCTCTGCCTTCTCTCACAGTTACGAGAAGCGGCTGTACTGAGGACAGCGGTGGTGGCCGAGGAGGGGGTGGAGGAGTCCCCCGTGGAGCCCCCTCAGTCGCTGCCTCCCTCCGTAACTGAGTGGCCTGAGTGGCCCCCATGGATTTGCACTACGGGTTCCCAAACCCTTGCCCTCCCGGGAGGGGAGCAGGGAACTGGAGTTGGCCCCATAGGAGGCTGTGGTCTCTCCCCCCCCCCCCTTAACCCCCTCCTCCCTTCCCCTTGAGCCAGGACTGCTCTCTCCAGGGGCCTGGAGAAAACTCAAGCCTCCTCTTCTCCCAGGAGCAGCTCACTGCTCAGGCCCCTGTGAGCCCACCAGCCTGGTTGCCCAGGACTTGCGCCTGCCTCAGGTCTCTCTTGCTGCACCCTGCTCCTTTTCTCCAAACATGGGCTGTTCTGAGGCCCTAGCTCTGAGGCGGGGATGATGGCGGCTCCAGGGAAGGCTCCTACCCCAGCATTCCTAGCTTCTTGTCCTGTAGGGTGCTTCCCAAACCCCTCGCCCCACAGCGAATGGTGCTCTCCTTGGCCCTGCCTCCCCCTCTCCTCCTCTGTTCAGCTGCAGTCTGCTTACTCAGACTGTGGCTATTGTGGGTTTCTGCCCCCATGCCTAACCCAGCCAGAGGGAGGTCTCTGCCCCCTTCCCCTGGTCCCTCAAGCTGCCCACAGGGACTTGGTCTTAAGTCTGTCCTCCCCAGAGGTGATGGGGAACAGAGACAGCAGAGAGGGAAGGCAATCCATTCAGTCTCCTTCCCTTGCTGCTCCAGCCCATAGCCCCCTCTCCATCCCCAGCCACAGCTGAAGGCTTTAACTTTGCACACTTTGGGGCCACGGTTGTGTTGTTGTGTATTAAATAAGCTGAATAAAGCAAGCGGGTCTCCAAGCATTTAGCCATCCTGTTCTGTCCTAGTCACAGCTTGGGGCCATGGATTTCCTTGCCTAGTGAGGGCCAGTGCCTGCCCCAGACTGTATTCCTCAGTTACCACACCCAGCCCCTTCAGGAAGGATAGCCAGGTGATGCTTGCCTTGCCTGGTGTGTGTAAGGTGGGAGGGGTTCTAAAACTCCCCATGAAGGGGCTGATACTGGCAAAATAGTCCCTAGAGATTGATCATTGAGCCTCAGGGATTGCAGCTGCACAGAGACCTTGGATTCTAACCTTTCTCCCTTCTCCCTCCATTTTATAAATGAGGGAGAGTTAAGTGCTTTACCAAGGATCCCACAGGTACCAAGCAGAAGCAGGATCTGCACCCTAACCCTTTTGACTCCCGAGTCCAGAGACTCTGGCCTGAGCCCAGAGGGAGGCAGCACATACCCACTGTCCTGACTTCTGGGCCCAGACCTAGCCGCCTACAGGCACAGGACACAGTGTGGGGAGCTTAATTTAGTGAAAGCTGATGTAGATTTGGAGCTGGAAGAGCCTCCAGAGATTGTCTACACTGACCCCCTCATTCCTTACTGAGGTTAAACCCCAAGGCCCTACAGTGAGTAAATGGCAGAACCAGGACCCTGGTCCTTCTCCAAATCGGTAACTCTCCAGTGATTAGCCAGTTAATTCTCCCAGCTGTCCACTCCTGACACAGTTATGTGGCTGTCTGGGAAGAAGAGTCCTTGGCCTTTTTCTTTTAGAGTACTCCCCACCTGTGTGGGTATTCGATGCCCAAATCCCACAGGCAGAAAAGCTAAGTGCCAGAAATTGATAGGTGGAATGATCGTTGGGTGGGCTCTCGGGAAACCGGCAAACTTCTCCAGAGGCAGAAATATGATCTGATTTGGGATGCAGCAAAGGGCAAACTAAGATCCCAGGTGAAAGAAAGGAAAATTGGAAATTTCCCTAGAGGGCTATGAGACTTTTTTTTTCTTTAAACCCACACATTCATAAACAATTTCTTCCACTAGTAATATGGGTAAGAGATGCTTGCATACTCCTACACTGCATGTTCAAATGTTGATTTATTTACAATCTGATTTTCGGACAAATATCGGGGTAGAAGCCTTGGGCTTGGGCTTCCCCACTGTTTCGATGCCAGGCAGGGAGCATTCTAAACCTCAAGAGTGTGGAAATGGACACCTCCCCTTTATATAGTCATTGTACAGTACATGAAGTGTTGGTTTTGGAGTGGGGTGGATCTGCATTCCAATCCTGCTTCTACGACAATGGGAAAACAGCCCCTCTGAGCCTTGTTTCTTCATTTTCCAAAAAGGGATAAGAATACCTGCAGACTTCACCTCGCCAAATAGCGAGCCTCAGAATAGTAATGCATGCATGAGTTTGGAGAGCAGTGATGTCAAACTCAAGGAGAAACAGGAGTCATTTGAAGGGTCCCTACATACCCACCTAGAAAGTCACACATTAACATCCTTTGTGTTTTTACTCTGGAGCCAGGAAGGCCCAAATTCAGAGCCAGCCTCACTTACTAGCTGTGTGACCTTGGACCAGTATCTTTGCCAAGAAGACTCCAAATGGGGTCAGGAAGAGTCAGAAACAATTGAACAATACATTCTATTGTATTTTTATTTTGTTAAATATTTCCCAATTGTATTTGGAGGAGTCACAGGCATTTAACCCCATTGCTTCCCAAAAAAATTTTGTGGGGCCCAGGTTTAAGAACCAGGTTAAGAGACCCAAATAGAAATACAGTTGAAGAGTTTGGGACTTGAAGAAATCTATAAATAGACCAAGTGAGATAACTTGCACGCACAGATAAACAACCCTCATTGGATCCCAAGACACAATCTTGATTTGGTACTGTTCTAGGCCCCCTCTTCAATCACTGCCCAGGGGTGGCATCCTACCCATACTACCTGCCATCTGACTTTTGAAGATGGGTCTTGAATGCCCTAGTCATGGTGCTGACTGGCCTGATTTGGCAGCAAAATTGTCATCACAGAAATGGGAACAAAGCTAACACACACCATTTGTGGTGGGTAAGAGCACAGCATGTGGAACTCTAGGAGCAGAGGGGCTAGCTTCTGATTCTAGTCATATCTTCTCTGGGCCGCAGTTCCTTCACCTATGCAATGGAAATGAGATAGATTCCTGAGATTTTAGCTTTAAGGTTGTCTGATGTGAAGGATCCAGTCACGGATGTGAGGCCTTTCTTTGAGATTTCTGAGACAGCAGCTCCAGTTTACAATCCACGAGTCTGTGCATCTGGTCCTAGGACTTTTACAATTCACTTGCCTAATTCCTTACTGGAAATGATGAGATTTCGGAACAACCTTCCTAGTTTCTTACTTAGCTGGCTTAATGTCCTGGCTTCAGAGATATATTAATCCAATCCCTAATTTACCTCCTTTTTTCGCGGGGTGAGGGGGGACCCCTGTCACCATAACTGGCTGCCTGGGACAACCTGTTTCCTTTTCCCCTTAATTTTGTCTATTACACAGTCCAGTGAGAGAAAGGATTTTTAGGTATCATCTATGAGGGCGGAGAGGATATATAAATTCAGAAATAACCCACCCAGGTGAGGCAATTGGAATTTGAAATAAAAGAAAACTACCTTGTTTTCACTGAATACTAGTTAAAAATTTCTGTGCTTTCCCATCCAACTTCCTCCCAAGAACACTCCTCAGCAATCTGGGATTCACCCATTCATCAATTCTCCAGTCCCAAGATTACTCTAGTTCAGTTAGGAAACCTCATGGTTATATGACATATGGAGGTGTTCCATTTACATTACTGGGTAATCATTGACTAATACCCCTCGTGTCAAGGGCAAGACCTGTCCCCCTTGTCTCAGAGAAACTGTAAGTACAAAAATGAGTCCTTCTGTCAGGTACACCATAAGTGGGCATGATACCAACCCATTCAGAACACTGCAGCAATGGTAGCCTTGGCCAGTCCTGGCTCAGGGTCCACTGTGACATCCACAGGGCAGGATGAGGGCAGTGCCATTAGTAGGATCTAGAGATGTGTCCAAATCAGGATTTGCCTGGCTGTATAGATAGGTCTTGCAGGGGGAGCATTGTTGAAATATCCCACTGAGAATGAGTGTGGACATGGATGGGTGTTTGGGTGTGGATGGGCGTATGATTTTGCTTCTTAGCATGCGTCCCCTCATCTTCCACTATGCCTGTAGAATTTTGGTACCTAAGTATCAGGAGAGAATCCTCTGAGGCAGCGTGGCCAGGAGACAAAATGACAAGGATTATATCAGATGAGTATGTTTTTAAATAACAAAAATCTACTTTCTTTCCCCCTTTCCCTCACCTCTTGAAAGATAAAACAATCCTTATGTGAAATCAAGTAAGACAAATTACATTGCTGACCATTGCCAGAAATGACCAACTCCCTGAATTTAAGTTCCAAGAGGGCAGTTTATTTCTATTCTCCTAGTTCCACCCATTACATGTGAAATGAGGGGATTAAGCTAGACCACCAAGGTTCCTTCTTGAGCAAAACCTGTGATTATTTAAACCTAATTTGACAGATTAAGAAACAGGCCACAGAAATTACAGAATCATAGGCTATCGAAGTTGGAAGGGACCTCAGACGTCAATTAGTCCAACCCATGGTTGGGTTACAGAAACGTTTTCTACAAGAAGGCTAGGTGGTTAAGGAGTAGTGGCTAGAGCATTGGACTTGGTGCCATGTCTAGGATCAGAGGGCCTAAGATTTTTTTCATTTTTTTTCTCATACATGCAATTTTTAACATTCTAAAAAAATTTTTTTGAGTTCCATATTGTCTCCCTCCTCCATCCTTGAGAAGGTAAGCAATTTGATGTAGATTACGTGTACAGTTGTGTAAGGGTCTAAGGTCCTTTTTTTTTGCCTTTTTGGAGGGCAATTGGGGTTAAGTAACTTGCCCAAGGTCACATGGCTAGGTTTTTCTTTTTTTTTTTTGTTTGTGTGTGTTAAGTGTCTGAGGCCAGATCCGAACTCAGGTCCTTCTGACTCCAGGGCCGACGCTCTACTCACTGCACCACCTAGCCGCCCCAAGAGCATGAATTCTTAATCTTCTTTTGAGTTATGGACCCTTTGGCAGTCTAGTAAAGCCTATGGTCCCCTTTTCTGGATAATATTTTTAAATGCATAAAATACAGTATATAGGATTATGGGGAAAATCACTTATATTTTTAATAGTATCTTATTTTCCCTAATTACACATTGAAACAATTTTTAACCATCATTTAAAAAAAATTTGAGTTCCAAATTTTCTCCTTCCCTCCTTTCCCCTCCCCCTCCTTAAAACGGCAAGTAAACCACATTACACCTATCACATTGGCCAACGTGACAAAACACAAATAAATGTTGGAGACGATGTGGGGAAACTGGAACATTAATGTATTGTTGGTGGAGTTGTGAATTGATCCAGCCATTCTGGAGAGCAATTTGTAACACTGCCTAATGGGCTATAAAACTGTGCATACCCTTTGATCCAGCAATACCACTTCCAGGTCTGTATCCAAAAGGATCATAAACATGGGAAAAGGACCCCCATGTACAAAAATATTTATAGCAGCTCTTTTTGTGGTGGCCAAGAATTGGAAACTGAGGGGGTGCACATCAATTGGGGAATGACTGAACAAGTTGTGGTATGTGACTATAATGGAATACTATTGTTCCATAAGAAATTATGAGCAGGCAGATTTCAGAAAAACCTGGAAAGACTTACATGAACTGATGCTGAGTGAGGTAAGCAGAACCAGGAGAACATTGTACACAGTAACAGCAACACTGTGTGATGACCAATTAAAATAGACAGCTCTGCTCAGCAATGTAATGATGTAAGATGATTCCAAAAGACTCGTGATGGAAAATGCTATCCATATCCAGAGAAAGCATTATGGAGTCTGAATGAAGATTGAAGCATACCATTTTCTCTTTTTTATTTTTGTTTATTCTTTCTTGTGGTTTTTCCCTTTAGTTCTGATTCTTCTTTACAACATGATTAATGTCAAAATGGGTTTAATATGATCCTACATGTATAACCTATATCAGATTGCATATTGCTTTGGGGGGAGAAGCAAGGGGGAGAATATGTTTATTTATTTTAAATTTTTTTGTCTTTATTAATTTGTTTGTTTACTTTTAGTTTACAAGATTCACTTCCACAACCTTTTGAGTTTCTAATTTTCTCCTCTTCCCTCTCCTCTCCCCACCAACCCATGCAGCATGCAATCAAGTATAGGATCTGCAAATACTTTCACATTGGGCGTTAGTCAGATTATAAAGAAGGATTGTAACAGATGGAATGAACAATGGGAAAGGGGAAACAAAACCAAACAAGAAAAAGACAGAGAGCAGGTAGTTTGCTTCAATCTGCATTCAAACTCTGTTATTTCTGGTTCTTTCTCTGAATGTAGACATCTCTCTCTATCATGAGTCTTTTAGAGCTGTCTTATAACCCTGCATTGCTGAGAAGAGGCTGGGGGAAAATTTAGAACTCAGAACCTTATAAAAGTGAATGTTGAAAACTAAAAATAAATAATTTTTTAAAAAGGTAAGTAATCTATGTTATATATGTGCAAGCATATAAACATATTTCCATATTAGTCATGTTGTGAGAAAAGTTTGGATTCAAAGAGCTGCCCTTGAGGAGCTAGAGGGCCACATGTGGCCTGAAGGGCCCCAGGTTCCCCACTCTTGGATCAGTGTGTTGCTGAGAAGAGCTAAGTTATTCATAGCTGATCATTGTACAGTGTTGCTGTTACTGTGTACAATATTCTCTTGGTTTTGCTCATTTCACTTTGCATCAGTTCATGTAAGCCTTTCCAGGGGAAAGTACTTATATTGAAATAAAAATATAATTTTTTTTCTCATCCCTGTATGTACAGAGACCCCTTACGGCTCTGAGGAGCCCGAGTGAAGAAGTTCTAAATTAGAATATCTCCTTGGATTTGGAGGCAGAGGACATGAGTTCAAATCCAGGCTCTCTCATTTACTTCTTGCATGATCTTGGGCAACTCCCTTTATCTGCCCTGGCTTTTGCTTCTGTAATATGAGGGCATAGACCACATCATCAAGTTCTCTTGTTCTAAAGCTATGATCCTTTTCTATGACTACTCTGTTGACAGGGTTCATCACCTGTCCCCAACTACTCCTGTTTCCCCCGGGCAATTGAGATCATAAAAGTAAGTGGCAAAGACCCCATGTATGCCAGCTTTTCCAGGGGTCACTTGTGTGCCCTGATCCCAAGGCCCACATGCTCTGAAGGCAGTGCTGCATCATGCCCACCAGATGGCGCCAGCATCCCCCCCTTAGACTCCAGCTGGAAAAACTAGGGGCTGGGGCTTCTCTGAACCTGGACCGGGTCCAGGCTTTAAGAACTGCCCTTAGACACTGGTCCCTGGTCATGAGGAAGAACTGCTCTGATGGCATCATTTAACTTAGGAGGTGGGGCAGGGGGAAGAAGAGGAGGAGCTGGGGAGCAGGGTGGTAAGTGGGAGGGTAAAATTAACCTGATGGGTGGGAGGGAGGTGGAATCTGGGGCAAGGTGATGCAGGGGGGATGGGAGGTAAGAGAGGCTGGGGGAATGCCGAGGCTCAGTGGAACCCAGTTCCAACCATATATATATGGCTGTAGGGACAGAGGAAAGAGCAGTGTCATGGAAACAGCAGCCAGCCAGCCACCAGCAGTGGATGAGAAGGGAATGTGAATAACTATATTCCCATCCTTTACTGATGGAGATTTGCTTCCTTGCAGCTTAGCAACTGGGGGTGGGGGTGAGGGGCTCCTACTCTGCTCTGAAGTGATCCTAGGGAAATCCAGCCTAGCCATGGGTCTTCCCTTCCCACCCCACCCCTGGGGTTTACGGGAGTAGCAGCAATAGAGTAATATAGATTGAGAGCTAGAAGCCACCTTGTCTAGTCTCCTGAGATTGAGTCTTTTTTTCTGTCTAGCCTAAGGATCTGGATTAGTTCAGAGCTCCTCCTTAGAGCATTTGGGAGTCCTTGAGCACTGTGCTGGTCTACAAGAGGTTGGGAGGATGCAGGTGTAAGATGGTTTGCCTGACTCTGTTTACTGATACAGGAGAAGGGGGACAAACATTGGAAAAGGCCATTCAAAGACTCCAGACCAGAGAGACAAGGAGATTGGCACATTGAACAGCGTGTGGAGCTAGGAGGTTTAAAGGGATTTGACTGGGTTCAGTTTGTCAGAGATGGAAGGATGGGTGATTCAGGAACACACTGAGAGAGGACCAAGATAGGTCAACATCAACCCCATAGCAAGTGGAATTTTATCAGGGAGCAGCAGTTGGGATCTTAAGGAGAGAAAAGAAGGCCAAGATAGGCCAGCACTAATGGGCTAGGGGGAGAAGGAGAGGGCTCAAATTCCAAGACTCAAGAGGAGGCAGAAGAAGCAGCTTACAGCTATGCCAAAGACGGCAGAGAAGCTAAGAATAATTTTGGGAGAAGGCTCAGCGATTGGCTGTGAGGGCCCTAGGACACCTTGCTAGGGTGAGAGTCACAGATTATTAGGGAAGGATGAGCTCAGGGAAGGCAGACAAGAGGGAAGAGGAAAAGAGAGATAGTAGGACTGAGAGCAGAGTCCAGGAGCCTGGATGAGAAAACTTTGGAGGCTGGAGAACTGAGGAGGCTGCAGGTTGGAATCTCCCCTCCAAATGGGAGTTTTTTGGAGGTGCTCCAGGGAGGGGAACTTGTAGTAAGGTCACCTTTCCATTGCTAGAGGAGACACCAAGCGACACTGAGTGAATGGGGGGCATTCCTGAGAAAGGGCAGACACTTGGCTTATAATTTCACTTCTGCCCTCCAGCTTCTGTCCATCTGATCATCCCCTCTCACCTTAGTTCATTTGGTCTGTGTGTACTCCTTGTCCCTGGCTCCCTGCCCTTTGTGACCACCCCCACCCCATCGCTGGCTCTACAGGAATCCCTTTCTGGGCCAGTCAGGCGGATAACTCAGGGCTGACAGGCATCCGGGCAAGAGTACCTCTAGGCCAAGCCATGGGTGAGGTCATGGGGCTGGGCACTCAGTGTCAGCCAGACTCTCCTCCCCCCACTGGATTCTCTCCCCTGCTCTGCTTTTTGCCCAAGATCCTTCAGGCCTCCCTCATGGCTCTAATTCCCCACCTAAAGTCACTGGGTCCTTCCAGTGTCTCAAAAGGGAAAACCAAATTTCAGTGGAATGATTATTGGGAGGGGGAAAAAGGAAGTATATGGGCTGCTTCCAGAGCCCTCCTCAACTCATTCTTAACTGAGACCCCCAACTCACTCTTAGACAATTCACTTGATGCTTGGAAGGGCTTGCTTTTGTTTCTCATCAGCAGGTGTTGTCAGCCACCAGGTCATAGGAGGGAGCAGTGGGGAGGAGAGAGATTGAGCAGAGAGTGCCTTCTGACTCCATGAAGAGGTATCCTTCAAGCATCTCAGGTCTTAGAGCCTGTCTACTTATTTTCCAAGAAACCCTGCTCAGACCTCCCTATCCATAGCCCAGAGACTTTCCTTTAGGACATTGAGGTCCTTGTTAGAGAAGTCCAATCATAACAGACCTTCTAAGAGCAGCAGGGAGTAAGGGGTACAGTTCTCAATCTGTCCTCCAAAGAACCTGAGGCTGGAATTTGCTTCTTAATCCCTCTCCCACTCCCTTCCCCCAACAAGCTTCACCCTGGATGTGCAGGCTGCCTTTAAGCAGGGGAGCTAGGTTGGAATAAGGTTGTCCCCTTTCCTGAGCTTGGCAGAGAATGAATTCCATGAACCTCCTTCCCTGTCAAGAAGGACAGATGCCCTGGGTTTATCTAAAATACAGAGGACTGGGAGTGGGTAAGAGGTGCACCTCAGAGGGTACCAGCCTAAGGTTTTTCTCCCACCTACTCCTGACTCTCCACCTCTGTCCCCAGCTACATCACTAAAGAATCACCTGTAGGGTTCTCTTTCCTCCTCCTTTCCACTCCAACTGATAGTACCTATATTCCCAGCATGCAGGGTAGGTCCCTTTGACATTGCTCCAGTTTTGGCCATCCCTGATAAGTTTTCTTCTCCCTCATCCTGACCCAAGCCACCTCCCCCTCTCCTCTCACTTTTTCTTTCTTAGTATCTGCTTTGTCTTTGTCCCTTCACTCTCAACTCAGAGACATGACGTCACTCTCCTCCCAGCTGCAGCCCAGTCTGAGAAGAAGTGGAGAATTCCTCAGTTGTCTTTATGGAAGGGCTGGGATCCAGAACTTCTCACTAAGGTTAGCTAAGGCCTCTAAGACCCATTTTCAGAATGCCCAGGTCTTGACATCTCAGTGTCAAAGATTGATTTCAATTCATAAAACTTACATATGTAGCCTGCTCACCTGTAGCCTGAGGTACGGTAGCATTTCTTGTGGGCATTTCAATGAACATTTTCCAAATTTCCCCAGGGTGATGCACTTAGCATGTTCCAGCACAGTGTTGGGCGCAAAGCAAGAGTTTGATTAATGTTTATTGATGAATGATTGGGAGCCTTTTCCTTCTGTGGGTTCCTTGGACAGTAGCCACACCAATGGTTATAGACTTTGGGGCCCAGGTGGGGAATTGGAGCAAAAGACAGAAGACAGAATGCTGCTGTACTTGAATTTTACAGGCTATTCAATGAAACCCAATAACATCGGAGCCAGGAGAGACCAGGGGATGGTGGTGGTGAATTCCTGAGTTTTATTAGCCGCTTTTACAATGAACGAGTCTTTAATTTTCCTCAGCTTTGATTTCCTCATTTGTAAAGAGGTATAATAATGTCTGTAGTATCTACCTCCCCAGATACTTCAGAGCATCAAAGGAGATAAGGGACAGTTGTAACCTTTAAAGTGCTTTTTAGCCAGTCTACTCTGCCCCAGTATCCCATGCTATCCCTCCCTCACACTCCTATTAGGTCTGCCCAGTGAATGGGGTCAGTTATAGTGACTCATTTGAAAGGTTCTTCTCTGGCAGCCCTGGGAGGGAGATGACTCCTACGACTATCATCGATGCCTCGGTCACTCTTGGCAGTCCCCTCTCACAGGTGGGATGGCTGGGACTGCCCCTGGGTGAGTGAGGCTTGCTGATTAATAATCCTTTCATTTCTGTAATAAGAGCATCGAATCTCAGAGGAGAGCTGGGACGGGAGCTTTGGTCAGAAGACAGAAATTCCTGAGAGGTTTTCCTCCCCACTGGGAACAGCAGGGAGGTGAGAGGCCCTGCAGAAGGAGCCTCCTTCTGACAGCTTTTCATCCACAGCTGGAGATAGGAGAGAATGGTTTTCTTTCCCTACACACTGACTAGCTTTGGTGATGGTAACAGGAATCCTGGGCCACTCCCATAATGTTTCTTCACCACCATCACCCCCAGACTTGGGGGCTCCTTAGCTATAGCTTCCTCTGTCAACCTAGCTCACCATCCTGGGGGGAAATGCAGATATCTTATAGTCAAGAAGAGAACAAGCCCAGGTCAGATGTCACCATCTTGCCTTTACTGACTAAGGAGAGCTTAGCTGATTGGCTAAGCTAGTCCTTAGCATAACTGTTATCTTTAAGATAATAGAAATTCTAGAAAATCAGAGGATAATAGATTTAGAAGTAGAAAGAACCTAAGAGGTCATCCAGTCCATCCTTCCCATGTTACAGATGAAGTAACTGGGGCTCATGTCCAAGGTGGTAGGGTGGGTGTTGCTGTTCTCCTCCACCTTCTTCTTCTTCATTCATTTTGGAGGATCAGTGACATCACAGGTGATGTTTGAATTGAGCATGGATTAGATTTAAGTGAGGCAGAGTTGCACAGTCATCATCCTCTCTCTTCTAAGGTCATTGAAGTCCAGTGGCAGGACAAAAGTCAAGACAAATAGTGATGGCCCAGGATGCAGTGAATGACCTTGGTGTCTTTGATGCCTGACATCAAAGGGCTCCCCAGTCTAAGGGCTCCCCATGTCGGTTTCAACCACCTTCATGGCCATTGGAACAAATTGTTCACATCTGCCTATTCTGCTGGAGAAGTCTTCATATGCTTGGGGTAGACATCCCCTTAACTCACCAACAACTCACCTAGACCTGGTTTAGCCCATCTGCCAAGATGGTTTAGCAGCTTCTTGGAGCCACAGGTGAGAGTTGGGTGAATCAGGTGGACACCAAAAGTGGGTGAGCAGCCCCGAAAAGGTGCCAGTCCTCCCCGAACACCCTATACACCCCTTGTGGTGTATGTCCAAGGTCACCCAGGTAGTAAGTGGCATTGTCAGGATTCATCTGACTCCAAACCTATCATTCTTTTTATTAGTTTGTCTTTTTATGTCTTTGAGCAGGAAGAGGCCCAAAAGAAATCCTACAAATACTATTTTCTCCATCAACCCAGTCCACTGCCTTTGGATAACTTAGGGCTGACGGGCATCTGGGCAAGAGTCTCTCTAGGAAAAGCCATGGTGAGGTCATCATCTATGGTATGGATGATCATGAGACATCCAAAAGGGACAGCATTAGACAAGGGTCATAGCAGATGGTTTTCCTTCTTGGAGAAGATAGACCAGCCAAACTACTTTCCCTTATTTCCCAGCAAATTTAAAACAATTTCTGGAAACCTTGTTGTTTGTTGTTGTTCATGACCCTATTTGGGGTTTTCTTGGCAAAGATACTAAAGTGGTTTGCCATTTCCTTCTGCAGCTTGTTTTATAGATGAGGAAACTGAGGCAAACAGGGTTAAGTGGCTTGTCCAGGGTTGCACAGCTACTGAGTTTCTGAGACTGTGTTTGAACTCAGGTCTTCCTGACTCCAGGTCCAGCACTTTATCTACAGAGCCATCTAGCTGCCTCAGCTTCTATATCACCCCACAGAAAATTCAAAATATGCAAAGGGGTCCTTCAGCAAATATAGGAAAAACATAAAGGAATCAAAATTGTCCTTTGGTGATTGATGAAATTCTACCCTGAAATTCTACCCATTTCTGGCAGTTCCCATTTTCCCCACAGGATCCTAGAGTCCTATGTATTCAATTCCACCTCATGGTTAGGACTCCCCTTAGAGGCAATTGACCTGGTAATAAAATCCCAATATTCTGTTGAAGAGTTCTTTCCCACAGCATGCTACACTAATTTGTATTGCTATCTTGTAGTTTAGAATGTGAGCTCCTCGAGGGCAGGGACCAAAGTATTGCCTTTCTTTGTATCCTGAAATGCTTAGCACACAGCCTACCATATAGTAAGAACTTAACAAATTCATGTTGATTAATTGAACTCTCTGTGAAAGAAAAGCACACTTTGGAACTGGGTAGACAGCCAACTAAATTCCTGTCATATCTATAATCTCTGAAAAAAATTGATGTAATATTTAAGAACAAAGCCAAGGTGCTTTCCTCCCCCATGTTATGGCTATAATCTCTTATTGCTCCTCCAGCTAAATGGTGGTCATGGGTAATTGTTTTCTCCTCCCAATAGACATTATACTTAGGAAATTTCCCTTTCCTAGACAGAAGGTTGTATCTCCAAATTCTTGAACTTGGAGTTAAGAAGCAAACCCCATATGGGAGAAGATATGGGAGAGAGCAGATTGGAGGAGGGGATATCCAGTGGGATCGATATTTTGGGATGGTAGGTAGGGGAAAAACGGGGAGAAAATTTGTAATTCAAAATCTTGCAGAAATGAATGATGTAAACTAGAAGTTAATAAAGCATTTGATAAAAAACAAGAAGCAAACCCCACAGGCTGCTCAATAAATTTCCCGCCCTGTAAATCTCCTCCTCTAACTGGGAAGCTAGGGTATGAGAATGACAATGTTCGTGAGCTGCACTCTGGGGTCACATAGGCAAACAAATGTAGTTCCTATGTACTTCTCCAGATCACTCCTGCCATATCTTGGTCTAGGAAAGTCCCCTCTTAGGTTTCGTGCTCAAAAAAAGGAAAGAGAAAGTCGAAAGTGGGCAGGAGCTCCCCACTTTAGCCCTGTGGGCTTGGGCAAACACATATAGCTCTCATGTGCAGCCAATAATGTGCCATAGTAAGGTAACATAATTCTCCCCTCCCCCGACTTGCTGCTCTCTTACCAAAAGAAAGACAGAAGGGAAAAGGTGAAGACAAAAGATTGAACAGATTTACCAGTTCACTTTCAGAGATAAGTACATCATAATTGGTAACTTTTCCCAAGAGAGCCCAGGTTTTCAAGGGTTCAAGCCAATCAATTCATTTTTGGGGCAGCCTTAGTCATTGAAACTCATCCCCTAGGAGGTGAAAAGGTGGGATCCAAACCAGGCAATTCAACTGCAATTACTGAGCTGTTATCAGATCTCTTTTATTCTCTTCCCAGGATCCCTTTGACTATTACCCTGGCTTCTCCCACTCTATCTGCTACTAGAATATTTCTCCCATTAAAATGTATGATGCTTGAGGGCAGGGGCTATTTTCTTTTGACCTTTCTTTGTATCCTTAGCACTTAGCATAATGTCTAACACGCAGTAAGGGATTAATAAATGGTTGTTCATGGGTTGAGTACTCACATGCTGCTGAACAGAACTGGAGGAAGGTATATAACTGTACTGATTGGGTTATTAAAGATTCATGTTATCCAACCTCAATGGAGCCTTCACAGTGGCAAGATGATCCTTTTATTCTTTTCTATTCTTTCTTATTCCTCAAGTCTCCCATGCCTCCCCTTTCCCCTTCTCTCTCAGCTAAGGATTTGGACTCTAAATTTACTGAGAAAATTGAGACCATTCAATGTGAACTCCCTCTTCACCTCTTCTCTTCATCTCAAAATTCTTTGACATCATCTTCCACTCTAGGAGGACCTTCTCTTTGTGAAGGCTTACCTTTATCCTTGATCAGATTTACTCCTGTTTCCTCCTATAGGTTGCAGCCTCAATCATTCTCTCTCTCTCTCTCTCTCTCTCTCTCTCTCTCTCTCTCTCTCTCTCTCTCTCTCTCATTCTCTCTCCTTGCCTTCAAGTTCTTCCTTTCTGATTCCTTCCCTACTGCCTTCAAATTCTCCCTCATCCTTAAAAAGAAAACCGCTAGATGCTACCATTCCCCTAAGCTATATCTTTCATTCTTTCTTAGTCAGATTCCTAGAAAAAGTTGTCTTCCTTCAATGCCTCTACTTCTCTTACTCATTCTTTAGCTATTTGCTTTCTGTCTTTTGACCTCCTGATTTGACCGAAACTTATCTCTTCAAAGTTATTAAATTAATTGTCAGATCTGATGGTCATTTCAGAGTCCTAGTCCTTCTTGATCTAAGTGCTGCATTTGACAATAGACTACCTTTTCCTTCTGGACACCTTCTTCTCTCTGGGTTTTCATAACACCCTGGCTCTTCTACCTGTCTGACAGCAGTCAGACACTTTTCTGGTCTTTGATGATTCAACATCTATATCATGCCCACCAACTATGAGTGCTCCTTAAGATTCCGAACTAGGCTCTCTTCTCTATATATTCTCATTTTCTTGGTGACTTTATTGGTTCTTATAGGCTTAGCTATTTTCTCTATGCCAACGATTCTCAGACTTATACATTCAGTTGCAGAACTTCATTCCCAGATCACCAACTGGACATTTCAAATTGGACATCCCGGGGACATCTCAAGATCAACAGAACTTCTTATCTTTCCCTTTAAACTCTCCCCTATTACTATTGAAAAACATGACTATTTTCCCAGTTTCCCAGGTTTGTAACCTTGATATTATCCCCAATTTTTACTTTCCTTCCTTTAAAAAAAATCTTCACTTGACCTTTTTGCTCATCTAACTATCCACTCATCTCTTTTCTTCCCTTCCCTGCTTAAGGTCTTTATTTTATTTTTTTCTTTTTGGAGGGCAATTGGGGTTAAGTAACTTGCCCAAGGTCCCACCGATAGTAAGTGTTAAGTGTCTGAGGCCACACTTGAACTCAGGTCCTCCTGACTCAGGGGCTGGTGCTCTGTCCATCTAGCTGCCTCCTGCTTAAGGTCTTGAAAAAATTTTCTGGACCCCAAGTCTCCATATCTTTGTTGCCTACTCTTTGCTCAATCTCTGGCAGTCTGATTTTTGCTGCAACTGCTCTACTAAACTGTTCTCTCTCTAAGCAGGGTTTTCACCTGTGGTTCATGGACTGCACACACACACACACACACACACACACACACAAACACACATACTACTTTTATATACATATACATATGTATGTATATAGCTGCATTTCAATGTGATTAGTTTCCTTTGTAATCCTACGGATTTTATTTTATGCATTGCAAGACATTATTCTAAGAATGGGAGGGGGAAAACTAGGTGGTGTAGTGGATAGAGCACTAGCTTTGGAGTCAGGAGGACATGAGTTCCAATCTGACCTCAGACACTTGACACTTTTGCCTGGGTGGGGGGAAGAAAAGAAAAGAATGGGGGGGGCATCATTAGGCTTCACAAGACTGCTGAGGAGATATGTGAAGCGGCTGGATGGCACAGAGGATAAAGTAGTGGACCTGGAATCAAGAAGAGCTTGAGTTCAATATTGGCCTCAAATACTTACTAGTTGTGTGACCTTGGACAAGTCACTTAATTTTTGTTTCAGTTTTCTCATTTGTAAAATGGGGATATTAATAGCAATTACCTTCCAAGGTTGTTGTAAGGATTGAATGATAATACTTGTAAAGTGCTTAGTGCTGTTCTTGACATAAACTTAATCAAGGTTTATACCCTTCCTTCCTTCTTACCCATGAAACAAAAAAGGTTAAGAACTTTGAGACAACCAATGATCAAATCAATGCATCCAATAGTCTTACCAGTTTCCATACTCCTCAAACTTTCTGAAGTTATTTGTATCTTACTAGATTCCCCTCTTCTTCCTTGGCTTCAGAAACACCATGTTTTCCTGATTCTCTTTCTCTTTATCCATTTCTGTCTCCTTTACTGGTTCCTCATTTTCTTCTTGATGCCCTAACTACCCAAGGAACTATCCTTGGTTCTTTCCTCTTTTTTCTTGGTACCTTCCTTCTTTTCTTTGGCTCTCCTCCTCCCCTGCCCAAACTTGTTTTTCTGCCTCTTTTGGTGTTTTGTCTCCCTCTTTAGATGGTAAACTCATTGAGGACAGGAATTATCTTTCTTTTTATTTTGTATCCTCAGCACTTAGCATACTGCCTAACATGTCACAGGCACTTAATAAATGTTTATTGACTTTAACTGCCACCTCTATGCAGATGACTCTAAAATCTATATCTCTAGTCACACATCTTTTCTGAACTCCAGACATGAATTTTATATTTCCTAAGGGAAATTTGTTGATACCTCAAACTCCTTAAGTCAAGAAAGGAACATCAATAGTCATAAGAAAAATGAAAGTCATATGAAAGATCCAGTCATATAAAATGCTCTAAATCACTAGTAATTAGAGAAATGTAAATTAAAACAACTCTGAGGTACCACCTTATGCCCATCAGATTTTCTAGCATGACAGAAAAGGATAATGGCAAATGCTGGAGGAGAGGTGGAAAAGTAGGGACACCAATACATTGTTGGTGGAGTTGTGAATTGCTCTAACCATTCAGGAGAGCAATTTGGAACTATACCCAAAGAGCTATAAAACTGCATATTCTTTGACTCAACAATACCACTACTAAGTCTCAAAGAGATTAAAGAAAAAGGAAAAGGATCTGTATGTTCAAAAATATTTATAGCATCTCTTTTTGTGGGGGCAAAGAATTGGAAACTAAGGAAATGACCGTCAATTGGGGAATAACTAAGTGGTGGAATATGATTGTGATGAAATACTGCTGTGCTGTAAGAAATGACGAAGTGGATGGTTTCAGAAAACACTGGAAAGACATATGTGAACTGATGCAAAGTGAAGTGACAAGATTATACACAGTGACAGTAATATTGTAACAATAACCAACTGTGAAAGACTTAGCTACTCCCAGTAATACAATGATCTAAGATATTTCCAAAGAACTCATGATGAAAAATGCTATCCACCTCTAGAGAGAACTGATGTACTCTGAGTGCAAATTAAAGCTTTTTTTCCCCCCACAACATGGATAATGTGGAAAGATGTTTTGCATGACTCAATACACACACACACACACACACACACACACACACACACACATAATCGCTATCATAGTTCTTCCTTTCTCAATAGGGGAAGCAAATTAAAATGAAATAAATGAGCCAATGTGGTACGGTGAATAGAGTACTGGATCTGGAGTCAGGAAGACTTAAGTTTATCAAATTCAACCTCAGACTCTTACCAGCTGTATGACCCCAGACAAGTCACTTAACCTCTCTCTGCCTCAATTTTCTCATCTGTAAAATGGGGATTATAATAACAGCACCTATTTTGCAGGGTTGTTGTGAGAATAAAATGACATAATATTTGCACACCTTAAAGCTCTATATTAATGATTGTTGTCGTTGCTTTGTTTTCTCTTGCCCTAAAACAGTTTTTTCTTTTAACTGCACTATTTCTGACTGTGGCACCATCAACTGCTTTATTTCTCAAACCCTGGAGTTGTATCTTTTACCCTTTCCTTTTTTCTGATCTCATATAGCCAATCAGTGGCCAAATTCTAGCAATTCCGCCTGTACAACATCTCTTACAACGTTTGTGGTCCCTATTCTTCATTGTCCCTACCACCACCAGAGAGGCAGCTATAATGTAGTAGCAAAAGCCCTGGATTTGGAATACCAACCTTCTATATATTTCCTGTATAGCCTTGGGCAAGTTATTTAACTTGTCTTCTTAAATTTGCTCATCTGTAAAATCGGCCCTGATGATCTCCAAGGTCTTTGCCAGTCCTAAATCTTATGATCCTAGTACAAGACCACCCACCTGGGTTATTGCAATGATTTCCTCATGGATCTTTCAACTTTTAAAGTCATTTCTTTCCAAAGAATCCTTCACATTGTAGCCAGAATAATATTTTTCCCCCCTTATTTTTTCCTTTCTTCCTTCATTCCTTCCCTCCTCCCTCCCTTCCTTCCTTCCTTCCTTCCTTCTTTTCTTTCCTTCCTTTCCTTTACAACATTCTGTTCCACAATTCCTTGAGTTGCAAATTCTCTCCCCTCCACCTCCTTTCCTCTCCCCTTCCCTCCCATGGTGACATGCAATCTGATATAGGTTCTACAAATACCTTCATATTAAACATTAGTCAAGCTGTAAAGAAGAATTATAAGCAATGGAATATACAACAAGAAAGAAGGAATAAAACAAAACAAGAGAGAGAGAGAGAGAGAGAGAGAGCAAGTAGTTTGCTTCAATCTGCATTTAGACTCCATAATTCTTTCTGTGGGTGTGGATAGCCCTTTTCATCATGAATCTTTTGGAGTTGTCTTATAGGGTTGCATTGCTGAGAGGAGCCCAGTCTATCAAAGTTAGTCATCACAGATACTATGCGTCTGTAATTGTGTACAAAGTTCTCCTGGTTCTGCTCTCCTCACTCAGCATCAGTTTATATCTCTCCAGGTTATTGTGAAGTCCATCTACTTCTCGTTTCTTATAGCACACTAATATTTCACTACATCCAGATCAATCTTTTTAAGAAAAGTTTTATCTTTTTTTACATCACCATAATTTCTCTCAGTATCCTTCCTTCTCCCAGAAAGTAATCCAATATAACAATATTTTTAGAAGAAGAGGAAGAGTCATTCCCCAATTGATAAATGATCAAAAGTTATGAACAGGCAATTTTTTCAGTGAAGTCAAAACAATATATAATCATATGAAAAAATGCTCTAAATTATTATTGATTAGAGAAATGCAAATTAAAACAATTTCAAGATATCATTTTACACTTATCATATTGGCCAAAACAATAGATATCCTTCAATTGGTTAGTGGCTAAACAAGTTGTAGTATATGATTGTGACAGAATAGTACTGTGATATAAGAAATTATCAACTAGTTGATTTTAGAAAAAAAACATGGAAAGACTTGGATCTATGAAGAAAGATACTATCTACTTCCAGAGAAATAACTGACAAATAGAAATATATATATGTATAGTATTAAATTACATTATATGTGTATATATAGATATATGTGTATATGTATATGTCTACATATTTGTGTTTAAATGTAGCCTTCTCTTGTGTAAGGTGGAGAGGGAGAGAGAAAAAATTAAAAATTCACAGCAGAGAATGAAAGAAAACTTAGAAGGAAGCACTGAAAAGCAGGGTAGCTTTGAAAACAATGGGTGGTATTTGTTACATAGTTTTTTCTTTAACTAAACAGTATGAAATGGAAATTTATTGTTTTACATTGAGTACTCTATGTTCTGCTGTGTACATGGAAATGTTCTTTCTTCTCATTTTCTCATTTAGATTCATTTAAAATGAATCTAAAAATTTAAAAAGAGGTAAAAGAGAAAATGAGTAAAATATATCAATACTTTAAAAAAGTTTGAAAACATATACAATATACTATATTCATGGACCTCCCACCTTTTTAAATGGGAAGGGTAGGGGCAGTGTTTTTTCATCTCTCATTTTATAATTGTTCTGTATACAGTAATTTCACAACATTCTCTCTTGATGGTTTCATCATTGTTGTTCTTTCCATTTACATTGTTGTAGTCATTTTGTATATTCTTTTCTTGGTTGTTTACTTCATTCTTCATCAGATCATGTAAATCTTTCCATGCTTCTCTATATTCATCATATTTGTCATTTCTTGCAGATTAGTAATAGTCTATTGCATTTGCTTATCTCATATTGATGTCCATTCCTCCTTTGATTGACATCTAGTTTGTTTCCAATTCTTTGCTACCAAAAAAGTGCTTTTATAAATACAGGAAAATAATTTCTTCTACATACATCATGTCAGTATTCTGCTCTAAAATCATTTATGGCTACCTATGACCTGCTCTGCTTGGCATTCAAGGTCTTCCATAATCTGATACCTCCTTATTTTTCTAGCCCTTTTCTCATGTTGTTTTCCTTCACATACACTGCCAAATTGTTCTACTTTTTGTTCCCTCAACATGTAAATCTCTCCTGCCTCCAAGCCTTTTTCTATCATCATTTTCTATGCCTGGAATTTCCTTCCTTCTGTGACTATTGATCCCATTCAGCCTATGAAGTCCACCTCAAATATCATTTCTTCTAGAAGTCTTTCTCTTCAGTACCCTGGCCAGTAACGACTTTTATCCTTCATAATTTACGGGGTACTTTGTTTTGTAAACTCTAATGCACTTACCCTGTAAGTCTTATAGTTATCTGTGTTGATCTTTTATCTACCTACAATGGAATGTAAGTTTCTTAAGGACAACACCTGTGTCCTAAATTTTGCAGCTAAACTCTGCATCTTTTCCCAGAGCATAGCAGAGTGCTCAGAACATAGTAGGAACTTAGTAAAAAATTGCTGAATTGTATAAAATGTGATGATATTTGTAAAGTGTGTATGTGTATATGTATATATGTATTTAGATAACTTTATTTCAACATAATTTTTCATTTGTAATCCTATTTTATATTATACATTAAAAAAAACGTTATTCCGAGAAGAGGTCCCATAGACTTTAATAGACTGACTAAGGGCTTGGTCTCTGAAATAAAAAGAACCCCAGTATAGTTCAACTCCATTATTTTACAGATGAGCAAACTGAGTCTCAAAGAAATTGTGACTTGTCCAGTGATATAGCAAGTTAGTAGCTGAATAGGATTAGAATTTAGCTTTCTAGACTGCTTTTGAATCACAGCTATTCACCCTGGGCCATAGGTGTTCTGTATATTGGAGATGGAAACTCTAGCTTTTGGGGGAGGAGCAAAGTGGGGACAGAGGTGACTGCTATTTTAAGTGTCTCTGTGTTTATGTATGAGGGGATGTTGTTTAAATTAAAATGCTTTGGTATTTCCAATCCTATTGAATTTATTAATTCAATTGTCTTTTTAGTCTTTTCTAGTTTAAATTTTTGTCTTTCTAGTTTAAATAAAAGTGTTTAGCAAAGAAAAATCTCTAAGAAGGATTCAAGGAAAATGTCCCTAAGCAAACTGAAAAATGCCCTCGGGTATTTGAGGAGAAAGTCAGGAAATAAGCCCTGATGTCAATTGCAACAATCACGCAAGCAGACCTTCTAGGGCTCAGGGACCTGAAATAGAAAGTATGGTCCTTTAGGAGGCAGGGCGAGGAAGTTTCTGGAGAAAGTGGCTGGAGAGAGGCCCTTTTGTGAAACTTTGCTTAGGGGCTTTGAATGTAAATTTATGGCATTAAATCCTGGAATGAAATGGGTTTTTTAAATACCCTTGAGTGCCTAACTTTGTTCCTTCAACACTACTAAAAAACTCCACCAATGGCTGGAGTTTATATAATGTTATGCAGTTTCCAAAGCACTTACAACGGGAATGTAACATAAGTGGTAATAAGAGGTGACATTTATATGGTACTTTAAAGTTTAGACGTCTCTTTATAAACTTATATTATCTCATTTGATCCTTATAACTGCCCTGTGAGGTAGATCATGTTGGCATCATTATCCCTGCTTTACAGAAAAAGAAACTGAGACTCAACGAGTTAAAATGATTTAACCAGAGTTACAGAACTAAACAGTGGGCTGCCTGACTGATCTTCTTTTTTTACATTAATAGGGGAAGGGAGACCTGGAAGGGAATGAGTCCTGTGGTGCAAGATTTACCCCTCACTTGGGATAGCCCCAGAACTAATTTCACCCCTAGCAAGAATTTAGAACAAAGTAGTTTCCTTCCTTCCTTCCTTCCTTCCTTCCTTCCTTCCTTCCTTCCTTCCTTCCTTCCTTCCTTCCTTCCTTCCTTCCTTCCTTCTTTCCTTCCTTCCTTCCTTCCTTCCTTCCTTCCTTCCTTCCTTCCTTCCTTCCTTCCTTCCTTCCTTCCTTCCTTCCTTCCCCTTCTCTTTGTCTCTGTTTCTCCTCTTCTCTGTTTCTCTGTCTCTGTTTGTCTTCCTGATAGCCTGCCTGTCTGTCTGTGCCTGTCTGTCTGTCTCTGTCTGTCTGCCTGCCTACGTGTCTCTCTCCCCAGTTGGGTCTCCCTAACCAGTCAACCTTCACCCTTAATTGAATCTTCCCTTGCAACCAACAAATACGGTTAAACCAAGCAAATCAACCCTTGGTGAGGAGAGCTTTTGCAGCCTCTTACGCTGCTCAGAGAGCTGACTGGCCATAAAAGCCCAACTCAGGGAGATGTTTAAGGGAGCTCAGGGCTAATGGATCTTTACTTTCATTGCAGAGTGGGATTTCCCAGGGTTTGCTGCCTCTTTATGAATGGGCTGTGTTTGGCATGTGTGTGACTCAAATGGTTGCTAGGGCTGTGTTTTTGAGAGGTTGTGAGAGTGTGTGTGTGTGTGTGTTTGTGTGTGTGTGTGTCCGTGACAGGATGTGTGTGATTGTGTGTTGAAATAGACTCTGAACACAGCCTGCAACTGCATTTGTGTATGGTTGATTGCATAACGCGTGGCTATGAGTGTGAGGGTGACTTGTGTATTTGTGAGCTGTGTATAGCACTGTCTGAGTGATGATACTGACTGAGTGTACGTTCTGTGCGGTTGTGTATTGGGCTCCACACTGGCAGCTGATGTGGTGGATGAGGGGAGGGGGAGGAGAAGGGGAGAGAGAGAGGAGGAGAGGGAGAAGAGAGAGAGGGAGGGAGGGAGAGAGGGAGGTAGAAGGGGAGGGAAAAATCATCAGAGAGAGACAGAGCCCGAGACCCAGAGCGGGGAGGTTTTGCTGGAGCCAGGAGGCGGAGCCCGTGGGAAGCGAGAGCCAGCAGAGGCTCAGGAGCTGGGCACGGTGAGAGCCGGCTCTGGGACTCGGGCTGGGGCTGAGGGATGCGGGACTCCGGGATCCGAGGATGGAAGATGACCGTGTCCAGGAGACTGGGTGATGGGGAAAGACCAGGAGGACTCCAGGGGTTGGGGAAAGCTGGGGGATTCGCGATACGCATCTGGATACACGGGGTGGTGGGCAAGGGGGTGGAAGGGCAGAGCTTGTGTGTGTGTGTGTGTGTGTGTGTGTGTGTGTGTGTGTGTGTGTGTGTGTGTGTGTGGTGTAGGGAGATGTCTCAAGGGCAGACCTTCCGGCAGTCTTTCCTCCCCATTCATTACCTCCTTCTTCCTTTCATTACTGAAGATGAGGGTAGCCAAGGGGGTGGGGGGGTTGGGGAGGGAGAAGGGGCTCAACATTTCTAGCCTTTTTCAAGCTGGGCTGGACCAGGAAAGATCTGTTTCCTCCCTTTTCTGAGTGGGGACTTTCAGATGAGACTGACCCCAGGAGAAACCCAGTGGAATCCGGCTGAGTGGGAGTGGAGAGGGGGTAGATGAGCGCATCCCTGGTCTTGTCTTGGGGGAGTGTATATGCATGTGTGTGCGCGTGCTTGTTGGTAGGACTGGGCTGGATTGTGGGTTGTGTGTATGTGAGGGGGTGTGAGTGTAGGCATAGGTGTTACTAGTGTGGGGGCATGTTGAGTGAAGGAGTTGGGGGGAGGAGAGAATGTGTGAGAGAATGGACTGATATGTGTGCTTATATATATATGGGCATCTGTAGGGGGTGTGTAAATGTGCATGTGTGTAATATGGGTGTACAGTGTGGATGTGTGTGTGCGATGTGAGGGTTGTTTGTGCATGTGTGTATCCTTATCTCATCCCTCCCCCTTCCTATTCCTTTCACCCTCCCTTCCTGCCTTCCCAGCCCCACCCCCTATCCCCCACCCCCACCCAGTCTGATGTGGCTGGTTATCCCTTCCATGGTGGTGGTGTGTGTCTGTGATCAGCTGCAGGAGTCAAGAGTCTGGGTCTGCCTGGCTTTCTTCCCTGGGGACCCAGGAGCTTGGGGCTTTTCTTAGCTCTGAAATAGAAAATCCACCTCCCCCCCTCCCCCCCCGCCCCACCACTCCCTGAAAGGAAAGGAACAGAAAATTCCCAAGAGGGGAACTGGGTTGGGGGGCAAGTAGAGAAGGTAGCAGGACAGAACTAGAATCAGAGCCAGGAGTGGACTTCCTATGCTGGGAGGGGCTTCTCCTGCTAGAATCTGGAGCTCCCCTCCCCCATTCTCTCTCCCAATTCCCTAACCACCTCCTGGGTCCTCTCTCCTTTTTCACTCCCCTCCCCCAGGTCCCAGTTGTCTCCTTTATGCCCTAGTTGCTCAGCTAAGTTAAAGAGCCAATGTTCAGGCTTGGGGTCAGTAATTCTAGTCCTTCAAGGTGGACAGGTCGGGGTGAGACAGAGAAATGACTGGAAGCCCCCAGTGCCTTATGTGAATTAGAGTGGGTCAGTACAGGGCCTGTGGGGCAACTGGTTGCTTTAGGTGAGGGTAAGAAAGGGTAGAAGGAAGCTTTGGAGGGAATTGATGGGGCCATAGGGATGCACACTGCAGCATTTAGGACACACAGCCCCAGATCTGTGGAGGCAAGGGATGGGCCAGGGATTCGGGCCAGAGTCATGAAAAGCTGGGAGACTGAGAGAGGTTCATTCATTCAATAAACGTTTATCAAGTGGCTACTATGTGCCCTGCACTAAGCTTGCTATGCAGAGAGAAGCCAGAATATCATTGCCCTTCTAGGGGCCAAAGACCTTTGCCTTCTCCACAGAATCTTGTTCATGCTTTCCCAGTGCCTTTTATTGAGTCAGAAGTGCACCCCACCCCCATCCGTGTGTCAGTCCTGGGAGGGAGGGAGGCTGAAGCATTTCCTTGGCAAGCAGAGTTAACTGGGGCGTCTGTCCTTTCTTTAGGCCAGACAGCAGGACAGTGCTTTTCTCTTTGGAGGTGAGGTGCTCTCCCTGTATCCGGTGTGGGGGCCATGGCCAGGCAGGGCTTGGTTGGGCTGGGGCTCATTTGCTGGGCCCTTCTGGATGCTTCTGTGGCCCCCCAGCCTGGCTCTCCAGTTCCTGGTGCTTTTCTCACTACCTTGGCTCCACGCCCTCAGAGTGAGGCCTCCATGTTATCTCTCAACCTGGGCCTCAACTTTAAATTTCACGTTCGGGGACCTGGATCTGCCTGGGGAGGACTTGCCACGGAGACCCAGCCTCGACTCCAAGTTCTGGACCAGGGGCCAGATGACTTGGTTGATGGGCTAAGAACTGACACTATCCCTGAATTGTCGATGAGCTCCCCAGAGTGGGGGTCTGCCGAGGGCAGTGCTGTCTCCAGTCCCTCCATCCTGCCTTTGCAGTCCACCTCTCCCAACCCTGGGCCCAAAGATGGGCTTCCTCTCCTGGGCACACTATCCCTGGACACTGCCTTCCAAGCCACAGCGCCCCCACCCAGCACCCCATGGCCCCACAAGGGTGAATTGGAGCTGAAGTTTGATGTGGCGCTGAGAGCAGGGGCAGCACCCACCCTTGGGCACAAGATGTTGCCCTTGCTACCTAGCCTTCGGGCCAGCCTGGCAGAGATAGCGGGCCGCCTGGGTCCCTTTGGTAAGTACTGGCATTCTAGTCACAGAGGCTCCAGAGACGGGATATGGGAACCACTGGTGGACTACCCTAGCACCAGCTTTGTGGAGAGAGGACCACTATTGTTCAGTTCACTTCCCCCATACATCTAACCCCTTCCCGTCCTTCTAGAGTGCAAACTGGAATGAGCTGGGCTTGTTCCAACCAGTGGGGTTTGGACTATTTATGGAATGGCTGGTCCTGACCCTATCTCATGCATTGCATCTGTCTTTCACCCCATTAATTCCCTTGTGGATATGTCTTTCAAGCCCACCTGCCTGATTACTCAGGAATTGGGTAGAGTAGAAAGTTCATGTCATGGATGGGCTGTGGTAGAAAGCCAAGTTAAAACACCTTTATTCTAGCCTGAGTTCTCTGTGTGACTTAGATCAAGTCCACTATTCCAGTTTTCTCACCTCTAAAATGAAGAAGTTTGGTTACATGATGTCTAGGGACCCTTCCTATATCTTATCCCACATCCTGTGGGCCTCTGGGGGTTTCTCCCTGAGCCCTCTTGAAGCACACTCATGAGGGTTGATGGGAGAGAGAGAAAGGCTGGTTAATCAGGGATTCCCGTTCCCTTTGCAGGATTCTTTGGCACTACCCTGTCCTCCCAGCTGGAGCCCTTGGAGGATAATCTCACAAGTAGCACTGTGGGCCCAGGCTCCCCACCAAGCAACAATTCAGTGGGGAGTGAACCTCCAGGTAAGAGCTTGCTGTCCCCTCCTCCTCCTCATCAAATCAAGCTGTCCAGTCAACGTGAATTTTTTAAAGTACATACTATATTCCAAGCACTGTGCTAAACTGGGGGACCCAACGAAGGGTCAAAACTATCTTTGTCCTCAAGGAGCTTACATTCTAATGGAGGAGGATTTATTACCCCTTACATAGCTGCTGTGCTGGGTGCTGTAGGAAGCTACATGACACAGTTCCTGCCTTCCAGGAGTTTATAGTTTTCAGACTGGTTGTTATTTGGTCGTTTGTTACTGACTCTTTGTGACCCCCTCTTTCTTAGCAAAGACACTGGGGTGGTTTGTCATTTCCTTTTCCAACTCAATTTACAGATGAGGAAACTGAGGCAAAAAGAGTTAAGTGACTCACCCAGGGTCACACAGCTAGGAAGTGTCTGGAACAAGGGTCTTCCTGACTCCAAGCCTGGTGCTCTTTGCACTGCCACAGCCCATCTACCCTAGTTTAAGACTGATACCATGAGACACATAAATATACAAAAGGACAAGTTGGGCAGCCAGCTAAGATTTCTTACATTAGTTATTTCTACAGCTGCTGCACCCCTCCCTCTTCTTGCTTTCTACTAACACAGGCTGATTCAACAAATTCAATGAACATATATTAAGAAGCTACTATTCTTAAGGCCTATGAATCATCGGGCCTCAGTAGGTAGGGTGCTGGACTTGGAGACTGAAAAACCCGGGTTCAGGTCCTGCATTGGACATTTCCTAGCTGTGGGATCCTAGGATCATAAATTTTAAACAGGAAGGAATCCGAGACTGAGATCATTACCACGGTCACATTGGTACCAAGTACCAGAGGCAAGGTTTGAAATCTGGTCTTTCTGGCTCCAATTCCAATACTCTACTTACTGTGGCATGCTTGGGCTTTATATTGGGCAAAGTCACTTAACCTCTCTCTGATTTAGACACCTTTCTTAGACTTATCTACTATATTGTAGCAGTTTGAGGCCTGCAGTGGTTGGAAGGGGTTTCTATGCCAACAAAATCATAGCTCTTTGATGTATTGTCAGGCATCCAAGGCACAGTCCTTGGTAGGTTCTAAAGCTGTGAGGGTCCCTAGAGAGCCCTCTTCCCTCAGATAAAGACCCTGAGGTCCCCTTCCCTCTTCCCTCTTCCCTCCACATTCTGACTGGCCTGCCATTGTCTCTCTCCTCTCCGCCCTGCTGTCTTCTTTTGCAAGGGGATTTGACATGACACGTTGTCAGGAGTAGACAGAGCTTGGTCCCTCAGGGGAAAGGCGTGGGAGAATGTAGTCTTGGAGCAAAAACAAATACTATGTGTGCACTAGCACAGGTGGAAAACTTCAGAAGATGAATCAAGGCCAGGCTCCCTTCTCCCTTCTCACTCCGAGGGAGGTTCACAATTAAACCAGACCCAATCATGGGCTTCAAGGGTAGGAATGTCCCATGCTCGGGCTTAGGCCTATGTCCACCCACTGAGGATTTGTTGAATTGTAGCCGGGGCATCTTCTGCATACACGTTGCCAGGTCCTGCACATCCTGGTCAGTAAGTCAGTCAATCAATATGCATTCACTGTCTCCTAAATGCCAGGTTTTGTGCTAAGCACTGGGGATACACAGAGAGACAAAAGACAGTCCCTGCTCTCGAGGACCTCCCAGCCTAATGAGGGAGACAACTTTCATAAGACCACGTCAAATAGACATGTACAAGATTAATTGGAGATAAGGGGGGCATTAAGGGGAGTAGTAAAAAAGCCTCTTATATATAGAAGGTAACATTTTAGCTGGGACTTGACCCTCCAAGTTACTGCTATACAGAAGTATAAACTGTGTGGGGCATGTAGGTGGCCTTGGGGCCCTGCTCACAACGAGGATGAGAGATTGCTTCTTTTCTTGGATGTACTGGGCAGGAAGACAGTTCCAAAGAGATCAACACTTGATTCCTTTGAAGGGCTGACTATGAGTATGGAATATTTTTTTTTCCTTTTTGTAGGCAATCAGGGTTAAGTGACTTACCCAGGGTCACACAGCTAGTAAGTTTCTGAGAACACATTTGAACTCAGGTCCTCCTGATTCCAGAGCCAGTGCTCTATTCACTGCATCACCTAGCTGCCCCTTGAGAGTACTTTTAAAACTGTCTTGGGCACAATGCTGAGGAGGGTGACAATAACTCCATGGCCCCCCAAGAGTGAATTGGAGTTTGAGTTTGATGTGGCGCTGAACTAATCCTGGTATTTATGTTCCCTGCTTTGGTCAGAGTCATAGAAATTCCCCTCAGGTGAGGTGCCAGCCAGCACTGGTCTCCTGGTGACACCTTCCTGCTCTGTCTGTATGGGAGGGAGGAACCGCTCCTGAAGGTGTCAGGGAGGTATCTGTGGCCCTTAGGGTGGGAGATGGCTTGAGAGGATGCTGGTTGGCAGCCTGTCAACCCAGGTAACAGCTTTGACCAAGACAGGCCTAATGACTCTGGACAGTGAGAGGCAGCTTGGCTCAGTTTAGCTGGAAAACTCTCCTCCTCCTCCCCTCTCACCCTTCTCTTCCTCTTCCTCCCTCTTCCTCCTCCTCTCTCCTTCCCCTCCTCCTCACTGTGACTTCCCTCCTTGCTTGTGGTACAGGGGAGCTAGTCTCTTCTCTTCCCATTTCCCTGGGACAGGTTTTGGATGGTTGGTATCTTTTGGAGAGGTCAGTAAGTCTTGACTAGGTCAACTGGGATGGCTCAATGACCAACCCCTTGCAGGGGAGGATGCATCCATTCAGATTCTCCTGAGGTCTTTTGGACCTGGGTAGAATGTGTGGATGGGCCTCTGACTGCTTCTGCAGTGAGTCCTTTCTCTAGATGTCTTAAGATCCCCTTGGATGGGGTGGATGTGGGGATGATAAGGGGCTATACCAGCTACAGCCTCCAAGTCTTCAGGCCAGAGCAGCCTTTTTCTCAGTTCCTTTGATCTGGCTTTTCCTCTGGACAAGCTACCACCTGGGCCCAGCTCCTGTCTTTTAGCTACCTTGTAAGCTGCTCATTCAGGCTAAGTGAGTTTTTCCTTGGCAGTTTTTCCTTCCTCCTTCCATACCCATACCCACTGGGAAGACTCAGAAGGAGGGAAACACCTCAGGATAGAGTGAAGCAATGGAGTAGAGTGGAAAAACCACTGAAATTGGAGGCAAAGAACCTGGGATTACAATTCTGGGTCTGTTCCTTCCTGTCTGTATGACTTTGGGAAAGTCACTTTAACCCATTTTTGTACCTCAGTTTCCTCATCTGTGATATGAGGGGATTGACTAAATGATACCTAAGATCCTTCTAGGCCAGGGGATCTTAAATTGGTGCAAGTGAACTTGTTTTCTTTTTTTTTATAATTTTTAACTATTTCCATACCATTGGTTTCCTTTGTGTTCCTATGTATTTTATTTTGTGCATTTGAAAGCATCATTTGAGTAGGGATCCATAGGCATCCCCTGACTGCCAAAGGACTCTATGACACAAAAAAGGTTAAGAACCCTGTTCTAAGATCTCAGTCCTACAAACCCATGAGATTCCACTCAGTGAACCTGGATAGGAAAAAGCAGAAAACCTCATTGTGTTTTTTTGTTTGTTTGTTTTGTTTTTGAGGCAATCAGTGTTAAGTGACTTGCCCAGAGTAAATTAGTAAATGTCTGGGGTCAGATTTGAACTCAGGTCCTCTTGACTCCAGGGCTGGTGCTCTAACCACTGTACTACCTAGCTGACTCCCTTCCCTTCTCCACCCCCTCCCCTGTTGCCCTTTACCAGGAAGGATGGGGAAGAAGGTCAGAATCTTCGAGGTGTCCTAGGTAGGGTAAGGAGAAGGTTTAGAGACTGACATTTAAGTTACATCTATTCTGTGAGAGCAGAAACTGAGTTTTGTCTTTCTTTTGTAACACCCCCACTGTTCAGGCATGAGTACATGTACGTCAATAATACCTAGCACAATGTCACGCACAGAGTGGGTGTTGAGTGATGTTGACGACTTGAATTCGGAGCCCCGGAACAGTTGTGGAGGTTGAACTTGCCAAGGAGAACCTTTTATGCAATAATTTAGGCAATTTTAGGCAATAATTTCTCCCTCCTTCCTCTCTGGTGAGCTATGTCCCTGTCTCAATGCTTCTGAATTTGCAGGATTCCGTGTCTATGCATGTGTATTGGGGAAGCAATGTCGAGGAGTTAGGGTGTGATATTGGCTCCTTCTCAGGGCTGGGTCTTCTTCCAAATATGGTGTTTTCTCCATTATATAGAAGGCTGCTGTTGGTGGTAATGGTTGGTGGGTTGGGGCCAAGGCTTTTTGAAAGGATGCATATGACTATGATAATGAAAGGAGAGAAGATGTGGGAGTAATATTAGGGGGTGCAGGGCAGGACCCAGAGCTTTTAGTTACCTAAGGGCCTGGTTTCCCACATTCTGGAGATGTTGATAATGAGAGGGAAGAATGGGTTCATTCTATTTCTTCTGGGGTCTTTCCAACCTGGGTGGGCTTTTTGGATTGCTTGATGTTCCATTTGAGGGAAAGGGTTAGTTCCTGTCTAGCTGCATGGCCATGCCCTCAGGATCAGGAAAACAAGATTACCCAACAGATGGAAGCAAGGGAAAGAAAGGAAAGGAAAAAGAATGAAAGGGGCGGGGGTTTTAGGGTTTCCTTCCTGTTCCTCTCTACTGTTCCTCTTATGACTTACTTTTCAGTGTTATTGGGGTGGGGGGAAGTACTTTGCAAATTTTAAAATCTAATAAAAATGTGAGTGATTATCATGTGTTTGAGCTATTACTGAGAATGCTACAAGGTAGACTGGGAATGGTGTCCAAGAGAAAGCTTTATAGAAGGACTATGATTGGACAGAAAGGCAAGAAGAAACTAAAGAATGGTGGTGGAGGGGGGCTGGAAGATAGAGAAACAGAGACAGAGACAGACAGAGATATACAGGGAGACAGAGAATATTTGCTCTAGCTAGTATCTAATAACCAATACCTTACTGATCAATAAACTAGGATCATAAGATGATCGATCCAGAACTGGAAGGAATCTCAGAGGCCATTTTTATAATTCTAAGATTTCTTCTAGCCCTAAATCTATGGTCCCTTCATTGTACAGAAAAGGAAACCATAATAGGCTATGTCTCAGTAGTCCTTCACCTTGCCCTCAGTTCTCAGGTAATCAATCAAAAAGCTTCCTACTATGTGCCTTGCTCAGTATTTAATCTAATGACTTATTTATTCACTAGATAGCTGAGATCTCCATTAAGGACTGTTAGCATATCCAAATTGTTGGACTCAGTAAAGTGAAGCTTTGTGTTCATGTTTATTCATTATGCTAATTAGGATAATAGCTTTAGAGCAAGACGTGACCTTGAAGGTTACCTAGTCCAATCTTTTTTTTTAGTTGAAGAAACTAAGTTCTTCTTCTGTTGTCCTTTAGATACTTTAGGTAATGGTTTATTCAGTCACCAGGCACATGTGCCTTCATTAGAGACTGTTAAGCACATCCAAACGGTATTTGTTGAATTCAATAAAGTCATGTACTGTGTTCCACTTACACTTGATGTTAATTAGAATCATGAGATTGTAGCTTTAGAACTTGGAGAAAGCTTGGAGGCCATTTTTTATGCCTATCAATTTTATTATCTTTTTTTGCAGTGTTGCATACAATAGAAGGCAAAACACAGTTCTTTATAAGAAGCAGCAGATAAATTCTTAAAGAACTAGATAAAGACATAAAATAAATTTCAGTGTTTAAGTGAAATGTTTGAAATTTTGAGAACTTATGAGCAAACATCAGGATGGGGCAGAGAATTTTTGTCATGTCATTGTAACTATAGTCATGTACATTTAAAAAATTGAATGTTTTGAATTTGTAGTTACTAATTTTCTGTCAAGTATTAAATTAAGATGAAAAAGCTTAGTTCTATGCCCCCCTCCTTCCCTTTCCCTGAGGTTTGCTTTTTTTTTTACAAGTAAATAAGAATTTGTACTCATACAATAGTTCAGCAACTGAGGAAGAAAGAGGTAGACTTTGAGAATCTCTCTTCTCAAATGTGGAAGTTCCTAAACTCCAGGGGTCCCCCTCTCCCCTGATGAGGGACCAACCCTCTCATCTTATAGATAAGGAGACTGAGGTTTAGTGACTTTCCCAAAGTCTTATGGGGAGTAAATGGCAGAGCCAGAATTCCAAGCCAGACCCTCTTGACTCCCAGTTTAGTGTTCATTCTTCTGCCTCCTGCACCTTTCTGATGTGTGAAAACCTTTTTTAAAAAGCAGCCGTCATAAAACACCAGAAGGATCGGTAAAGACACAAGCTACTGATTTTGCTGATGGGTGACAAATATTAGACATTTTATAGATTTAAGCCATGACATATACATGGCAGAGGGTGGGAGTCAGTTAGAAAGGGGGAGTGATTTAGGAAATGGGATTAAAGAGATCCTAGAGGACTCTCAGCTTCCATTGTGCAGCTGGGATTGAGCTATGTGTATTTGCCCTTCTGATCTCTCCAGCTCTCACCTCTCCTGACCCCTCAATTCCTCTCTCCTCCCCACCTGTTCAGCTCTCTCATTTGCCACCTACCCTAATCACCTTCCTCCTGACTTTTCTAGTTTTTAGCCCTTCCCACCTCTCCAGTTTTTCCCCCTTCTTCATTCTCCAGGTTCTTTCTCAAATCCCTGCTTTTTTCCTTTCCTTTTCCTGAGCACCCCGAGACTGGATGTATCCCAAGAGCTCCTCCTAGAGCTGCCTTGGGTGTATTATTGGGGCTTTTCTTGCGTTGTCCAATGGCCAGGCCGTTGGCCTCAAGAGTCTGGTGGCCATGGTACCCCTCCCCCCTCCTATTCACATTTGCTTCCTGTCTATCCAACACCATCCCCCCTCCCTTCTCTGAGTGTCCCTGTCTCATCTGTTTTGACCATGCTACAGCTGAGCCTGCTGGGCTGATGGGTGGTCACAGGTTCCAGTGCCCCCTGCTGACCTCTCTCCAGTTGTTGAATTGCAAGAATCTCTAATTCTGCATCTCCTCAAACACAAAGCATCTCTACTTCCTCCAGAACCTGGGATTTCATTGGTGTAGGCATCTTCTCTAAGATAATTGCCCCAAGAACATAGTCACCCAACCAGTGTGGGTCAGAGGCTAGCCTCCAACCTAGGTATTCCTGGTTCTATATAAATATAAATACAAATTCCATATAAATGCTCACTCCCTTCCTTATCCTCACCTCCCAAGAATTTGGGACCTAGAATTCTGGGAACACAAGCTGGGTGCTGAGGGAGAGTTTGTCAAGTTAGAAGAAATTAGGGACTCAGACTCTTATTCCTTCCTACTCCCCCCTTCCCAGTTATCCCCGCCCCACCACCTCCCGGAAAACCAGACTGGTGACACGGAGGAGACTTTACCTTAGCGTCTGTCCTCCTTAGTAAAATGGTTCCTGTTCTGTTAGCCTGCCCTGAAGAGGACAGTCGGACAGACTTTCCAAGATCTTCGTAGTGATTGCCAGGAAGACCTGGTAAGACCTTTGGATGGTTGGCAGTTCAGTGGGCAATGAATGAGGATGAGGAGGTTGTGCTGTTGTTATCAGAACATCCTGGGTAGGGGAAACATCTCTCTATCCCAGGCTTAAGGGGAATGGCAAGCAAGGGGAAGGGGTGGGGAGATGAGGAAGCTTCCCAGAGGAGATAAGGACATTAGAGGGAAGGGTGCAGAAAAGTTCAAATCCAGTCTTAGACACTTACTAGCTGTGTGATCCTAGGCATGAGATATAAAAATTGCCTCAAAAAAAGGAAAGAAAACCGTTATGAGAGATACTCTTCTAGGCTGGGAGAGCCTAGGAGACTTGAGTTCTAATCCCAGCTCTGCCTCTAACTAGTTGTTTAACCTTGGACAAGTCTGGTCTGGGCCCCAGAATTCAGTTTAGTTTCTTTTTATTTATTTATTTTTAGTTTTCAACATTCATTTCCACAAGACTTTGAGTTACAAATTTTCTCCCTGTCTTTCCTCTACCCCCACCCCAAGATAGTGAGCCTACTGAATACCCCTTCCCCCAACCTGTTCTCTCTTATATCCTCTCACATGCCCTCCTCAACTTTCTAGTAGTCAGTTTAGTTTCATGAGCTGTAAAATTAGGAGGAGGTGGAAAGAAGGATTGGATTAAGAACCACTCTAAAGTCAGAGGGTATAGATTCAAATCCTGCTTCTGACAATTACAATCTTGGAAACCTAGAGGGAGTGATTTACCCATGATGCTCCTGAGTGCAGGCCTAACCAGATTAAAAGATAATTGAAAATATAAATGTAATGTAAATGTCATGTCCATGTAAATGAAATATTTAATAAAATAAATTAAAATGCAATAGAACATTGAAAATTTTAATATAAGGTATATGGTTCACAGGGATTTTTATGTATAGTTTAATGGCCCCTGTTTCTGTTTGAATTTGACACCACTAATTTAACTTCCTTGGGTATCTTAATTCCATACCTATAAAACGAGTACTCTTCTACCTTAGAGCTACGATCCTTCGATGGTCCTCAAAAGTCTCATCTGTCTCAAACATCTTAGGTTTCATGGAGGTCACAATGGGCAGGAACAAGGCTGAAAGTCTGGGGTGATGAGTTTGAATGTGATCTAAGGTACAAAGGGTTGGGAACAAGGGAGAAGAGAGGCCTGAGGAGTAGACAGAGGGCCACAGGGAAGATAGTACATGGGGAAGCAAAGCTTCATTTTTTATTTTGTTATTTCTATGGCTTTGCACAGTGCCTGTTTCTTGGTAGTTAATCAATGCTTCTTTGCTTGTTTGATTGGGGAGTAGTCCTGAGGGTCTGATGTCAAGGGAAGGAAAGGAAAGGTCCTGGATGGACTGACAGATTCCATCTGTCCTAGTGATGGTGTAGGGCAGGGGTGGGGAAGCTGGGTTTTGAGGTTGCATGTAGACCTCTAGGTCCTCAAGTACGGCCCTTACTGGAGGCTACATGTGACCTCGAGGCCTAGGTTCCTCACCCCAGGATTAGGGTGCTTAATGGGTTGAGGCTGGCGGCATGGTGGTTTTACTAATTATATCTCTCCTGTGTCTGCAGATATCACTCCCACCCCAAATGACCCTTCTTTAACCAGCCTGAGGAGCTCATCAGCACAGCCAGAGTGTAGGTCAGAAGCCTGTGGCGATGTGGACCTGTCTGAACCTGAGAACCCTCCTCCAGTGGCTCCATTGCCCCCGATTTTTCTGATCCTGGAGGCTGACTGGGCCTCTGCCCGAGCCCGGTGGGGACTGGCATGGGAGGCCCATGTGTATGGGGTGGGTGCACTCTTTGGGCTGGTGGCCTTGTTGGCCCTTCTGAGTCTGGCACTCCTGCCTTGGCGTTGCCCACCAGGAGCCCCTTGCTTAGCTCTACTCAATCTACTTCTGCTCTCAGCTGGAGCTGCTCGGGCCTTCCCGCTCTTCTATGATGCCTATGGGCACAGAGAGAGGTTGCCTGCACTGGTCCGTCTGCTCCTGCATGACTTGTCTCTGCCCTGCTTGTCTGCCTGTCTGGCGCTGGCCTGCCTGCTGCTGGCCCGCCCCCACCCACCCCGCTGTCCAGGGGGCCTGGCCACCCTGCTCCTCCTGGTGCTGGGCCTCTCTGCAGGGGCCACTATGGCTGGAGCTGTCTCAAGACCACTTCTTCCCCTTCTGCTAGCCTCCCGTGGCCTTGCTGCTCTCCTGGCATCCCTTTTCTCAGGACTCTTGCTAGCTCTCTCCTGCCGGAGGAGCCGACGGAGGCCAGGGGTCCCTCTGGGGGGTGCTGGTTTCAAGGGTCCCACCCCAACCCCATTGACTCGTGGCCCCTTTGCCCTGCCCCAGTCATGGCAGCGGGCAGCTCGTACAGCCCCGGTGGCAGGGGCCTTTGGCCTGCTCAGTGGGGGACTCCAGGGCTACATGGTATTGTATACTCTGGGCTATGGAGGCCAGCTGGGCCTGGCAGGGCCCTGGCCTTGGTGGGCCTTCCAGCTTGGTGTGCGCCTGGGTGAGGTTGGTGTGGCACTACCATTAGCCCTATTGGGTCTCTACCCGGTACTCTGCAGCCCCCATCTTTCCCAGAGATGCTGGGCCAAGCTGTTCCGTTTGTCTCCAGGTCATGGGGCCCCACTGCTGCCATCAAGTTGGGAACCAGGGCCCCAAAACAAGGTACCCCCAGGAAATGCCATTGAACAGGGTGAGGCTGAGCTGTTGCCTCTGTGTGCCCTGACTGGGCCAGGTCCTGACCTTCTCCTCCCAGGCAGTGGCCACATGGGCATTGAGGGGGGTGCTGCCAACACGGCCCCCTCAGCAGCTTCTTCCCCAGGCACTGGCAGTGACTGCACTGTGGACTTCTGTCCCCCATCCCCCATTGACCTGCACCGGAGCATCGCAGAAGCCCTCTGCAGTGAGGTCCTAATCACTCCAAGCTTTTTCCAGGGTCCTTCCTTTAGGGAGACCTTGCCAGGGCCTAGCCTCTCTGGAACTACCTCTAGTGAGGAGAGTTCTGGGACTGGGACAAATGGGGTCAATGGACAAGAAGCATGCTCCCCAGCCCCTGTGCTTCCCTCCCCTGGGGCCTGGCTGGTGGGTAGCAGCGCCTCCTCAGGCTCTCTGTATGGACTCTCCAGGGACAGCTCATCTATGTTGCTTTGTTCCAGCCCAGAGAAGCCCCCTCGATCTTCTTTGGCAGGAATCTGCAGCACCCCAAGACCTTCAGGGAGTAGCTTCAGTCCCCCTGCCCCTGGGTGCTATAGGGCCCTGTCCCTGCCCTCCTGCAATTCTCCAGAAAGATCAGAGCTGGCCAGGGAAGAAGCCCTTCTCCAGGAGCAGTTCCTGGATGCTTGCAGACAGATTGATGAGCTCAGTGTGAGCAGTGAAACCATAGACCTGTGAGGGGCTGGACAGTTCCTTTGCTGTCCTCTTTGTGCTCTGTTCCTTCGGGCATCTGCACTGCCCATGACCTGTACACTGTAACCTTTCCCCAATCCTGCCTGGCTCAAACACCCCTTCCCCCTGGGAATGAGTGGGTTGGGGCTTAATACCATGAATGGGGCCTACCAGAGGAAGGCGCCAGAATGGGCTCTTCTCTGCAGCCCTGGGCACTGATGCCTAATGCCTACCCTATGGGCAACTGCAGCCTGGCAGAGTCTGACTCTCCTTGGATTCACCAGCAATAAAGTTCCAAGGTGCTCCATTCCTTCTGACAACCCTGGGTTCCACTCAGGGTGCTAAGTGTGGTGGTGGGGGGCTGTTCTCTCAGAACCCTTATGTCAGTTCTTACCCCCACTTCTGCCTTCCCAGGGATCCCATAGCTTGCGTGTGTGTGATATGGGTCCCACCTCTTTCCTGCCCTTCCTTCCCCCACGGATGGCACCACTGACCCGTCCAGTGGCTGGAAAGAAAGTGGCTACTTTTAGACTTAATTTATCAATAAAATATTTTCTGAGGAGATGCATCTGATTAATTGGGAGAGGTATGAGAGCAGGGGTGGTGGTGAGAGAAGAAATGCAATCATTAGCTTTCCTGCACACTGGCCCTGACCCTCTTGACTCTTGAGTTTGGAGCTTGTGGCCTCAGCTGTTTCTGGAAACACCTTCTTGAGGACCTCCCGACTAAACTAGAAGGTGATGACAGGTTGGGGTTTAATTTCTTATAGGAGACAAAAATCTGATCCCAATCAGCATGGGGTCCGAGAGATGGGGCAAAAACACAGTTCTAGAAGGCGATGACCATCCTTCCTGGGACATGCATTATTTCTCAAGAGAGGGCAGCACCCAACAGGAATTCTGTAAATACCAGGAGTTTCTGACCGTCTGCCCTCAAAAGCACTCTGAGAACAGGAAAGAGATCCCTGAGCATCACCAGAGGGCTTTATGGGTTTGGACTGGGACCCTCTGCTTCTGCTACCAGGAATCCTCCAATCAGTGAACTCATGGATTTGGAAGTTCCTCTTCCCCCCACTTCTCCCCATGAGACAGATGAAAACTTATTTGTGACTCTCCTTCCTTTGTGAAGACCCCATGAAGCTCTCCACTTGGGATCCAGGAAACCTTCCTTGATTTCTCCTGACATGTTGAAGGCACCGATTTATCCTGCTACACATCACCCTTGTCACAACTGTTCTTTTCTCCCTAATGCCGGCTGGCATTTTCCTGGGACTTTAAGGTCTGTGAATCATTTTGTATGTGTTTTTTTCTCATTTGGTCTTCACAATGATCCTGTGGGGGATGGTTATTCTCATTTTACACTTGGGAAAACTGAGGCTCAGCAAGGCTGAGTAAATTCTCCACAGTCACACATGGGGCTTCAAATGAGCCCCCTCCTAATTCTATTAGGTCATGTGGCAACCAGTATACATACATGTTAAAGTGAAAATAAGTGACTCACGTCTGTCACTCTACCGTAGCATAAGCACCGATATGGGGATGCTCTTCCTTCCCACCTGCACATACATTAAGCGATCCTTGGGGTATTTCTCTTCCTGTCTCTCAGGGACAGCATTACTCTCTCTCAGCTTCCTTTCCCACTCACCCATGGGACAGAAGTCATAAGGCTGAGATGTAGAGGCTCACCAATCTACAGCTGCCAGGCATACTATAATTTCTATGTTGCTAGGAGGATTGGTGTTTTGGAGCATTTTCCTGAAATACAGTAACAAGGACAGTTTGACTTGTTTCTTCAGTGCATTGTAAATGTGGTTGGTTTGATGACATTAGAATTATGAATCAGGCATGTTGTACAATTTCTTTTTTTCTTTTTTTAACAAATGCTTTATTAATTTCTGGTTTACATCATTCATTTCCACCAGATTTTGAGTTACAATTTTTCCCCATTTTCCCCACTACCCACCACCCCAGAATAGCAGTCCCACAAGATATCCCCTCATCCAATCTGCTCTCTCCCATATCTTTTCCCATACCCCCTTTGACTTTACCATTAGGGCGAGGTGAGTATCTGTGCACCAATGCTTGAACATTTTATCTCCCAATTACATGCAAAATAGTATTAATAATAGTATTTATATGTATATATTTGAGACATTTAATTTTAAAACCTCAAATTTCAGATCCATTCCCTTTCTCCCTTGTCACCCACTCCCTCTGGGAAGATAGGCAATTCAGTATGTGTTGTATATGTATAGCTATGCAAAACATTACCATAGTAGATATATTGTAAAAGGCTGCTTATAATTCCCTCCCACCCATCCCACTCCCCTCCTGGTCCATTCCCTACTTTGATCCTGTCCCTCTTCAAAAGTGGGTACTTCCAACCTCCCCTACCCCCCCCATGCCCTCCCCTCCATCATCCCCCCATGTTGTACAATTTCAAAGTCTAGGAATGATCCTGAATAAGTGCTTCACGCTCAGGTCCAGCAGAAACCCATAGACATGCAATGCACACATTTACATGTTTAGTTAAGGCCAGGTAATGATTTACAGGGTGCAGACACAGGGGCTTGAAATTGGAAAAAAAATAATTCAAATTATTTTCCTTTCTATAGGCTTTGAGAAACAGAAGGAAAGAAGAAGGGGAGGGGAAAAAGAAGAGAGAGAAGAGAATTTCTCTAAAGTGGAGGAATGAGATTAAAGAGCCAGAACTCTGATCTGCCTTGAATGAGGGGTATGCAGAGCTCTGGCCTGGTTCCCTTAGGGGGAGGTATCTGTAAAGGGGTGAACTCTGAGCTGCAGGGCTTGGGGGCAGGGATGATAGAGACAGATAGGGATGGAGGAGGCGGGGGAGTGAGGACTGTGGCCGTTCCCTCACTGAGGGCTTCGCTGAGACATTCTGCCGCATCTTTACTTTGGCCTAGGACCCAGAAAGCTGCCAACCTCTGAATTACAGGCATTTCTCACCCGGATAGTAGCAGAGGCAGAGCAGGGCTGCCGGCTTGTTTCAGCTGCTTTTGATTAAGAAAATGGATTTTGAATTAAGAGAAGCTTCTCTGATCCCCACTCTTGGCCTTCTTCCGTCCCCCTCTTCTCTTCCAGCTCCTTCCTAGCTCTTATCTTGGTCAGTATCTTTCACAGATAAGTGCATTCTCCTCCAGAGTTTTGGTATTTGGGCATTCATTCACTTTTTTTTTTTTTAACAGGAAGTACTTCACTCCTGGTATTGTCTCCCTCTGGCCCTTTTCTCACTTAACACTCAAATTCACTTTGACCAGTATTTATCAAGAGCCTATTAAGAGTTAAGCATCCTCTAGGGGTGCTGGATGAGTACAAAGATGAGTAAAACACCCCTTTCCCTCAGGGAATTTATAATCTAGCTCTAAATTTGATTACATACTCCCCTGCCCTAGTCACACAAAGAGACAGGAGTTCTTAACTTGCATTTAAAAAACACATTTTAAAAACTACTTCAAGGGGTGGCTAGGTGGCTAAGTGAATAGAGCACTGGCCCTGGAGTCAGGAGGACCTGAGTTCAAATTCGGTATCAGACACTTAACATAAAACTAGCTGTGTGACTTTGGTCAAGTCACTTAACCCCAATCGCCCTACCTTCCCCCCTCCAAAAATCTTAAAAAACAAAACAAAACAAAAAAACCAAACCCCAAACTACTTCAATATAATTCATTATTTTGTTTTGTGTATTTTAAAACATTCTGAAAAGGGGTCCACGATGCAAAAATGTTTAAGAACCCCTGGTAACAGAAGATGGAGACAGTGATAGAGGAGAGACATCTCTATTTATGTTGGGGACACCACACAGTATTACACTGATTTAGACAAGCTAGTTAACTTCTCTGGGCCTCAGTTTACTCATCTGAAAAAATTAAGAAAAAGACCTCTGAGACCCCCCTTTTTTTTTTTGCTTTTTGTGGGGGGAGGGCAGGGCAATTGGGATTAAGTGACTTGCCCAACATCACACCCGCTAGTAAGTGTTAAGTGTCTGAGGCGGTATTTGAACTCAGGTCCTCCTGACTCCAGGGCCTGTGCTCTATTCACTGTGCCACCTAGCTGCCCTTGAAATCCCTTCTGAGCTCTATGAACCTCAAGTCTTTCCACCCATGTGATTTTTTTCCTGTCACCTAAGCAAGAACTCTCTTCAAGGTAGTGTTCAACTTCATTGACCCCATCAAGAGGCAGAGACACTTTGTTTTGCCTCCCAATCTCCCAACATCCTGCCCAGAGGAGTGTTTCTAGAGGAGTGTCTGATTCGTGTCCCAAGTTGGCCTCTTTTGCCCCAAACTGTCTGGGACTTAGAATGTGGGTCAAACCAGCCCAGGTTTCCAAAGGGGAATAGAGAGCAGCTTATGGCTTTGGAAGATGATGATGGCTGGGAAAAGTCTTTGCCAGTCCCTTCTGCTCCTAGGTGGTGATGGATGGGAAGGTAGCTCACTGTTTATTTCCCCTGGCAGCCTGGTGAGAATTGATGTGGGGCAAGGGTATCGCAGCTGCTGCTATTTAATAAAAGTACCCTGCATGTGTCCTGAGATTTATGAGTGGATATTCCCACCTGAGAGAGCCTCTTGCCCCATCAGATCTGAAGCAGCAGGGGAAGGGGGCGAGGCTAAAAAGAGAGCTAGGTTGTCCTCAGCTTGACTCGGGAAATACAGGAAGAATGGGTCGTGATGTGTCAGTCTCTGGGTGCCTGCATCGCTGTACTGTGGGCGGCTACTGCCCTCTGATGGACAAAACTGCAATGTCCGTTGAAGAAGAGGCAAGCCAGTAGGGCTGATGGTGGCTTTATGCTAAGGACTATAGGGACATTGATTAGGTACATAGAATATGCCAACTCATCACCATGTTCCAGGCCTGATTCTGGCCTTTCAGGGTTGTGAAGACTAGACAAAAGTCGCCATGCTGGGTTTCAGAAACCTCATGTTTGCATTTCTGGGTCTCAAACCACCACTACCATTTGGACCATCATCTTCCCTAGGACCATGATGGAGACAGCCTAGATCTTGGATCCAAGAGCCTAGCATTACCTCTTTAATCATTGGCCCTGCTTCCATCCCAGCTCCCACAGCCATCTCTGATCGGTGAAATCATTGTGGAGAGGTGGCCCATCTTTCCTTCATCACCAACAGCTGTTGACCAACCAAAAGGCAGTTATGCACTGGAGCCCTGAGAGAAGACACCCCAGAGATAATCCTGCTTCCAGTCCAGTTCTCAGAGCCATCATCTGGATAAGCAGTTCTCCTGTGGAGATGAGTTGAGATATTTTACACACACACACACACACACACACACACACACACACACACACACACACACACACACACACACACACACTCTCTCTCTCTCTCTCTCTCTCTCTCTCTGTCTCTCTGTCTCTGTCTCTGTCTCTGTCTCTCTCTGTCTCTCTCTCTCACACTGTGATCAAGTCAAACTAGCTAAAGCAGTAAAAAGCAGTAAGGCACCCTGAGGGAGAGAAAGGAGGCAGTTTGTGCCTGGTAAAATCACCACCCCTCTACCTTGATCAGCTTCCCCCCCTTGGACCCAACGGGGACAGCCCAGGGCCCTGAAATCAAGAGTCTTGTGATTAGCTATGTTTCCAGCCCAGTGGGCTCAGGGATGTCTGGGAAGCAACCCTGTGGAGACGCAATCTGGCAACCATTCCTGCAGGGGTTGAAGACCCAGAAAAGTTCTTACCATCAAAGCCCTTGGTGGGGAAGGGGCTTTTTATGTAGTACCTTGTATGTAACATATTAATGCTTATGCATGAAGTGTTTTACAAATACCGTCTCACTTGATCCTTACAACAGTCCTCGAGGTAGGTGCTATTATTAATCCCACTTTGCAAGAAACTGAGGCAGAGGTTAAGAGATTTGGTCATGGCTAGAAAGTGTCAGAGGTCGGACTCAGGTTAACTCAGGCCTTCCTAACTCCAGGCCCAGTGCTCTAATTGCCTTCATACTGCCAAATGGTTCAACCTCTGCAGATTGCCTGGCTATTTGTTAATTAGGATGTCTGGGGTGTTCAGGAGGACTGGTACTTCTGGCGTGAGGGCAGCTGAGCCCTTTTCAAGGCTGCTCATCCACCTTTGATATCCACCTGCCGAACAATTCTCACCCATGGCTCCAAGAGGCTGTAACATATGCAGCAGCCACACCCCAGTAAAACCATCATGGCAGACAGGCTAAACCAGGTGGAGGGGGTGGGTGGGTGGGGTCACTGCAAGTGGGTAAATGAGAACAGTTTGTTCCAATGGCCATGGAGGCAGCTGAAACAGGCATTGTAGAGCTTGGTCAGGCATCCAAGAAGCCAAGGTCATCCATTTCACCCCAGGCTTCTTGCCTTTTGTCTTGCTGCTGAGTTCTGATGACTCTGCAGGAGAGAGTGTGGCTGATGGCTTCATGCAACTCTGTCTCACTTGAATCCAATTTATGTAGGAGAAAAAAAAAGGCTGTGAGATTCTAAACCAAATTTGCTTGTTTGTTTGTATTAACATCTTTTGTTAACATTTCCTATGATTTGTTGTGATTTTATCAGTGGAAATGACGTTACAGAAGAGGTATTGGAGAAGAGGTGCTGCAGCACCCAAACCTAAGGTGAGTTCCTGGAGAACAGGGATGTACACTCTATTTGTTCCTCCATCACTGAACACTCTCCTTTGGACATAGTAAGAACTTAGTAGGGGCAGCTAGGTGGTGCAGTAAATAGAGCACCTGAGTTCAAATCCAGCCTCAGATACAACACAAAAACCAGCCTTGTGACCTTGGGCAAGTCACTTACCCCCAACTGCCCTCCAAAAAGAAAAAAAAAAAGAAATAGATGTTTCATTCATTCAATGTTAGAGGGCATCTTGATGTGTGTGTATGTGTGTGTGTGTGTGTGTGCTGAGGATTTTGAATCTCTGGCTATATCTCTGACTGTGATTATGTCGATTGGTGTAAACAACTGTTTCATAGGTCATGTACTGTTCTCTGAATAAATGGTATCTAAACAGAGGTTTAGGGTTAAGTGACTTGCCCAAGGATTTGAACTCAGGTCCTTCCTGACTCCAGGGCTGGTGCTCTATTCACTGCGCAACCTGGCCGCCCCAAGAGATGGGATTTCAACCCCAGTTTTCTTCAAAGTCAGGGCTGTTCCACTTTATTACACGCCTCTCCCAAACCCACCCCTTGACTTTTACTAATGCTTGTTCAGTTATTTAGTCTTGTCCAACTCTTTGTGACTGCATGGACCCTATTGTCCATTGTATTTTCTTGGCAAGGATACCATTCCAGAGGACCCATGCTCTGCCACTTGTTCCCTGTGTCCTTGGCAAGATCACAAGACAATCTCTCTGGGCCTCAGTTTCCCCTTTTGGGGGAAGGGGATGTTGACCTTTGGGGTCCTTCCTTGTTCTTCCCTTAAGCAGGACTGGGTGATCAGAGCTTAGGGAGTCGTCAATTACTTACGTATTAGGGAGGGGGCAGGTCCCAAGAAAAGTTATTGAGTTGCAAAAATGCTCCGATCCAGCAGGAGGCGCAAGCACTGGAGCAGACCAGAGCGGCTGGGGCTGGAACTGTTCCCAGCGCCGGGTTAGGTCAGCGCCCCCTCGCGGCGGCCTAGGAGCAAGCCCAGATCTTGCCGGAACTGCTTTTTCCACGACGCCGAGCTTTCACCCGGACCCCTTTCTCTCCCGGGCACTTCCGGTCCGGCTGGCGGCCAAGATGGCAGAGCCGGCACGCTGAACACTTCCCATCCCGGCGCGCTTGCTCCCCGGACTGTGGTTCCCAGGAGGTTCTGAGCAGGCGCGGCGCCAGCCTTTGGACCCGATGGTGGGACAGACCCTGTTCGTGGGCCGCCTCCCGGCCTCGGCCAGCACCCCACAGCTGGAGCGTCTCTTCAGTCAAGTGGGGCCCGTGAAGCAGTGTTTCGTGGTCACCGAGAAAGGTAGGGAGCTGCGGGAGAGGGGAGGGCGTGGGGGGGAGCGTCTCCGGACTGGAGGGGGCGCGGCTCGCTTCCCCACTGCCTTCCCGCCAGGGGCCCGGTACAGCTTAGATCCTAGGGGCCAGTGAAGGGCCGGGGAGAGGGATGGATGAGGAAGAAAAGCGTGGGGAGATTAACCGGAACTGGGGGGGCGGGGTGAGAGTGGGGCTGCAACACCACAGCGCGGAAGAAATCCTGGACATTTGGTTTTCGTGGCTTAGCATTTCTTCCCAAAACTGCAGAAAAGTGCATTATTTTTCCTGTTCCTCGTGTGTTTTTGTTTTACTCTCGTGACAACTTTTTATTGGGGGGTGGGGTGGGGAGGCAATCGGGGATAAGTGACTTGCCCAGGGTCTCACAGTACTTGTTAAGTGTCTGAGACTAGATTCGCACTCAAGTCCTCCTGACTCCGGGCGTCGAGGTTCTCTATCCACTGTGCCACCTAGTTGCCCCTATTCCCTTGAAAACTTAAAAGAAAGGGGTTGGTGTTTGCATCAGTAGGGCTTTGACTCTCCACTTGTGGCTTTGGCTCCATTTTCTTCTTGTGCTTAGTAAGGAGCCTGTTTACCTCGTATGTGCGTGTGTGTATGTATACACACATATGTATATGTATATATCCCAGGAAATATGCTGGCCAGATCTGGTCAGTTTCCTCTCTCAGGAGTTTTTTTTTTTCCTTTTCCAGAAAATCCTGTAAGACAGTGACCTAGTGCTTAGTCCAGTGCCTAGCACATAGTAAAGTTCTTAATAAATGTTGGTTGATAGATTGATCAGCCTTAATTTGGGTCTTAACTGGGTTGGAAACCAATGCCCTGTGGCACCCGGCTGCTTTTTTTCCCCATCCTTCCCCCCCCCCCCCTTCTCTTTGAACCAGGAAGAATAGCCCATTGGATATGAATGAGGAATAATTTTTTCATACATCTTATATATGGCGACAGATTTTCCCTGTGTGTTAAATACCAGACCAAAAGCCTCAGCAGGTTCTCTTTGTTACTTTTTCCAATGCCATGAAACTCCCTGAATCGAGATCCTGGACAGCTCCCAGTGTCCACTTTTTGTCTGCTAAGTAGACCAGGCTCTGATTCTACTGATCCTGTTTCTTTAATAGTGAACAAATTAGCATTTGAAAGTCTTCACTTGGAAAGGAAACAAACTTAAACTCATGTGTTGCTGCCAGGTATAGGATTTAGTTGGATTCTGTACTGCATTTCCTGTTTGCAGGGTTTTTGTACAGAATGAGCATGTAGTGTAATGGAAAAGGAAGTCTAGTGCTTTTAATTTTGTTTCTTTTTTTTTAGGCAAGATGATTCAGTTTGTACTTTTTTGACAAGAGTTGACTTTTGGACAATATGATACTTTAGACAGATATTTAGAAACTTCTTCAGTCTTCTCATCCTTTTAGAGGAAAAGGGGTGGAAGCTTTTCTCAACTTAAAATGTCAGCTGCAAATAACAGCACTTCAGTCCTTTCAGTCATGCTGAACTCTACCCCATTTAGGGTTTTCTTGGCAAATGGCTGGAATGACTTACCATTTCCTTCTCCAGCTCATTTACAGATGAGGAAACTGAGACCAGAAGATTTAAGTGACTTGTCCAGGGCAACACAGCTTAGTGTAAGTGTCTGGGGCTGGATTTAAACTTAGGTCTTCTTGACTCCAGACTCAACATTCTATCCCACATCTATCACTCTGCCCTTAAAATATGATTATATATCATCTTTAAAATGACGTAGCTTATTGATCATCAAAATTAATTTGAAAATTGTATTAGATAATTTGCACGAAACACTAATAAGTGTTCCAAAAAAAGAGACAATGGTATTTGCACTAGAAGAGACCTTCGTGATTATCTCATTCAGCTCCCTTCCTGCTAACTGACGAGGAAGCTGAGGACCAGGGAGAATGAATGAATTGCTCAGGGCTGTAGAGATTATGATTGGGATTCACACAAAGTCTTCTTACTCCAAATTCAGTTCTCTTTCTCATATAGCACATCAGTGCCTTGGTTCTTCTCTATTTCATCTGCTGATGGTCTTTTTCTGAACTTGGTAACTGGGGAGGAAATGATGCCTAATAGAAAGGTCATGGTCCTGTCAGTCAAGGGACCAGCCTCTGCTATGAGCTCACTGTGAAACCTCCCTACTATGAGTTATTTATCCTTTTTGTTTCTTATTTTGGGATAATTGGAGGGAAGAAAACTCCCCAATTTTCCTGATCCCTTTCAGCCCCATCTTTTCCTGTTCAGTTCTGTGTCTAGTGTAATCATGCTTTTTCAGCGTATACACGGTGATGTCTAATTCAGCTGGGTTCTTATCTAGCTTAATGTGATAATCTGGGCAATGTATGCTTTTAATTCATTTAATTTTTTTTTCATAAGGATGGATAGATTCTTTTATGTTACTTCAATTTCATCAAAGTATTCAGTTTGTGGAATTAGTAAACTGAAGAGCTTTGCCATTAGAAGGGCATCTTTACCTTTTCTGGACTTCACTGTATGGGAGCATAGATTTAGAGGACATCATTATCTAACCCCTTTATTCTGCAGATGAGGAGACTGAAGCCCAGAGCAGCCGTGTGACTTGTTAAGGCTTACACAGGTTATAAGGAGCAGAACCAGGATTTGGACCCAGGTCCTCTGACTCCAAATCCACTGGTCTTCGACTGTATTAGTCTGTCTCTAATCTTCCATAATGCTGATGGTCACCTCTGAACCTATCTCTCTGTTTAACTTCTTTGAATTGATATTGTTACTTAATGGATAATTAAGCAAAGCAGTTTCTGTGGTTTGTCATGTATTCTTGTGTGATTTTGGTATTAGAGGTGTCATGGAAGAGAACTTTCAGTGCTGTATTTTGCATTTCTACTGTGTAGTTGTAAAAATTAGTGAAACCATAGAGTAGGATCTGTACCTCTTACTTGTGCAATTCTAAAAGTGTGATCTGCTTTTGAAGGTTGCCAGAAAATTTCCTTTCTACTCTTTTCATCAGTGTTATCCTGAATATGTATGCAAACCATTTTAATGAAGATTTTATGACACTGAGAAATTAGTTACATTGGTCAGAAGTTACATTGGTGTCTTCTCATTTCATTTCACTTATTTATTTATTCATTCATTCATTTATTTTACTGATCTTTTCCTTTTACCATCTTTTTCTTTCCTCTGAAATCTTCATCTCTTTGAGATAGCTTTAGAATTAATCCCTGAATGCTTTGGTTTTTTAAATATTTAATTTTCTTTGATATCTTTTAAAAAATATAGTACTTCATGTTTGAAGGTTTCTCTTTTCACCCAGTGAACCATTCTTTGTAACAAAGAATTTAAAAAAAAAAAGGAAAAAAATAGTTCAGCAAAACTAGCCAGTTTATTAATTGAGACTGACAGTGAATATGAAGTGTTCCTCACCCATAGTCCTCTGTCTCTGCAAAGAAGGGAGACAGTAGTATTTTATCATTTTTTTTGAGACTGACCTTGGTCATCATAATTACATGCCATTTAGTGTTGTTGTTTTTTTTTTTTATTCTTTATATTATTGTGGTTGTGTGTTTCATTTTCTTAGTTCAGCTTGCTTCACTCTGTGTTATTTTTTTTACAAATCTCCCTTTGGGATAATTTTAAATGAATTTTTTTTTCTTTCTGTACTTGGTCAGGTCTAGTTGCTCTTCTTGATTCAAGTTAAGAATTCTTACTATTTCTTTTATTCACATAGTCATGCACAGAGGTATACTTTCATTGATTGTACCTTAAAAAGCTTATTGCAAATGTTCCTTTCTTTTTTTTTTCACTTTCCATTTTTTTTAAACAAATGCTTTATTAACTTCTGGTTTACATCATTCATTTCCTCCAGATTTTGAGTTACAATTTTTTCCCCATTTTTCCCCTACCCACCATCCCAGAATAGCAGTCCCACAAGATATCCCCTCATCCAATCTGCTCTCTCCCATATCTTCTCCCATAGCCCTTCGACTTTTCCATTAGAGCAAGGTGAATCTCTGTGCCCCAATGCCTGCACATCTTATCTCCCAATTACATGCAAAATAGTATTAATAATAGTATTTATATATTTGAAACATTTAATTTTAAGACCTCGAATTTCAGATCCATTCCCTTCCTCCCTTGCCACCCATTACATCTGGGAAGATACATAATTCAGTATGTGTTGTACATGTATAGCTATGTAAAACATTGCCATAGTAGATATATTGTAAAAAGCTGCTTATAATTCCCTCCCACCCATCCCACCCCCCACCTGGTTCATTCCCTACTTTGATCCTGTCCCTCTTTGAAAGTGGGTACTTCCAACCTTCCCTCCCCCTAGAATGCCCTCCCCTCCATCATCCCCCCTCTCATTCCCCCTTCTCCCTACTCTCCAGCAGGGTGAGATATTCCATTTAGTATGTATGTCATTCTTTCCCTGAGCCAAATTCAGTGAGAATATGGTTTTGCCTTTTTGCCTTCCTACTCTTCCCCACCCCTGCAACCACTTCCTCTTGTTTCTTCTACATGAGATAGTTTACCCTACCCTGTCTCTCCTCATCTCCTCTTGCCACTTTCCTCTCTCACCTCATAATCTCACCCCTTAAGTATCACCCTTCCCAGCAAATTCAACCTATGCCCTCTATCCATGTATAACTGTAAACATATATATACACATTCATATATGTATTCATATGCCCATATACCCTTCTTCCATTATTTTCATACTGAGAAAAGTTTCATTTAGTCACAGTTATTGTTTTTCCATGTAGGAATGTAAATAGGTCGACTTTGATAAGTTCCTTTTGATTTCTTTTCCGTGATTACCTTCTCAGGCATCTCTTGCTTCTTGTGTCTGGATGTCAAATTTTCTCTTCAACTCTGGTTTTTTCCTCAAGAATGCTTGAAAGTCCTCTATTCCACTGAATGACCATATTTTCCCCTCAAACATGATACTCAGTTTTGCTGGGTAGGTGACCCTTGGCTTCAATCCCAGCTCTTTTGCCCTCTGGAATATCATATTCCATGCCCTTCAGTCCCTCAGTGTAGAAGCTGCCGGGTCCTGTGCTATTCTGATTGTGTTTCCACAATATTGAAATTGTTTCTTCCTGGCTGCTTGTAGTATTTTCTCCTTGATCTGGGGATTCTGGAAGCTGGCTATAATATTCCTGGGAGTTTTCTTTTTGGGATCTTTTTCAGGAGGTGATCGGTGGATTCTTTCAACCTCTATTTTGCCCTCTGGGTCTAAAACATCAGGGCAATTTTCCTTGAGAATTTCTTTTTTTTTTTTAAATTAATTTATTAGTTTAGTTTCAGTTAACAAGTTTCAGTTCCATAGTTCCTTGATTTTCAAATTTCCTTTACTTCCCTCCCTCCTCCCCACACGACAGCATATAGTCCAGTATATGATCTGCAAATGCATTCATATTAGACATTATTCCAATTACAAAGGCGTATTGTACTAGGTGGGATGAAAGATGGTAAGGAAGAAATAAAACCAAACAATGAAAAGAACAAGATCATTTAGTTTGCTTCCATCAGGATTCAGGTTCAGTTCTTTCTACTTATATCTCTGGATGGCGCATTTCTCACTTTCTTTTTTTTTTTTTTTAAACAAATACTTTATTAACTTCTGTTTTACATCATTCATTTCCGCCAGATTTTGAGTTACAATCATTTTCCCCCCATTATTCCCCTACCCAACCTCCCAGAATAGCAGTCCCACAAGATATCGCTTCCTCCAATCTGCTCTGTCCCATACCTTCTCCCATACCCCCATCGACTTTTCCATTAGAGGAAGATGAATCTTTGTGTCCCAATGCCTGCACATCTTATCTCCCAATTATAGGCAAAAGAGTAGTAATAATAGTATTTATATATATTTGAAACATTTAATGTTATGACCTTGAATTTCAGATCCATTTCCTTCCTCCCTTGTCACCCAGTCCTTCTTGGGATATAAGTAATTCAGTATATGTTGTACATGTCTAGCTATGCAAAACATTATCATAGTAGATATATTGTACAAGGCTGCTTATAATTCTCTCCCACTTATCCCACACTCCACCTGGTCCATTCCCTACATAATCCTGTCCCTCTTCTATAGTGGGTACTTCCAACCTCCCCTCACCCCAAGGATGCCCTCCCATCCATCATCCCTCCTCTCATCCCCCTTCCCCCTATCCTGCTGCAGGTTGAGATATCCCATTTAGTATGTATGTCATTTTCTCCCTGAACCAAATTCAATGTGAATGTGGTTTTGCCTCTTTAGCCTTCCTTATTCTCCCCCACTCCTTTGCAACCACTTCCCCTTGCTTCTTCTACATGGGATAGTTTACCCTACCCTATCTCTCCCCATCTCCTCTTGCTACTTTCCTCTCTCACCTCATAATTTCATCCCTTGAGTATTCTCCCTTCCCAACAAATTCAGCCTATGCCCTCTATCCATATATAACTGTAGCCATATACACACACATTCACATATGTATTCATATGACCACACCCCCTTCTTCCATTAATTTCATAGTGAGAAAGATATCATCAGTCACAGTTATTGCTTTTCCATATAGGAATGTAAATAGTTCAACTTTGATAAGTTCCTTTTGATTTCTTTTCCCTGGTTACCTTCTCAGGCATCTCTTCCTTCTTGTGTCTGGATGTCAAATTTTCTATTCAATTCTGGTTTTTTCCTCAGGAATGCTTGAAAGTCCTCTATTCCACCGAATGACCATATTTTCCCCTGAAACAAAATACTCAGTTTTGCTGGGTAGGTGACCTTTGGGTTCATTCCCAGCTCTTTTGCCCTCTGGAATATCATATTCCATGCCCTTCAATCCCTCAGTGTAGAAGCTGCCAGGTCCTGGGCTATTCTGATTGTGTTTCCACAATATTGAAATTGTTTCTTGCTGGCTGCTTGTAGTATTTTCTCCTTGATCTGGGGATTCTGGAACCTGGCTATACTATTCCTGGGAGTTTTCTTTTGGGGATCTTTTTCAGGAGGTGATCAGTGGATTCTTTCAACCTCTATTTTGCCCTCTGGATCTAAAACATCAGGGCAATTTTCCTTGAGAATTTCTTGAAGGGTGATTTCTAGGTTCTTTCCTTGATCATGGCTTTCAGGTAGTCCAATAATTTTTAAATTGTCTCTCCTGGATCTATTCTCAGGTCAGTGGTTTTTCCCATGAGATATTTCACATTGCCTTCTAATCTTTCGTTTGTTTGGATCTGCTCAACAGCATCTTGATTTCTCATAAAGTCATTAGCTTCCATTTGCTCCAGTCTAACTCTGAAGGAATGAATCTCCTCAGTGAACTTTTGAGATTCTTTTCCATCTGGCAAATTCGACTTTTTAAGGCATTCTTCTCCTCATTGCCCTTTTGGGCCTCCTTTGCCATTTGAGTTAGTCTTTTTTTTAAGGTGTTGTTTTCCTCAGTCAGGCTGTTGACCCTCATTTCATACTTTCCTGCATCCTTCTCATTTCTCTTTCCAATTTTTCCTCCACTTCTCTTATTTGATTTTTTAAAGTCCTTCTTAAGGTCCTCTATGGCCTGCAACCCACTCATGTTTTCCCCTGGGGCTTTTGGAGCAGGACTTCTGACCTCACAGTCCTTTTCCGCTCTATGCCCCCAAAATAGGAGTCTAGGGTTGCATTTTTCTGTTTCCTTTGCCTTGGCATGTTGCCACTTAATTGCTTGACTTTTGGGCTTGTTGCCACACTATGGCTTTAAGGCCAGATAGAGGAATTTTCGTCCCAAACGTGTGGGGGGCAACTTTTGTTCTGGCAAGGTGTAAACCCACCCCCGACTTCCACCCTAGATCACAATCCAGATCCAGGGAGGTTAAAGCAAGAGCGATTACCCCCCAAGACTGATTGCTGGATCTCCCCGCGATTTGTAGGCTGGGAGCCGGAGTTGCCTCTGAAAACTACACAGTGGCGTGTCTCCTCAGCAGCTTCTAGCCCCCAGGGGAGGGAGCTGACGCATTCCCCAAATACAGGTCCCAAAGTCCATAGGACACTAACCTCTTACTTTGTCCTAGGCAAGTCTATGTTGATAATTCTGGAATTTCCATAGTTCCTGGTGTTCTGGGGTTCCTCCAGCCGGCTGCTGGCCCTGCCGCCCTGGGGCTAAAACCTCGGCTCACGTGGACCTGGGCTCGGCCGGCTCGGCTCCTGCGCTCTGCGTGCTGCCGGCTCCCAGACCACTGCGCTGGTCCTTCCTGCAGGGTGCTGGGCTGTCCTCAGCGGGAGGTTAGCTTCTCTGTGTCGTTCTGTGGGTGCTGGGGCTCCAGAAGTTGTTCAGAGTCCTTTTTTACATAGTTTGTGGAGAATCTGGGGGCAGAGAGGCTTGGATGAGCTGTTTCTACTCCGCCATCTTGGCTCCGCCCCCCCCCGTTTCTCACTTTCTTGAGTCTTTCGGGATTAACTTATATCACTGCATTGCTGAAAAGAGTCCAGTCTGTCATAGTTGGTCATCACAGATATGGTATGTCTGTGATTGTATACAGGTTTCTTCTGATTCTACTCTTCTCAATCAGCATCAGTTTGTATAAGTCTCTCCAGGTAATGATGAAATCCGTCACCTCTTCATTTCTTATAGCACAATAATATTCCATTACATTCATATACCACAACTTGTTTAGCCATTCCCCAATTGGTGGGCACCCCTTTAGTTTCCAATTCTTTGCAACCACAAAAAGGGCTGCTAAAAATATTTTTGTACATATGGATCTTCCTCCCACTTCTATGATCTCTTTGGGATATAACCCTAGAAGTGGTATGGCTGGGTCAAAGGGTATGAAATTATTTATAATCCTTTGGGCATAATTCCAGATTGCTCTCCAGAATGGTTGGATAAGTTCACAACTCCACCAGCAACGTATTAGTGTTCCAATTTGTCCACATCCTCTCCAGCATTTGTCACTTTCTTTTTTGTCATCTTAGCCAATCTGACTGGAGGGATGTGGTATCTCAGAGTTGTTTTGATTTGCATTTCTCTAATTAATAGTGATTTAGAGCATTTCTTCATATGCTTATAGATATCTTTAATTTCTTTCTCTGAAAACTTCCTGTTCATATCCTTTGACCACTTATCAATTGGGGAATGACTTGTATTCATATAGATTTGGCTCAATTCTCTATAAATTTTAGAGATGAGTCCTTTATCAGAGACACAAGTTGTAAAAATTCTTTCCCAATTTCCCACCTCCCTCTTGATCTTGGTTACATTGGCTTTGTTTGTACAGAAGCTTTTCAATTTAATGTAATCAAAATTATCCATTTTGCATTTTATAATGCTCTCTAATTCTTGTTTGGTCCTAAAATCTTCCCCTCTCCACAGATCTGTCAGGTAAACTATTCCTTGCTTTCCCAAATTGCTTACAGTATCATCCTTTACACCTAGATCATGCACCCATTTGGACTTGATTTTTGGTATATGGTGTTAGATAATGATCTATGCCCAGTTTCTGCCATACTGTATTCCAGTTTTCCCAGCAGTTTTTGTCAAATAGTGCATTCTTATCCCAAAAACTGGGGTCTTTGGGCTTATCGAACAATAGATTGCTATATTCATTAGCTGCTGGGTCTCCTGCACCTAATCTATTCCATTGATCCACTACTCTACACCTCTGCCAGTACCAAGCAGTTTTGATGACTGCTGCTGTATAATACAGATTAAGATCTGGCATAGCTAGTCCACCTTCCCTAGCATTTCTTTTCATTAATTCCCTTGATATTCTAGACCGTTTGTTTTTCCAAATAAATTTTGTTATTATTTTGTCTAACTCTAGAAAGTAGTTTTTTGGTAAATTGATTGGTATGACACTAAATATATAGTTTAGTTTGGGTAAAATTGTCATTTTTATTATATTAGCTCGACCCAGCCATGAGCAATTGATATTTTTCCAACTATTTAGATTTGCTTTTATTTGTGTGAGAAGTGTTTTGTAGTTGTGATCATATAGATTCTGGGTTTGTTTTGGCAAGTAGATTCCCAAATATTTTATAATGTCTACAGTGACTTTAAATGGGATTTCTCTTTCTATCTCTTGCTGTTGAGTTTCATTAGAGATGTACAGGAATGCTGAGGATTTATGTGGATTTATTTTATATCCTGCAACTTTGCCAAATTTATTTATTGTCTCTAGTAGTTTTTTATTTGATTCTCTAGGATTCTCTAAGTATATCATCATATCATCTGCGAAGAGTGATAGCTTGGTCACTTCTTTACCTAATTTGATTCCTTTGATTTCTTTTTCTTTTCTAATTGCTACTGCTAGTGTTTCTAGTACCAGATTGAATAAGAGGGGTGATAGTGGACACCCTTGTTTCACTCCTGATCTTATTGGAAAGGCTTCTAGTTTATCCCCATTGCATATAATACTTGCTGATGGTTTTAAATAGATGCTATCAACTATTTTGAGGAAGGCTCCATTTATTCCTATACTTTCTAATGTTTTTAATAGGAATGGGTGTTGTACTTTGTCAAAAGCCTTTTCTGCATCTATTGAGATGATCATGTGGTTTCTGCTAGTTTTATTGTTGATGTGCTCAATTATACTGATGGTTTTCCTAATATTAAACCATCCTTGCATTCCTGGAATGAATCCTACCTGATCAGAGTGTGTTATTTTTGTGATAAGTTGTTGGAGTCTTTTGGCTAATATTTTATTTAGAATTTTGCATCTAAATTCATGAGGGAAATTGGTCTATAATTTTCTTTCTCTGTTTTATCTCTTCCTGATTTAGGAATCAGTACCATATTTGTGTCATAGAAAGAGTTTGGTAGGACTCCTTCTTCACTAATTTTCCCAAATAGTTTGTAGAGTATTGGAATCAATTGTTCTTTAAATGTTTGATAGAATTCACTAGTAAACCCATCTGGCCCTGGAGATTTTTTCCTAGGGAGTTCTTTGATGGCTTGTTTGATTTCTTTTTCTGAGATGGGGTTATTTAGGTAATTCACTTCCTCTTCAGTTAATCTGGGCAACTTGTGATTTTGTAAATATTCATCCATTTCACTAAGATTGTCATATTTATGTGCATACAATTGGGAAAAATAATTCCTCATTATTTTTTTGATTTCCTCTTCATTGGAGGTAGATTCACCCTTTTTATTTTTGATACTCATAATTTGGTTTTCTTCTTTTTTTTTTATCATATTGACTAAGGGCCTATCAATTTTGTTGATTTTTTCATAAAACCAGCTCTTAGTTTTATTTATTAATTCAATGGTTTTCTTAATTTCAATTTTATTAATCTCACCTTTGGTTTTCAATATTTCTAATTTAGTACTTAATTCTGGATTTTCAATTTGTTCTTTTTCTAGCTTTTTCAATTGCATGTCCAATTCATTGACCTCCCTTCTCTCTGCTTTAATTAAGTATGCACTCAGGGATATAAAACTTCCCCTGAGAACTGCCTTTAGTGCATCCCACAAATTTTGGTATGTTGTTTCATATTATCATTCTCTTGAATGAAATTATTGATTGTTTCTATAATTTCTTGTTTGACACACCAATTTTTTAGGATTAAATTGTTTAATTTCCAATTCGTTTTTAGTTTTAGTCTATCTTTCCATGGTCCTTTATTGCATATGAGAATTTCTTAAAGGGTGATTTCTAAGTTCTTTCTTTGATCATGGCTTTCAGGTAGTCCAATAATTTTTAAATTATCTCTCCTGGATCTATTTTCCAGGTCAGTGGTTTTTCCCATGAGATATTTCACATTGCCTTCTATTCTTTCATTTGTTTGGATTTGTTTAACAGCATCTTCCAAATGTTCCTTTCTTATAAAAAAAAATATTGATACATTTTGTTTTGGTACAAATGATACTATGCAACAAACACTTTGTATCCCTAGCACTTTGGCACAAAAAAAAAAAATGCTTATTGACTGTCTTGTAAATACTGTCCCTGAGAAAGTTAATTACTAATGGGAAGAAAAAAAGGATTTCTTAACTTTAATAATATAGTACTGAAATTGACTTATTTGACTTAAAAGTTTTTTTTTTTTACCTCTCTATAATGAATTTTTAAAGTACTGTTTAAATCCTTATGTGTATTCTTTTGGTTCTGTTTTCTTCACTCTGAGTTCTTTCGTGTACATCTTTATTTCTCGGAATTTTTCATTTCTATCATTCCTTATGTCACAGTAACATTCCGTTACATTTCATAGATGGTATTTTTCAGTTAGTTTCCAGTCATTGGGTACTCATTTTGTTTCCAGCTTTCTCTTATCAAAAATAGTGAAACACATTTCTTTAGCAACAGCATTCTTCTGGCAATTCTTTATGCCTTTAAATCATAGAACGTTATAATTTCCTAAAAAATTTAAAACAAGTTTATTTAAATAAAATGCTTGACTTGAAGGGAAAACTAGGACCAGTTTCTTTAGAGTAATTTATCCCTACTTAAACAGATTGCCCTACATGTATTACCCATGTACCAAGAATTATAACATTGTATTTTGTTTTTCTATAAAAGAAAAAGACTGAAATTATCCTATTAGTGAGGAATGCAAGGATTTGTTGTGGTTTTGATTTTGCTTTGTTTTTGTTAACCATGAGAATAAGATAATTTCTTGGAATGTAAAATACAAGCTGAATGAACATGTTACTGATGGAAAAAAGGGTTATTTTCACTGAGCTAGTTTGTTTTTCTTTTATCCCATTTCCATTTTATGGTTAAAATTTCCCCCTCAAATAACAAACATTTTTCTTTTTTTTGGACCCCCACCTTCCTTACCTACTATTTAAAAAGAAAAAATGCAAAAACTGAATAAATCTACATTAACAAGCAAAGAAAATTTTTTATGTTGGGCATGTCTAGAAGTGTAGGTTTCATTCTGCACCTTGAGTCTATCACCTCTGTCAGGAGGTAGGTAGTATGCTTCATCTTTACTCTTTTAGAGTCTTGGCTTATCATTGCATTAATCAGAATTCTAAAGTCTTTCAAAGTTGTTTTTCTCTATAGTGTTATTATTCTCTTGGTTCTGCTTACTTTGCATCAGTTCATATACGCTTGTTAGCTTTTTCTGAAACCATCTTTTTTGTTATTTCTTATGGAACAATAGTTTTCCTATTAAATTTATATATTATAATTTGTTTAGCTTGTTCTCATCCATTTGATTTTGCTTAAAACATACCATTAGCCATATAGTTTAAAAAAAAAAACAGCCTATAAGCATTATACCTGTATAAATACAGCAATTTAGCATTATGCCTGTGTGCATATAGCAGTTTACTTTATGTACAATAAAATAAGGAGGAGAGAGAGAGAAATCAAAGAAGAGATAAAACTGTACTGGTATGGTTAGGATACGAAAGAGCCCAATCTTGATTTTCTGATTTTGAACATATTATTTTCCTTGGGAGCAGAGTTCCAGAATAAAATAGAAAACTCTTTTTTTGGCAAAAGCATCTGTGTGCTGCTGCTAGGACACATTGATTGGACTTTCATCCTCCATTTCTACCTGTCCAGGTATATCTATTTCATTGTTTGCCTATCAAATTTTAATCTAATTTGCCTAATTGACACTCTATTCACCCTAGGCTCTCATTAGTTTACTAAATAGTATGTGTTTCTTAAATTTAAATTGAACTACAGAACCATCTTGTGTCTTGTTCTGCTCCTTTTGAATTCATTTTGTCATTTGATGTCTTGACTCCTTCCTTGGGCTTCTTTTTAGCTTTGGTGCATCATGGAGTGACCTTGGCAGCCACTTAAGAGTAGATTATTACAAGTTTAGAAAGATTTAAAAGTATAGTTAACACAAAGGATAATGGTGTGTGGTTGGTTTAAGCAAGTTACAGTATATTACCAGTAGCAACTAGTGCTCAAGAAAAGACATTATTACAGCATAATTGGGCAAACTGATCATAGAGTGAGAATAAGAGGCAGCAGATGGAGTGGCACATTGGTATTTCCTGAAACACGAAAATAATAAGAGGAAGACAACGTGGTACAGTGGGGAAAGTGTTGGATTTGGATTCAGAAGACCTGAGTTTGAAAAAGTCTTGATCTGCCACTACCCTCTCTTGGTCAAAGTGCCTATTACTGTGCAGCATCTTGAAAAGGAAGGGGGTTGGATCAGAGGGCTTCTAGGGTTTCTTCTAATCAGTAGAACCTTGGGAAGATTCTTTTTTTTTTGGAGAGCAATTGGGGTTAAATAACTTGTCCAACGTCACACGGCTAGGTTATTGTTTATGTGTGTTAAGTGTCTGAGGCTGGATCCAAACTCAGGTCCTTCTGACTCCAGGGCCGGCACTCTGCTTACTGCACCACCTAGCCGCCCATTTTTTTTTTAATATTTTAACAAATGCTTTATTAATTTTTGGTTTACATCATCCATTTCCACCAGATTTTGAGTTACAATTTTTCCCCATTTTCCCCCCTACCTACCACCCCAGAATAGCAGTCCCACAAAATATCCCCTCATCCAATCTGCTCTCTCCCATGTCTTCTCCCATACCCCCTTTGACTTTACCATTAGGGCGAGGTGGATATCTGTGCCCCAATGCCTGCACATCTTATCTCCCAATTACATGTAAAATAGTATTAATAATAGTATTTATATATATTTGAAACATTTAATTTTAAAACCTCAAATTTCAGATCCATTCCCTTCCTCCTTTGTCACCCATTCCCTCTGGGAAGATAAGCAATTCAGTATGTCTTGTACATGTATAGCTATGCAAAACATTACCATAGTAGATATATTGTAAAAGACTGCTTATATTTCCCTCCCACCCATCTCACCTCCCACTTGGTCCATTCCCTACTTTGATCCTGTCCCTCTTCGAAAGTGGGTACTTCCAACCTCCCCTCCCCCCAAGGATGCCCTCCCATCCATCATCCCTCCTCTCATCCCCCTTCCCCCTATTCTGCTGCAGGTTGAGATATCCCATTTAGTATGTATGTCATTCTCTCCCAGAACCAAATTCAATGAGAATGTGGTTTTGCCTTTTGCCTTCCTATTCTTCCCCTCCCTTGCAACCACTTCCCCTTGCTTCTTCTACATGAGATAGTTTACCCTACCCTGTCTCTCCCCATCTTCTCTTGCTACTTTCCTCTCTCACCTCATAATTTCATCCCTTGAGTATTCTCCCTTCCCAACAAATTCAACCTGTGCCCTCTATCCATATATAACTGTAACCATATACACACGCATTCACATATGTATTCATATGGCCACACCCCCTTCTTCCATTATTTTCATAGTGAGAAAGATATCATCAGTCACAGTTATTGCTTTTCCATATAGGAATGTAAATAGTTCAACTTTGATAAGTTCCTTTTGATTTCTTTTCCGTGATTACCTTCTCAGGCATCTCTTGCTTCTTGTGTCTGGATGTCAAATTTTCTATTCAATTCTGGTTTTTTTCTCAAGAATGCTTGAAAGTCCTCTATTCCACTGAATGACCATATTTTCCCCTGAAACAAAATACTCAGTTTTGCTGGGTAGGTGACCCTTGGGTTCATTCCCAGTTCTTTTGCCCTCTGGAATATCATATTCCATGCCCTTTGATCCCTCAGTGTAGAAGCTGCCGGGTCCTGTGCTATTCTGATTGTGTTTCCACAATATTGAAATTGTTTCTTCCTGGCTGCTTGTAGTATTTTCTCCTTGATCTGGGGATTCTGGAAGCTGGCTATAATATTTCTGGGAGTTTTCTTTTTGGGATCTTTTTCAGGAGGTGATCGGTGGATTCTTTCAACCTCTATTTTGCCCTCTGGGTCTAAAACATCAGGGCAATTTTCCTTGAGAATTTCTTAAAGGGTGATTTCTAGGTTCTTTCTTTGATCATGGCTTTCAGGTAGTCCAATAATTTTTAAATTTTATCTCTCCTGGATCTATTTTCCAGGTCAGTGGTTTTTCCCATGAGATATTTCACATTGTCTTCTATTCTTTCATTTGTTTGGATCTGTTTAACAGCATCTTGATTTCTCATAAAGTCATTGGCTTCCATTTGCTCCAGTCTAACTCTGAAGGAATGAATCTCCTCAGTGAGCTTTTGAGATTCTTTTTCCATCTGGCAAATTTGGCTTTTTAAGGCATTCTTCTCCTCATTGCCCTTTTGGGCCTCCTTTGCCATTTGAGTTAGTCTATTTTTTAGGGTGTTATTTTCCTCAGTCAGGCTTTTGGCTCTCATTTCATACATTTCCTGCATCCTTATCATTTCTTTTCCCAATTTTTCCTCCACTTCTCTTATCTGCTTCTTAAGGTCCTCTATGCCTTGTAACCCGCTTATATTTGGGGCTTTTGGAGCAGGATTTCTGACCTCACAGTCCTCCTGTTCTCTGCTTCTATCCTCTTTGCCCCCAAAATAGGAGTCTAATGTTGCATTTTTCTGTTTATTTTGTTTCCTTTGCCTCGTCATGTTGCCACTTAATTACTTGACTTTTGGGCTTGTTGCCACAGTAGGACTCTGCCACCAGACAGGGGAGCTTCCATCCCAAACGTGGGGTCTTCACAACTTCCGGTTCTGGCAAGTTGGATGCCCACCGCAGACCTCCCCCCAGATCATAATCCAGATCCAAGCAGGTTAAAGCAAGAGCGATTAACCCCCAAGACTGATCGCTGGATCTCCCTGTTAGGGCTCGTTTTACAGGGCATACGTCCAACACACCTCTCCTGCCGCCTCTATGGCACTCCAATCGCCTTCCGTGATTCCTGTTGCCCCTACGACCCGGCTTGCCTCCACAAGCCCTTCTCCAGCTGTCCCTGCAGTCTGGTCACTCTGGTCGCCCCAGTGACCTGGGCTGTCTCTACAACCCTCTCTCCAGCTGCCACCACAGCTCTAGTCACTCTGGTCACCCCAAAGACTCGGGTTCACCCCACGAACCCCTCAGGGGAGCCTGCTCCTCCGAGAATAGACAAAGGAGTCCTGACACCAAGATGTAATGTCTTGCCGTTTAATCTTTTGCTCGTTTACAATCACCTCATCTCTCTCTCCCCCCTCTTTCACCTTGCCTCCCTCCTTTTAGCTCCTTTCCCCTCCCCCGACTCTCTTCTCCCATGTGCCTCAGCAGTAACAAGCTTCTCATAGCAGGGGAGTGTTCCCCTGTTAGCAGCACATACTCAATCAATACCCCAAAATCACGGGGGAGAATAAACGCCCAGGTGCCTCCACCGTGCTTGAGTTGCTCTGTCCTTTGCCTGAGTTTTCCGTGGGTTCTCAGAGTTCGGGTAGAGTCTTAAAGGGGCCCCAACATCTCCCTACAGTTTGCAGGCCAGGAGCTGATGCTGCCACTGAAGTTGCAAAATGGCGAGTGTGCTGCTGCTCCTCAGCCGCTTCTAGCCCCCAGGGGAGGAAGCTGATGTGTTCCCCAAATACTGGTCCCAAAGTCCATAGGGCACTAACCTCTTACTTTGTCCTAGGCATGTCTATGTTGATAATTCTGGAATCGCCACAGCTGCTGGTGTTCTGGGGTCCCTCCAGCTGGCTGCCAGCCTGGCCGCCCTGGGGCTAAAACCCCACGTGAACCTGGGCTCAGCTCTCTGCGCTGGGCTGTCGGGCTCCCAGAGCGCTGCGCTGGCCCTCCCAGGAGGGCTGCTGGGCTGTTCTCAGCTGGCGGTCAGCTTCTCTGTGTTGGGGTTTGGAGGTGATCTGGGGGGAGAGTGCCTTGGAAATGCTGTTTCTACTCTGCCATCTTGGCTCCTCCCCAGGAAGATTCTTAATGGACTCTTTATGCGAAAATAAGCACAAGAATCCTAAGTGGTGAAAAAATTTATAAAAGGGGTGAAACAGCTACATTGATGGAAGTCATGAATCTTCCAGAAGATCTGAGTAAAATATTTATTCATCTCCATGATAGAAACATTTTTTCTTTCTTTTAGAAGTGTTAGTTACTGCTTTGCCTGTCTCACGGTTTGCATTTAGAACGAGGCAATAGATATGAATTGATATGGAAATGTTAAAAGTATACTGTAGAAGGAGTTGTTGGTAAGTGTGCACATGATATCCCCTGTAGCAGTACAGGACTTTATTTTGAGGGGTACCTAAAAAGAAATTGAGTGTTATTCATTCAGAGGGAGCCACTTCTTAGCTATCATTTGATTTTTATAAACAGTCTTCCAAATGCCTGTTTTTCTGCCTCCTTAGGGTTTTTCCATTTTCTTCATAATTCTGGCTTGTATAAAGGTTGCCTTTCTTGTGATATGATTTATAGTAGGTCTTTGGCCTTTTTATGAAGATGTTCCTTTGGCTTATTGTTCAAAGTGCCTATTACTGTGCAGCATCTTAAAAAGATGGATCAGATGGCTTCTAGGGTTTCTTCCGTTGTAATCAGTGGAACCTTGGGAAGATTCTTAATGGACTCTTTATGGGAAAATAAGCACAAGAATCCTACGTGATGAAAAAATTTATAAAAGGGGTGAAGGAAAGGCAAATCAGTAATTAACACTTCTAAAGTATTGACCTTCTCCCCCATACCCTTTTGCCTTTTAGGCAGCAAGACATGTCGTGGCTTTGGCTATGTCACTTTTTCCATGTTGGAGGATGCTCAGAGGGCCCTCAAGGAAGTTACCACCTTTGAAGGTTGCAAGATCAGCCTGACTGTTGCCAAGAGAAAACTAAAGAACAAAACAAAAGGAAAGGAGAAGAAGGGTAAGTTATAAAAGGAGTCGGTTATTGTTTAGGATGAAGGGAAGTGTTATGATATGAAAAGAGAGGTATTGGGGCTTAGAGGTTAAAGGCTGCAAAACTAAGGTCTCCAAAACTACCTATAATTCTCTAATTCATGAAGGCCTCACTGGTCACTCATTTTATTCCTTCACTCTTGAAATTGAGAAGTCCATTATTCCTGGGTATAGGCAACTTCATGGAAGGTCTATTCTAGTTTGGTGCTATCCTCACTAGTAACCTGGACTTGTATGATTTCTCTTCAATATATTGATCACAACCCAAGGTATTACTTGTAGCTCCATTCCTCTGACAATTGTCATCTTGGTTACCATTTTCCTTTCCGTGTTACTTTGTGCTTGGACTCCTCTGTATTTTTCTGAATAATCAAGGGCAAATATTTGCTTTCCTTTTATTTTCCAGAATGTTCAGTGACCCCACAGGAAGAACCAGAACAAGAACCAAAGCCCAAGCCTAAAAAAAGAAAAGTAGCTGACAAAAAAGCTAGATTGATCATTCGGAACCTGAGTTTTAAGGTAAGAGTGAGAGGCTGAAGAATCTGAGAGAATGTTACCTGTAAAACATACCTGTTGTTAGTGGTACCATCTTCCTGGGATGGTGTTGATGACTTCTTTTCTTTTTAAAAATGTGTTAACTATAGTGATATCAAGGGGCGGCTAGGTGGCACAGTGAGTAGAGCGCCGGGCCCTGGAGTCAGAAGGACCTGAGTTCGGATCCAGCCTCAGACACTTAAGCACACAAACAAAAACCTAGCCGTGTGACCCTTGGCAAGTTACTTAATCCCAATTGCCCTCCGAAAAGCAAAAACAAAACAAAACAAAAAAAAACAACCAAAAAAAAAAAACCAAACAAAAAAACTATAGTGATACGAAACAATGGATCTGTTTAGGTGAGACTCTGTAAAGAGCCCTGAATGCAGAGGAAGGACTAATTTGGAAGGGCTTCATAAATGAATCTTGCATTATTTTCTATCCTTTCTGCCATAGATTCCTTAATGAAACACCCCTTTTAAAAAAATCTGATTTTCCATCCTCCAAAACCGAAAAGTGACTTAATACTAGTAGATGAAATTCTCAAGAGCTAGTTTGCTTCTGCTTTGTTTGTGGTTACGCTCCTTTCATCACTTTGCTTTTTCTCTTTAGTGTTCAGAAGATGATCTGAAGATCTTGTTTTCTCAGTTTGGTGCTGTCTTGGAGGTGAACATTCCTAGGAAGCCAGGTACTGATGAACGTCTCTGCCCATCTTATGACTCAGTGAAGTCTTAAAAATATTTAGCTCATACATGACTTCTTTCCAGAACACATGTATGAAGTTTTTGCCTTTTATATTTTATTAGCCTTAAGAATATGGTTCTAGAAGCGGCAAGGTGGTGCAGTGAATAGAGCACTGGCCCTGGAGTCAGGAGGACCTGAGTTCAAATCTGACGTCAGACACTTAACATAAAACGTGTGACATTGGGCAAGTCACTTAACCCCAATTGTCCTACCTTCCCCCCTCCAAAAAGAAAAAAAAAAGAATATGGTTCTAAAAGATGTATCATTTGTCTTGAACTTGGTTCTAGGAGCCAACTCATTCTGGTGGGGGAAGTGTCATTTTAATCTGGAGAGAAGCCAATTTAAAATTCTAGTCAATTTAAAATTCTTCTTCCATCTTTGTAGTTTGTGTTTCTATGGCCTTACCTTCTAACTCCAATTACTCAGTTACTTGACTTTCTGTGTAACCGTCTACTTACAGATGGAAAAATGCGAGGCTTTGCTTTTGTTCAGTTCAAGAATCTCTTAGAAGCAGGAAAAGCCTTGAAAGGCACGAACATGAAAGAGATAAAAGGTTGGTCTGCTTTGCCTTCTTTGCCCCCCAAAGGCCTGGGCATAATATCTGGTGGTTAGGTAAATTGACATAATTAGTAAATTTCATTCCACTTACTGAAAAATGCAAGTTTTACATTAGTCAGTATTCATTGTTGGTATCCTAACCAGTTTGATGACATTTTCCTGATGATAGTTTCTCTTAGAGTTAAATTTGAAAGTACCTGAGGTAGCTATAAATATCCTTTCTCTTACTTGTCTTCACTTTGTATATTTTTAAAACTGTGGCTGGGCAAAGGACCTAAAACAATTGATAACGGATTAAAAATGGCACTGAGGTAGGATGGGAGTTTTTGACTTCTCTCTTTGAGTTGATCTAATCCAACTTCCTTGATTTGTTTTGAAAATTCAGATTTACTGATACTTATTTTATCATGGTCATTTCTATATATACCCCTTGCTCTCGATGAGCCAACCCTTGTAAGAGAAATATCCCCAAACTGTTAAGCAGAAGCAGTTGACACAATGTGACATCTCAATCTGAGTTCTGGCCCTAGGAGTACAGGAATCCCTGTTCCATTAAATTAACAGCATACAAACACTAGAGACATTGACTGATGATGATAATAACTCACATTTATATAATACTTTGAGGTTTATAAAGTACCAGCAGCTCTGTGAGATTGCTAGTTCAGATGCTATCCTTTGCCTTCTCCTTCCCTTTTCAAGTAAGAAAACTCCAGGTCAGAGAATTGAATTAACTTGGGTCAGAGACAGACTTTGAACAAATCTTCTGTTAGTCCAGTATTATTCTCCCCCCCGCCCTTTTATTTTTCTTTTCTGACATTTTCCTTTCCCCTTTCCCCAGAAACCCGGGGGTGTAGGCGGTGGGAAGGGATGTGTGCAGTAATTGGAGTGGGGGCATTTCTGATTTCCTTTTTCCCTCCTTCCAGCCCTCATTGGGCAGCTGTTGTTAGAGGGTATGCTATACTGTTAAAACAAGGGTAGGCCAATTCTAGGAGTTTTCTTCAGAGGGTGGTACAGTCATTCTCTGGGCTGGCATTTTTTGTGTCTGGAGGCTGGACCTTGGACCTCTCAAAGAAGGAGTAGTGTTAAAGGGAGGAAATATTCTTTCTAATGCCATTATTTGTCTTACAGGGCGGACAGTGGCAGTGGATTGGGCTGTGGCCAAAGATAAATATAATGCAATACAGAATTCTGCTTTAGGTAAGGGTTTAATAGTTCTCTGGAAGGGATGTTCTGAATGTCCTTTCTTACCCTCTTGAAATCCTGTTAATTTCTGTCCATCCTTTAAAACTCAGGTGGTACTTCCTTTTTCATCTCACTAACATTACCAGCACTTTGTTTAATCTACTTACTCTGTAATGTTGTATAGTGTTGTGTTTGTTTTTTTTATCGTTTCTCATCCACTTAATTCACAACATTACTGGATAAGTGGATTAAGCAAAATGCTGGTAATGTAGTGAGATCTGGAGATTAACAGACCACAACCTGAAGATTACACAACAAATACCAGAGGGTATTGTGGGAAAAACAGGCACACTAATGCACTATTACTATGTTCCCAAGGTATTTAAACTGTGCATACCCTTTGACTCAGCAATACTACCATGACCTCTACACTCCAAGAAAAACAAAGACCCTTATATACAAAAATATTTATAGCAGCTCTTTCTGGAGTGGCAAAGATTGGAAACAGAGAATGCCTATCAGTGAGTAACATATTATGGTATGTGAAAGTGGTGGAATTTTGTTGAGCTGAGATGAAGGATATGGTTTCAGAGAAACCTGGGATGACTTTGTATAAACTGATGCACAGTGAGCAGAACCAGGAGCAGAGTTTCTACAATAACAGCAATATCATTAAAACAACTTTTAAAGGCTTAAGAACTAATTAGTGCAGTGACTGTTCATAATTCCAGAGATCTATTGATGAAGCTTATTGTCTTTTTCATGGTGATAGGACTTAGTGCAAATTGAGACCTTTTTTTGGACATGACTAGTTTGGGAATTTGTTTTAAGTACACGTGTTTGTAATGGGTCTTGTTTTTCTTACTTTCTCAAGAAGAATGGGGAATAAGGAGGTGAAAGGGAGATAATGCAGAACTAAAAAATACAATAAAATTCAAAGAAAAAGAAGAATTAAGGGGCAAACTTAAGCTGAAAACAGAACTTGGTGCTTGTCTTCAATTTGGAAATAACTTAAAATTTTTTTTTTATATCTTTGGTTTCTGTATCACCTTCATTTCTGAATGTATCCCTCCTCTTTTCACTCAGCAAACCATACTGTATAATAAAGAATTAAAAAGAAAGAGCAAAAAAAGATTCAGCAAAACTGACTATCCTCTCACCTGAGTATGACAACATATGTAATATTCTAGACCAGTAGTGGCCCTCCTCTGCAAAGAAGGGAGAGAAATATATTTTCTCATGTCTTCTGTGAGGTCAAGCATGGTAGTCATAATTAATCACACAGTTTTCACTTTTTTGAGTCTTTTATTATTCTTTCCATTTACATTGCTGTTGTCATTGTGTATTGTGTTTTGCAGGTCCTGTTTCACTTTACATCCATCTTCCCAGGCTTCTTTGAAGTTTTCATATTCATTTATTCTTATGGCACAGTAACAGTGTATTATTTTCATGTACCACAATTTGTTTAACCATACCCTATTGAATGAGAAAACAAGTAACTTTCCGTTCATGATCAGCTTCAGAGAGCAGATTTCATCGGGGAGTAAATTATGTGACTGGTTTAGGATGGTGGTTTTTGGTTTGAGCTTTATGTCAGGCCAAAATAAGCTTTTTGATGCAGACCTCTTTTCCTTATTCTAAGCAAGAATAATTTTCAATATTTTGGTAGGAACGGGGAGATTTTTTAAAAGTTGAATGATGAGCCTTACTTTCCATTTAGTTTTTCTCTTAGCAAATAAAGAAAATGAACTCTGGGAAACCTGCAAAGCCACTGGGGTGAGGGTTTATTATTAGGGCTTTGGCATTGGTCTCTACATTTGACCTAGCGGCTCCTTGGCTTTCTGTGCCAGATCACCTCCATTGTTTTCCTCTCTTCACTTCACAGGTGAAGAACAAAAACCCATTGAACTCAGAGAGCAAGATGGAAGTCAAGAGGAGGGCAGTGAGGAGGAAGAGAAAGATGAAGAGGATGAAGAGGATGAAGAAGAACTACAGGTGGCTGAGTCAGCGAAGACCCAGAAGAGGTGAGCAGCAAAGCCTCTTCTGAGCACAGAGAGGGGGATTCTAGTTTGAAGGTTCACCAATTATCACCTCAGCAAGCATTGCTGAGAAGAGTCTAGTCTGTCAAAATTGATTGTCACAATACATTGTGTCTGTAATTGTGTACAAATTTCTCCTGGTTCTGCTCTTCTCACTCCACATCAGTCTATATAAGCCTCTCCAGATAAATATGAAGTCCGTCTGCTCCTCATTTCTTATAGCACAATAGTATTCCATTACATTCATATACCACACCTTGTTTAGCCATTCCCCAATTGATGGGCAGCTGGCATAGATTCTTAATTGCTGATAGTTCACTTTTCAGGAAAGGCAAAAGACCACTAACTTTGGATGCAGAAAGCAGTGAGGAAGATGAAGACAGTGACTTGGAGGAAAGAAGTAGCAGTGAAGATGAAGAGGATGGGAGTCAGAATGGAGTAGATTCAGATGAAGAAGACCAAGGTTTGCATAGTAACTTATTTTGCATTGAGTAGAGATCTTTATTAAGATGTCAGGCCAGCACTTTAGGTCCTACTTTAAATAGGCCCTTCATATTTGTTTTTTATTTTTATTTTTATTTGTTTTTGGAGGGGGGAAGGTAGGGCAGTTGGGGTTAAGTGACTTGCCTAAGGTCACGAGGCTAGTTTTGTGTTATGTTTGAGGCTGGATGTGAACTCAGGTCCTCCTGACTCCAGGGCCAGTGCTGTATTCACTTCGACACCTAGCTGCCCTGGCCCTTCATGTTTGTATAAAACTTACTTTAAGAAATCTATGTCCTGTTTTCTCACCTCTTTACTGAGATCTCATTTTTAGAGGTTGGAGTAGGAAATATTTGTTGGGAAGGTAAATATTCTTCCCAGTGAATCGAAAACCTAAACTAAATAGCTGTTGGATACAATTCTACTTAAGTGAAATATTCAGGCAGACATTGATGGTGTAGATGTTCAAAATGTTTGTCTGTACTTCCTGCTATAGGTGATACACCTGTACCACATATACATGGTGGGCATTTTGAGACCTATTGGAATACTTCTTTTTTTTTTTTTTTAAATAAGCAATTGGGGTTAAGTAACTTGCTCAAGGTTACACGGCTAGTCATGATTTATGTGTGGGTGCTCATTTTCTGAGGCCGGGTTCGATCCCGGGTCATCCCAACTCCGAAACCGGCACTCTTACTCACTGTGCCACCTAGCCGCCCCCATAGAACACTTCTTAAAGCTGTACCTGTATTTCCAGTGAGAGCCAGGATAATACAGTGAATAAAGGCCTGGAAGCTGGGAGTCAGAAAGACCTGGATTGAAATTCTAACACTGACATCTACTGGCTCTGTGACCCAGGGCAGTTTACTTAACCTCTCAATAGACCAAGCAATTCTATAAGATTGTTATTGGTTGCAGAGTAGTTATTCATCTACACTGATAAAGGGAATTTCTTCACTGACTCTTTCCTACTCTAAAGAAATCACAGTTTTGGACCACCAGCAAAAGGTTATACCTATTAGAACATTTATGTTAGATGCCAGGAGAAAGTCCAAATCAGTTGAATTTAACCTTGGAAGCTTTTTTGAATGAGATATTATAGGCACAGAAGTTGTGGTGGAGTCAGTAACCATGCCCTGCTTTCATAGGGGAAACATTTTAATGACAACACCCATCCATCTCCCATCCTCTGTGGTTGTGAATTCAGGCTTAGAGGGAGATACAACTTGCTTTTCCACTAGGGACTGAGAAGGAAGAGGAGAGGTGGACCAGTGCTAATTTGTCCAGGTTGAAGGGGAATGGGACCCTACTACTGACTGGTTCCAATGCCTCGTTTGTCTCTAGATGTAGAAGTTCCAAAGAAGAAAAAGAAGAGGAAGTTGCCATCTGATGTGAATGAGGGGAAGACTGTGTTTATCAGGTAGGCCATATTCCTCCCGAGTGGCATTGTGTGGCACCCTGAGGATCAGTGCTGCAGGCGACCCCAAAGGGCAGTGCCTATGAGACTCAGATCCCTACTTTGAGGCTTAGGAGCTTACTGAGAAATGATGAAAAACTAGAAAGGATTTGTAGGGGTATATGACATTCAGTGATTTGTTACCATATCTGACTTTGATGCCTGAATTTTCCCTTCTCTCTCATTTGTTGTCAGGTGTTTTCTCCTTCCTCTCTTCCTATGAACATTCTCACTAAGCCTAAAAAGTCTTGCTGTGGCCCCCTTCTGCCCCATTGAGCTTCCCTCCTGTTTCTCTGCTCCTTGCTGCTAAACTTCTTAAAAAGTTTTCTGTTCCTAAAGTCTCCACTTCCTTACTCCTTATTTTTTTGTGTCACTCTGGTCCCCCTGCCCTCAGCCCCCTCATTCTCCTGAAACTCCTCTGAGGTATGTGTAGCCCCAAAATCCCTCTCCTTTTCTCACGCCTTATCTTCTGACCTCTCCAGCTTTTGGTATCATTGACCATGCCCTCCTGTTAGACACTCTGCCTTGGGTTTTAGATATATTTGGTTTTCCTCCCATCTCTGAACATTTAACTCATTAGAGGTGCCACAGTGCAGAGAGTCATGGGCCTGGAGTCAGGAAGACCTGAGTTCAAATGTGTGTGTGTGTTTTTTTTTTTTAGAGGGCAATTAGGGTTAAATGACTTGTCCAAGGTCACACGGCTAGTTTTTGTGTTAATTGTCTGAGGCCGGATTTGAACTCAGGTCCTCCTGACTCCAGGACTGGTGCTCTACTCACTACCCCACCTAGCTGCCTCCTGAGTTCAAATGTGACTCAGACTAGATTTCATCCCTGGTGCATGAAGTCACCTCTGTTTATCTCAGTTTCTTCAACTGTAAAATGGGTATATTTGGGTATATTTGGTATAAATGGGTATGCTCCTAGGGTTGTTGTGAGGATCAAATGAGATATTTGCAAAAGCCTTACTACAGTGCTTGGCACAGAGTAGGTGCTTTGTGAATGTTGATTCCCTTCCCTTCTTGCGGCTCTAGCTTATAGATCACTTTATATGGGTGTCCTCATCTCCCTTTTCCCTTTTTATCTGCACTTTTTTCCTTTGCAACTTCACTCCCACAGCTCTAACAGCTACCTTCATACAGTGATTCCTAAATCATTGTCAGGGCCTTCATATTGACCACAGACCAGCATCTAGTTAATATTCAGTAAACATTTACTGGACACCTTACTATAAACCAGGCACTGTGCTAAGTCCTGGGGATACAGATGTAAAAAAGACAGTCCCTGTCCTCAGGGAGCTTACATTCCAGGGGGAGAAGACAAAATATAAAAGGAAACTGAAAAGTAGTGGGGAGAGGTGAACATACTGATGAGAGGTGATAATGAGGCTGATTGGATCTTAGAAAATGTTGATTTTTCCCAGTGATGTTTACTTTGGGGGTGTGGTAGAGAAACCAGAGAGGTCCAAAATGAGTGAGTACAGCCCATGGGGAATGAGGAAATGTCTGAGGAGTTCTGGTGATGCTTATTACCTTTCTCTTTAAACCTGCCATGTCTTTTTACTTGATCATTTCTCTCTGTGGTACCACTGTTTATTGTGCCTCTCATGTTTGAAACCTTGGGTTATTTTTGACTTCTCTTTAACCTCTCATATCCCATCAGTATCAAGTCCTTCTTATCTTACATCTGCAACATCTCTGACATCCTTTCCGTCTGTTTCTTCTTCTTCTTTTTTTTTTAAAGCAATTGGGGTTAAGTAACTTGCTCAAGATTACACGGCTAGTCATTATTTATGTGTGGGTGCTCATTTTCTGAGGCCGGTTTCACTCCTGGGTCATCCCAACTCCGAGGCCGGCACTCTTACTCACTGCGCCACCTAGCCGCCCCCCTCTGTTTCTTTTTAAAATTAAATCTTATTTTTTTTGAATGAACGAAAATCTACTTTGCTCCCCCACCTGCTCTAATAAAAAGATACAAAGAAACAAAACTTTAATAAATATATATAGTCAAAACAAATTTCTGAATTGGCCATGATCAAAAATATATATATGTCTCAATCTGTACTTTGAGCCCCATCACCTGTCAGGAGTCAGGAAGCATGTTTCGTTATTAGTTCTCTGTAATTATCATGGTCATTGCACTGGTAAGTTCGTAACTCTTTTTTTTTTTTTCTAATTTTTAAAAACATTGGATTTTAAAACTTTGAATTCCAGATCCTTTCCCTTTTTCCCTCTGCACCCACCCTTGCTGGGAAGATAAGCAGTTCAATATAGGTTGTAAATGTGTAGCTATGCAAGACTTTTCCATAATGGATATATTGTAAAAGACTGAATATAATTCCCTCCATCCTATCCCGCCCACCCACTTGTTCTATTCTCTACTTTGACCCTGTCCCTTTTCAAAAGTGTGTGCTTCCAACTTCCCTCCCCCCCAATCTGCCCTCCCCTTCATCATCCCCCCTCTCATCCCCTCTCCCTCTACTCTCCTGTAGGGTAAATACCCTTTTTAGTGTGTATGTCATTTCCTCCCTAAGCCAAATTCAATGAGATTAAAGTTGACTTATTCCCTTTTGCCTTCCTATTCTTTCCGTCCATTGTAGCAGTTTTCCCTTGCCTCTTCTGTATGAGATAATTTACTCTATTCTGTCTTTCTCTCATTATATTCCTCTCTCACCTCTCAATTTCACCTTTTAAGTATCATCCCTTCCTATTCAATTGGTCCTGTGCCCCTTGTACACACATACACACACACACGCACATATGCTTTCATATGCCCATATACCCTCCTCTATAGACATATATATGTATGTATATGTGTGTGTGTGAATATATATATACACACATTTATATTCCCTTCAACTATTCTCATACTGAGAAGAGTTTCATAAGTTACAATTATCATAGGGATATAAATAGTTCAACTTTGATAAGTTCCTTATGATTTTTCCTTGTTTACCTTCCCATGCTTCTCTTTCTTCTTGTATCTGGATGTTAGATTTTTCTATTCAACTCTGGTTTTTTCATCAAGAATGCTTGAAAGTCCTCTATTCCATTAAGTGACCATATTTTCCCCTCAAACATGATACTCAGTTTTGCTGGGTAGGTGATTCTTGGTTTTAATCCCACCTCCTTTGACCTCCAGAATATCATATTCCAAGCCCTTCTATCCCTCAGTATAGAAGCTGCCAGATCCTGTGTTATCCTAATTGTGTTTCCACAGTATTGAAATTGTTTCTCCCTGGCTACTTGTAATATTTTCTCCTTGATCTGGGAATTCCGGAACCTGACTATAACAATCCTAGGAGTTTTCTTTTGGGGATCTTTTTCAGGGGGTTATTGGTGGATTCTTTCAACCTCTATTTTGCCCTCTGGTTCTAAAATTTTGCAATTTTCCTTGAGAATTTCTTGTAGGACAATTTCTAGGTTCTTCTTTTGATCATGGCTTTCAGGTAGTCCAATAATTTTAAAATTATCCCTCCTGGATCTATTTTCCAGGCCAGTGGTTTTTCCCATGAGATATTTCACATTACCTCCTATTTTTTAATTTGTTTGGATCTGTTTAACAGTATCTTGATTTCTCATAAAGTTACTAGCTTCCGTTTGCTCCAATCTAATTCTGAAGGAATGATTCTCCTCAGTGAGCTTTTGAGATTCTTTTTCCATCTGGCAAATTCGGCTTTTTAAGGTATTCTTCTCCTTATTGGCTTTTTGAGCCTCTTTTGCCATTTGAGTTAGTCTATTTTTTAAGGTGTTATTTTCTTCAGTCAGATTGTTGACTCTCTTTTCATGATTTTCTTGCATCATTCTCATTTCTCTTTCCAATGTTTCTTCCACTTCTCTTATTTGGTTTTCAAAATCCTTCTTAAGCTCCTCTATGGCCTGTAACTAATTCATATTTTTCTTGGAAGCTTTTGGTGCAGGAGTTCTGACTTCATTGCTTCCTCCTGCTCCATGCCTTGATCCTTTTTTGTTGCCAAAATAGGAATCCAAAGTTGGATCACTGTGCTTGCCCCACTTCCCTGCTTGCTCATGTTGCCACTCAACCACTTGACCCTTGAGCTTTTTGCCACGGTAGAACTCTGCTTTCAGAGAAGAGAGCTTTGTCCCAAATTGCTGGGTTTTTCTCAGCTGCTGGAGCTATTAGTTGGGTGCCCTCTCAGAAGCCTCTACTGGCTCTGGCACACTGGTCACACACCCCAGGACCTTCACCCAGGACAGGGATCCAAATCCAAGCAGGTTAAAGCAAGAGCATTTACCCGTCAGCCTGTTCACTTGGTCCCCCTACAATTTGCAGGCCAGGAGCTCTGAAGCAACCATTCGGCTATGGCCACAGTGTCTCAGCTGCTTCTCCCCTCTGGGGGGCAGAGGCCGGACCACACTCTGGGACTCCCTGTTCCCAAAGTCCACTGACCTCTCACTTTGTCTTTGGCATTTATGGGTTGATAATTCTGGAAACCACCACAGCTGCTCAGGATCCACTCTCCTGATGTTCCTCTACCCGGGGCTGGTCAGGGTACCCTGAGGCTAAAACCTCACGTGGACTCACAAGGGCTGGGCTTGGCTCCCAGAGCGCTGTTCCTTCCTGCCAGCCTGCTGGGCTGTCTTCAGTGGGAGGTTAGCTTCTCTCTGTCACTTTGTGGGTTCTGTAGCTCTAAAGTTTGTTTAGAGTCATTTTTTACATGTATTGGAGGAGGTGGGGGCTGGAGCTGTGAGGAAGTCCTGTTTCAACTCCACCATCTTGGCTCCACTCCTGTTCTTAACTCTTTTAAAGCTGTTTTTATGATATTGTTATTGTAGAAATTGTTCTGCTCATTTCACCGTAATTCATACTTCTCTTCCCAGGTTTCTCTGAAACCATATCTGTCATCATTTTTTATAACTAAACAGTATTCCATCACCTGCGTATATTATAACTTTTCCCCCACTGATGGGCATCCCCTTGGTTTCCAGTCTTTGCCACAGCAAAAGAACTGCTACAAATATTTTTATACATATATGTCCTTTTCTTTTTTCTCCTATTGCTGAGTCAAAGGGTATGCACAGCTTAAAAACTTTAGGGGCATAGCAACAATATATAAATGTACCTGTTTTCACCTAACCCCTCCAGCATTTGTCATTTTCCTTTTCTATCAACTTTGCCAATCCAGTGGATGGGGGTTAGTATCTCAGAGTTGTTTTAATTTGCATTTCTCTGATTGTTAGTGATTTAGAGCATTTTTCTTATTACTTTTGATGACTTGAATTTCTTCCTCTGAAAACTGTCTGTTCATATTCTTTGATCATTTATCAGTTGGGGAATGACTCTCCTTATGTATTTGAATCTGTTTCCTATTTATCCCAGATGTGGGGCATTTGTCAGAGAAATTTACTGCAAAGATTCCCCCCCCCCCCATTTCATTTCCCTTCTAACTTTAGATGAATTGGTTTTGTTCATGAACAAATATTTTAATTTTGTGTAATTAAAGTTGCCCATTTTCTCTCCTGTGAATCTTTCTATTTATTTTTTGGTCATGAACTCTTTTTCCTTATCCATAGATGTGAGAGGTAATTTTTGCTGTGCTCCTCTTCTTTGTTTATGGTGCCACCTTTAATGTTTATGCCATGTGCTCACTTGAAGCTTATCTTGGTACATGCATTGTATGAGATGTTGCTCTCTATAACATCTCTGACAAGTTTCTACCAGACTGTTTTCCAGTTTTTCCAGCAGTTTTTGTTAAATTGTGAATTGTGATCTTTAGGTTTATTAAATACTAGGCCTCTGTACTTATTTCCTTTTGTATGTTGTGTACCAGATTTGTTGGACTGATTGACCTTTCTGGGTTTTTTTTTTTTTTACTTTTTGGAGGGCAGTTGGGGTTAAGTAACTTGCCCAAGGTCACACGGCTAGGTTTTTATTTGTGTGTGCATTAAGTGTCTGAGGCCAGATCTGAACTCAGGTCCTTCTGACTCCAGGGCCGACTCTCTACTCACTGTGCCACCTAGCTGCCCCGACCTTTCTGTTTCTTAACCAGTACTAGTTCTTTTCGATAATTACTATTTGCAGAAGAGTTTAAGATCCGGTACTTCTAGGCCCCATTCCTTCTTACTTTTTTTCAGTATTTCCTTTGAGAATATTGACATTTGTTCTTCCAAAAGAATTTTGTTATTATTTTTTCTAAATATATAAAGTAATCATTTGATTCTTTGTTTTCTGTAGTTGCTTATGCTGGAGCAAGCCCTCATTACCTGATTACATTACCTCATTATGTGAACTATTGCAATCACCTTTTTATGGGTCTTCCTGCTTTTACTCACTTCTTCCAGGGTGTCTTTCATATCAGTGCCAGGTAGTCAACAGACATTTATGATGTGCCTGGAATTACAGTAGGCACCTTGGGTATAAACCAAAAATGAAACAGTCTGTGTCTTATCACGAGTAAAAGGAGGGGGAGACATCTAAAATGAATGCGTATAACTTCCTATGGTATATTTTGTCCTTTTGCCTTCAAAGTTACAGACTTCTGTTTTTGTTATTACTTGAGACTTCCTTGAAGATAATTATATTGTCACAAAGAATAACAGAAGAAAAAAATATCAAAAGTCAGAAGTTAGTGCTCTCAGAACCAAGGAGACCATTTCTTACAAATTTCCAAATAGTAAATAATATGAGAAAGTAAAGGAATAAACCAGATATACAAAAGATGGAGAAAATGGGGAGAGACAAAATAAAGTGTCTCAATATGGAATGCTGTCTGAGACATACATCTGGACTATTCTGTGTGAAATAATTGTGTGCAGAGTTTATGGTAGCTACTTAGGGAGAAAAAGTCATACTCTGTAGATTTATATTAAAACTAATTTTCTCTATTCCTGGAAGGGTGTGCACAGCTGGGGAAATACGGAATTTTAACATTGTGTTGAAATATTAGAAAACAAATAATGGTTTCCAACATTCCTAAATCTTATCTAGAAAAATAAAGGGTTTGTAACTATTTTTTCTTCTTTCAGTAAACTTGTAAACATCTTATGTTTAAAGTCCGGAAATTTATTATTTTGAAGCTTTGGTTATTTTTCAAAATTTCCACCAAAATCTTAATTTCTTAGCAGCTGCAATCAGATAAAATTGATAGATTCTTTCAATTGCAGTCAGATGAAATAGCCATGTGAGAAGCATTTCAATCAATGCAGGTACCCAGGAGCTTGTATTTGTGATGGGTTACTCTCTCATGAGGTCTGATTGTCTTTCATAGAAACCTGTCGTTTGACTCAGAAGAAGAAGACCTGGGGGAGATTCTCCAGCAGTTTGGGGACCTTAAGTATGTTCGTATTGTCCTACACCGAGACACAGAGCATTCCAAAGGTAACTTTTGGCAGCCATTTGGGCCCTTAAGAGGTCTGGAGCCTGCTGCTATGGCTATTAAACACATTTAACTTTGATTGAGTATCTGCTGTGTTCAGAGTATGTACAAGTTGCTGAGGGAACTGCAAAGAAAAAGAAGGTCAGCTCTTTGCCCTCATGGTCTTTTAGGGCAGTGTCACTTAAGATCTTTTACTCAAGTCACTTCCATGGAGTATCTAACTGGTGTGTGGAGGCTTTCCTCTATATTGGGGCCTTTGCTTGTTTTTGCATCCAGGAGCCCTTCAGCAGTCTGGCAAAGTGAATAGATCCCCTCTCAGAATAATGTTTTTAAATATGTAAAATCAGATATGTTGTATTGCAAAAAAGACACCAAGTTCATGAACCTCCTGAAATCTGTGGATAGACCTGAAGTTCAGAGTTCCAAGTCTAGATCTGTTAACACTTTGTATATGTTAATGCAGCCTTTAGGTTGTCTGTCTGTTTCTCCCTGGATCTCACTACATGACCAACTTTCTTCCTTTTCTGATCATGTATTTCCTTGTTGATATCTTTTCACTACTCCTTATTCCTAAATCATTTCTAATATGCTGCCCACTGTGCTTCTGTCTCTTGTTTCTTCTGGTCACCTAAAGTTCTGATTCTTAAGAGATTTTGATGTGATTGATCACGTATGTAGAATCATCAGGAGAATATTGGTGTTTAAAGTTGGTGTTTGTCAGAGAGCAGCTTAGGATCATTGAAGGTGTTCTATGCTGTCTTCCTTTGGTTTGGAGGCTAGTTACTGTCCAATGACAATTCATAAAAGAATGGGAAAAAATAGTATCTCCCACATTTAAAAAAATGTTTTATAGTTGCTTTTTACTATTTTTTTTATTTTTTATTTTTTTGGAGGGCAATTGGGGTTAAGTAACTTGCCCAAGGCCACACAGCTAGGTTTTTGTTTGTGTGTGCGTTAAGGGTCTGAAGCCGGATCCGAACTCAGGTCCTTCTGACTCCAGGGCCGACGCTCTACTGACTGCGCCACCTAGCCGCCCCTGCTTTTTATTTTTTATATCACAGTTATATCCTGACATTCCATGGCCATAAAGACGTCCCTTTTAACAAGGGAAAACAGTTAAACATTGGTCTGATTTGCCAGTGTATACAGTACTCTATATCCCTGCTTCTCTGTTGAGAAGAGGAAAGTATGTTTAATTGTCTGTCCTCTGTGAATAAGACAGGTCATTGCTTTTCATCTGAGTCCATCTGCCTTTGACAGTTGTTTTCACTGACATTGTAATTATTATGTATATTGTTCTTCTGCTTTTTTCCTGAATCAGTACATGTAAACTATTCCCATTTTTCTTGGAATTCCTCACATTTGTCATTTTTTATGACATGATAATCTGGTATGTTCAAGTACCCTGATTTATTTATTCTCCAATTCAGACCAATTCAGCAAGAATTTTTTAAAGTACCCCCTACTTGCAAGGCTCCTGTGGAGAAACAAAGACAAATGAAAAACAATCTCAAGGACAGAGTTGACAGGACACAGCATGTAAACAGAGAAGTCTGTGTGATTATTTGAAGAGGAAGGGAGCACTAACTGGAAGGGTCATGAAAGGTATCCAACAAGAGATGGCTGAACTTTGAAAGAAACCAGGGATTCTAGGAGCTGCAGAGATTCAGGCCTGTTCAGTGGCGTAGAATTGGGAAATGGAATTTGAGTCTTGGAAACAGCAGAAACAGTGGGTAAGGGGGAATAATGTGAAATAAGCTTGGAAAACTGGGCTGGAACCAAAATTTGAAGAACCTTAATCCCCAATAGAAGAATGTGTATCTTATCTCAGGGGCCACAGGGAGTCATGAAGGGGATCAGGGTAGTGATGTGGTCAGACTTGTTTGGGAAGATTACTTTGGGGTGTTCAGTTAAGAGATTATAGTCAGAGTCTAGATTAGATGCTATGATGATTTTCTTTAGGAAGTTGTGAATAAAGAAGTATTTGCAAGATAAATCTAAAGACAACTGATTGGATATAATGGGAATTAAGAAAGGAAAAGGAGAGGAGGGAGAGAATTGAGGATGACTCCTGAGTTGCTGGAAGAAAAGTAGTTCTGTCTATAGAAGTTTGGAAGAGGATCAGGTTTGGGGGTTGAGTTTGGGGTGTCTGTGGGATATTCAGCATGAGAGGTCTACTAGACAGTTGGTTGGATTATAGTTTCAGAGTGACATTAGGGCTGGCTATGTAGATCTGGGCATCATATACTCCAGGATGATAACTAAATAGGTAGTAGTTGGCTATATTACCAAAGAAGAGGTATAGAAGGAAAAGAGAAGGTAGCCAAGGCCAGAACCACTGGCTCAGTTGGTGATTAAGGGGTTTTGGTCCTAAGCCTGTCCTAAACTTGGTCACATAGAGATCATCTAGGGAACATCAGCTAATTTCAGATATGATTTTGGGGTGACAGGTTGTTGATTTATAAACATTTAAGGAATTATACCAAAAAATCAGGATCACATTTCTTGGCTCAGACTACACTGTGTGGGCCCAACCTACTTATTCTGCCTTGGAAACAGAACAACCTAAAATATTTTTAATGCAGAGATTGATAAGAAGATGTGCCATGCGATAGGCGACAGGAAAGAAATGTAAGTTCCTTTTTGCTGTGTGTATATCTAAATTTCAAATGTCATGGAGAGCTCATCCATTTACAGGACTGTTTAGACTTTCTGTGGCTACTTTCTGTTAAAAAGGAAAATGACAGGATGACTTGGTTGTAAGTGACTTTAGGGATGCTGCATCCCAGCACTTCATTCTGTGTGCCAGAGTGAAGACAACAACATGGTGTAGGAGCAAAGAAAGTTTTTTTTAGCTAACCTGGATAAGCCAGTAGTTCGCTGGATAGAGGATATTGGGTGTAGTCTTTAACATTTGTAAAAATGGTCTGGAAGAGAAAGTGCACATAAAAATACTTATGCAGATGGCACTCATCTCTTTGAGGTAGTGTAATGTCTCATCGAAAGGCATGGATTGTAGGAAGATCTCATCAGGTTGTGTGAGTAGGCAGGCAGAAAAGTAGCAGATGAGCTTCAATGTTGGCAAGCGAAAAAATGCCATTTTGAGAAAAAAATAATTTGAGTTATACCTATTAAGATAATTAGTTTTGAGCTGTCAGCTACACCTTAGCAGAGGGATCTTTTAGTCAATGTAGGTTGTTCCCTAAAGAGAATCTTCCACCCAGAATATTCCTGTAACTAAAAAGGTCAAAAAAAATCAGGAGGAATGTTAGAAACAAAACAAAAAGGATTATTTCACTTGCAGAAAGAGAATGAAGTTCAAGAAAGTCACAGGGAAGCAGATGCCTACTGTATTAAGTTTTTTTTCTTAGTTATATGCACACTTATCAAAAGATAAGGCTTTGAATAGCGTGGTGTCTCCAAATCAGAGTACTAGAACAGGGAAGACATACCCTGATCCCTCATGTTCCCCCCCTCTTTCCCCACTCCCATCAGTTGCTAATCACTTGCCATTTGTGACAGGCAAAACAAACAGAGTAGCCAAAGTGGCATGGCAAAATGTGTACCAGGTGACTGCCACCACCTTGACCCCGCTTCCCCTCAGTGGTAGTGATAGTCCAGTACCCTTTGCCCCAGACCCCTGGGAATTGCAGGACCCTTCACTTCACTGGCCTTTCTTCCAGTTTGGCACCTGCTGCCCTGTGGAGAAAAGGCCTGCCAGCTCCCTCTGTAGGTGCTGCAGCCCCTGTCTTCTCTGTAGCCATAGCTATTGAAGACCCAGAGAACCTGGTTCTTAAATACTGGAAATTGATCTGGTTTTAATCATTGGAAAGAACACTAAAGTAGATATATGACTATCTGCCATGCTACCTAGGGATCAAATAAAATAGTATTTGTAAAATGCTTGGCCAGTACCTGACTCATAGTAGGTGCTGAAGAGATGCTTGTTCCCTCCTTCCTCTGAAAGGGACCAACTGGTAAGTGGCCCATTAATCTCACTCTTTTAGAATGATGGAATTAGCAATATCTGTGAATCCTGAAAAACCATTTGAAATTATTCACAAAAAAACTGCTAAGCTGTTCTACTTACCTTTTGACCTATCAATCCTCTCATGGACGTATACGTCAAGGAGGTCAGAGACAGAAAGAAAGTTCTATATATACACCAGAATATTCATGGCAATGCATTCTATGGTGGAAAAAACCTGGAAACAAAGTGGGTAGGCCTTACTTGTGTCTCTCAGGCCATCTGCTACCCCCTCTCACACTTGGCAGTACTTAGAAGTAGATCTTTTACTGAAGAAGAGAGACTTGGACAGGCCTGTAGGAGGGAGCAAAGAAGGAGAGATGGGACAAAGGTCAGAGCTCTCTGAGGGGATATGCCATAAGAGGCATCACTAGCTCAGTTTGCTTCAGCCTCCACAATGTATTGGGCTTGACTTGTTGATGTGCCCTAGGAAGATGCTTCGTTTCTATTTCTCTCCAGGTTGTGCATTTGCCCAGTTTGTGACTCAGGAAGCAGCTCAGGCATGTCTTGCAGCAGCTTCTGCAGAGACTGAGGTAAGACATTTTCCTTGACCTACAATTTTTGCCATAAGGATTTCCATGGCAAAATTTGGTAAGGTAAACACCTTTGATTATTGTCAACTGTTGATTATCTGCAGTAAGATTTAATTCAGCAAACATTTCTTAAGCATTGAGGTGTAGTGTTTAGAGAGCTGGCCTGAGGGTCAGGAAGATCTGGGCTCAGATGTTGCCTCTGAAACAAAGTGGCTGTGTGACTGGGCACATCATTTAATTTCAGTGTACTCTCACACCTTTCTCATACGTTACGGATGAGTTGCTGATCCTCGTCCATGAAGAGAGTTTCTACACATACATAGATGAAATCACAGGTCTAGGCCTCAGAGCAAGTATAATAAGTAGGATTCAAGAGACTCATAGTGTAATGGAGAGGAGAAGGAAGGGTTAAAACAGACACAAAAATAACTAGAATACAAGGTTGTCTAGGCAAAGTGCTATGAAGAGTTTGAAGAGAGAGCTCACTTTCATTTGGGGTGGAGAGGTAAAGAAAGTTTCAATTCTAGAATTGAAGGGAGAAGCAAAGGATTAATTTTCAAGTTTGGAAGATGGCATGAATAAAGGCAGAGGATCAGTGTTGGGAGAATGTGTCATCCCTACCAGAATATTCAGTCAGCAACATGCTTAGTCTAGAAAAGAGTCAGTGCCAGGTGTAGATGGGACTACATTTCTAAGCTGGATGACTTTTTGATTATCTGTTATTTTGTATCTCCATGATTCTCTCCACTTTAACAAAGTGTATCCTCATTTGTTCTTATAGTAGCCTTGCCTGTAGTACTAAGTATTTGCCAATTTACAATATCCTTAGCAATTTAATTCTGCTTTCCCATTTAGATAGCTAGGGACCATTCAGAGTCAATAGTAAGTTTGCCATGTGTAAGACTGTGTTTGTCATTGGCTCTTAGTCAAGAAAACAGCACACATTAAAAGGTACACCTTGTTACCACCAGACCAGAATAACCTGAATTTGCATTTCAGACAGAAAGGCTTGGATTACCCTTTCCCTGAACAAGCAAATGCTTAATTACTTTTTCCTATCTGTCTGTGTCTACCTGCCTAACTTAAGATATAGAGGATATATTTTATTGTAGGATGGAGGGCTAAAACTGGATGGCCGGAAGCTCAAGGTGGACTTGGCTGTGACCCGGGATGAAGCTGAGAAATTGCGAACCAAGAATGTAAAGAAGCAGACAGGAACCCGGAATCTCTATCTGGCCAGAGAAGGCTGTGAGTAAGGGGAAGACATTGTGCACAGCTCCTTGGTCTGGGAGAAGGCCCTATGTGCAGTGGGCTGTCAGATAACCTTTTAATCGACTCATTCTCATAGCTGCGTTCTCCTGTCTCAGAAAAGATTCAGCCATAATATATTCTGGGCAAATTTTTGCATTAAAGCCGAGAACTATTTATATTACATGAAGAGATTCACATGGCATTGTATGTGCATCTAAGATTTTTTTAAGTTCTAAATCCTGTGACCTTCAGGCTCTATTCATATCATTCAGTTAAAAACATTTATCCAGCCCCTTTTGTGTATTATCCTAGCTTTACAGATAGTCAGCTTTTATTAGTGAGGAAATGACTCTCCATGTTGTGGAAAAGCCATTCAAACATTCTCTGCAGGACCAGAGAGGGAAGAGGAAGCTCAAACCAGGAGTCTTATCTCCTTGTCACCATTATCTCCTTGTCACCATTTAAAAGACTTGATGGAGAACTCTGCTTTTGGACCAGTTGCTGACATCATAATTTTGGATTCTTGATTCTTCCGTTTTTTGTTGTTTTTAGTTTGGACTGTAATTTTATCAATTTAGGGAAACTCAGTATGAAAACTCCCTCTTCTCAGGCATATCAGCAGTTCACCTATAACTTCAGGTCTTAGATTGTTTCCTGAGGACATTTAGAACTTTTGTCTTTCCTGCAGTCACACAGGTGCTGTGTGTCAGTGGCAGGACTTGATCCATTGGCTTCTGACTCAGCTGGCCTTCCTTGTCTTGAATTTTGCTGCTTCTCATCATTACAAAGGCAATGGAAAGTTGACTCTTTTTAAAAAGCCAAAAAACAACATTTGTAACAGCAGATCACCACAGACAAAATCATGAAGTCTTCAGAAAAGTCCAGATCTATTCCCAGTATCATTCTCCAAAGCCACGGTTTGGACTTTACCCAAAGTTTTATCCTCCGTTCTTTAATATTATCTGCTCTTGTTAGCTCCATATTTGGACGTCTTCATGGATGGCTTTTGCTTATCTGCTTTGGGTGCCTGTGAAGACTCGCTACAAATTGGTTTATTTTTTGTACATGTTGTATTCTTCCTACATAATGTAAGACAGGGATTGCTTTCATTTTTATCTTTGAATCCCCAGAGCCTAGTACAACACCTTGCATGTAGAAAACCCTTAATAAGTGTTGTTGAGCTTAACTTAATTGAATGAGTCTCTGTCTCACTCTTTAGGTAATAACTGCATATCAGGGACTAGAGAAGTTTGACCAGTAGATAATCTGCGTAGTACAAATCGTTGGGCACTACTTCCAGGCATCTACATCTAACATCCTCCGTACATATCCAGCTCCCTTGTAAAACAAAATGTTCAGTGTTTTAGACTTAGGGGCAGTTTTGAGTTCAGAGAATTGTAACCTCTTTCTGGGCTGTACTGCTGTGTCCTGACCAGCATAGCCCTCTGGGTCTTGAATGCAGTTTGCATCATTCAGAAAACATTCCTCTGATTGCTCAGTGAAAACTCCCTTGGTGACCTCCTGGCCTTTTGCCCTCTTTTTTTTCAGTGATCCGTGCTGGGACGAAAGCTGCAGAAGGTCTGAGTGCTGCTGATATCGCCAAGAGAGAACGGGTAAGTATACCCAGAACCAGGCCAACTTTTAGGTGCTTGCAATCAGAAAGTATTTGAGTGCTTACTATGTACTTAGCACTTTAAGGTATTAAAGAGGTGTGTATAAGGCAATCCCTACCTACAAGGGACTGACAGTCTATTTCAGATAAGGCATATATGTGAACCACTTAATAGGACAAGTATTTTGTTTATATATTACATCTATCAGCATTATGCAGCATCTCAGATGTTTGAGATTTCATTACTGTATCTTTTCTCACTACCAATGTAGTCACAATTGTGTGGTTTTACCTTATTTATGTGATCTCCACAGGCTTCTGTGACTGGAAGAATTCATCACCTGATGGCTACCTTAGGACCTACCCAAGATTGTTCTTTGTATAATCTTCAAGAACCCAGGGTCATTTCTTTGCCATGATGAATCATAGAGTAGGTCTTTAATGGAGGGCCAGTTTTATATCTTAATATAATAAAGTACTGAATTGTCTAGTACAGAGAATAGGATAATATATAATCAGATTCTAATTGTGTAATACACTTAATAAGCACAAGAGAAATTAGAGAAGATAGACAGCAGTGTGGGCTGGAACATCAGGGAAAGCTACTTGGAAGATGTGGGCCTTTGAGCTCAGTTTAGAATCTTGGTATTACAGTCACTAAAATGGTGTGAGTTGGCAGCTGTTTGGATGTATGGGGTAAGGGAATGTGAGGGCTTGAGGTTTAATGCTGATGTTACGAATCTAGGAAGCTAGAACTCTCATATTGTCCTCAATAGAAATGGTAAAGTTTGGTAGAAGTTTAGTAGGAGGCTGAGTTCTGTAGTACACAGATGTAAGATTTGAACCCAGGCCCTTCAAATCTAAAATCCAGTGCTCTTTTTACCACCCAACTCTATTTGTATTCAGCTCATAGCTTTCCATTTTGTCTCCAACGATATCCTAGGTGGTATCTCAGTGGTGTGCTGGAGCTATCTCATACTCATTCACTAGAGTTGATTGTTAAAATTTCAGTGTGAGCAATTACACCTTAGAAATGAGCAAATACTACAAGTTAGGGCTTGATTTATTGTTTTGTTGATTGTCTAGACTTAAAAAAAAGTGGTGGAGAAAATATTTAGAATGCAGATTAAATTTCAGTGTGTTGTCACACATTTTTTCTTTCTTAGAGAGATGGTCGTTAAACATTTACCAGCATATTCCTGAGTATTATGCTGTGCTTTGCTGAAATCAAGATGTGTTGTATTCATGATATTCTCCACATGTAGTCTAGTGATTCTATCAAAAAAAAAAAAGAAATTAGTCTGGCATAACTTGTTCTTAAGGAGCTCATGCTAATTTCTTTTTTTTTTTTTAAAGCAATTGGGGTTAAGTAACTTGCTCAAGGTTACACGGCTAGTCATTATTTATGCATGGGTGCTCATTTTCTGAGGCCAGATCTGATCTCGGGTCATCCCAACTCCGAGGCCGGCGCTCTTACTCACTGCGCCACCTAGCCGCCCCTTTAGGGCAGTTGGGGTTAAGTAACTTGCCCAGGGTTACACAGCTAGGTTTTTGTTTGTGTGGATTAAGTGTTGGAGGCTGGCTCAGAACTCAGGCTCTTCTGACTCCAGGGCCGGCGCTCTATTCACTGTGCCACCTAGCCGCCCCTCTCATGCTAATTTCTGATGATCTTGTCTTCCCTTTCTAAGTGCTTTACAGACTCTCCCTTTAATAACCCATTCTAGAGTTTTATCAGGGATTTATGTTGTAGGCCTATAGTTTGAACTATCCACTTTCTTCTCCTTATTGAAAATTAGGACACCATTTGAAGAATGAGTGGAGTATGCATGGGCAGAAGTGATATCTCTTCATTTCCCTTTCTCTGGGGTGAATGGATGCGGGGTTACTCTCTTATCATTCTGTATTAGCTGTGGGGCCATAGAAATTAACTAGATTTTTGAGTTGCTCATGAGATTATGTGATTCAGAAGGTTATTTACTTAGCTGAGTGAGCTTGAGCAAGTCACTGTATCACTCAGTAAGCATTTATCAAATTTCTGCTCTGTCAGGAGTTTTGCTTGGTGCTGGGGAAGGAGGGAAAGGGGAAGTAGGCAGCATGAACTTATATGTGCAAAAGAGGTGTAGGTACTTTTGATGGGGAGGGCACCAACAATGGAGGTAGCAGGAAGGGCTTCATACAGAAGATGGCATTTTAGCCCAGTTGTGAGGGAAATGAGATTCTAGGAGGTTGAGGTGAAAAAGGAGTGTTCTAGACATGGGGGACAACCATGGAAAAGCATGGGAAAGAAAAACGAAATGTTGTGTATTAGACCCAACAAGAAGGCCAGTTTGCCAGGACTGCCGAGTGCAAGAAGGGCAATAATGTATGACAAGGTCGCAAAGGCAGGTTGGGACCAGGACGTGAAGGGCTTTAAAAATCTAAAAGAGGAGTTTATATTTCATCCTAGAGGCACACTGGAAAGTGGCCAGGATCCAAAAAAAGATCTCAGTATGCTAATAGTCTGAATGTTACAAGCTGAAAGCCAATCAGGAAAATGTAAAGTCTTACACCTGTGTAAAAAATATGAAAAGATGTAGTCAGCTCCTCTCAAAAAGATCTGAGGCTTTTAGCGGAATGCATACTCAATGTGAGTCAGTGATATGGCAGCCAAAAAAGCTAATTCAGTCTTGGTCTAGATTCAGAGAGGCAGGCCTTTTTAGGAGTAAGGGGTGCTGATCTCACTGTATTTTGCCCCCATCAGACCTCATCTGGAGTATTTTTGGGCTCCACACAGTGTTTAAAGGTCAGAAGTCAGGATGGCCAAGGGCCCTGGATTCATATCATAAAGAGAATTGGTTGAAGAACCGGGAGTATTTAACTTTAGGGAAGATAAGTCTCTGGGGTATGTGATGGCTGTTATTAACTATTTGAAGGGCTATCATTTGGGAGAGAGATAAGACATGTTCTGTTTAGCCCTAGAAAGCAAAACCAAGAGCAGTAGGCAGAAGTGGAAAAGAGGCAGATGTATGCTTGGTATCAGTAAAAACTCGTTAATACTTAGAACCTTCCAGAAATACAGTTGCTGCTTCTAGAGGCAGCGGCTTTCCTCCTCCCTGGAGGTCTTCATGCAGAACTTGGGGGACCATTTGTAAGTTGCGTTATGCTTTTGGATTCCTTTCAGCACTGGGCTGAACAACATAGCCACTGAGGTCCCTTCCAGCTTTCAAATTCTGTGATTGTACAGAAGGAGCCACTGGAGTTTATTTAGCAGGGAAATGATAACATGGTCAGTGTGTCTAAGGAAATTCACTTGAGTAGCTAGGTAGAGGATGGATTTGGGCGACATGAAACTTGAGTCAGGGAGTCCAAGTAAGAGGCATTTAGGATAGGCTAGACAAGAAAGAGGTGAGGGCCTGAAATAGAGTAGAGGCCATTGAGGAGAGAGAGATAGGCACAGTATGGCAGAAGTCGTAAGATAAGGCAACTGATTGAATGTGTGGAAGAGTGAAGATTGAGTACAACACCGAGACTGTAGACCCAGCATGTTGGAGGACAGGACGTGGGAATTTAGAAGAAGGCGGGTTGTGGACGTAGATAATATTGTTTTGGACTTGTTGAATTTGAGGTTCCTATGAGACATACACCTTGGAAAGTCCAGTGGACAGCTGGAGAAACAGCTCAAGAGTGAGATATAATCTTTACTTAGAAAGTTTATTTTCTAAAATTCAGTTTTATTTCCTTTTCCACATTCTCTCCCTCACCCATTGAGAAGTCAAGAAAAACAAACCCCATTACAATTATGTATAGTCTTCAAAACAAATTCCCTCTTTAACCATGTCCAAAAAAAGAGAAAGAAAATAAAATATGTTTAATCTCTGTCCATCCCCTTTCTATCTGGAGGTGGATAGTATGTTTCATCATGAGTCCTTTGGAATGATGGTTGTTCACTGTGGTGTTCCTGAGTCTTTCAAAGTTCATTATCTCTGCAATATTGTTTTTACTATATAAATTGTTCTCCTGGTTGTGTTCCCTTCACTTTGCAACAGCTCATACAGATTTCCCCAGGTTTTTCTGAAACCATGCCCTTTCTTTCTCTTTCATTCATTCTCTTTTTTTGGAGGGCTGTTGGAGTTAAGTGACTTGCCCAAGGTCACATGGCTAGTTAAGTGTTAAGTGTCTGAGGCCAGATTTGAACTCAGGTCTTCCTGACTCTAGGGCCGGTACTCTATGCACTGCACCACCTAGCCACCCCCCCTTCATAATGTCTTATAGAATAATTTTCAGCAAAGTGATATTCCATCACATTCACATACCATAACTTGTTCAGTAAAATTTACTTAAAAAAAAAAAGATAACTCTGTGCAAACTTAGGTTGGCATACATGCAGTATCATAAGCCTAAGTTAATACTGCAAAAAATGATGAGCAAATATGTGAAATTTGGCACAGCATTTAAATGAAGAGACCGTATCTGGTGTATTCAGGTAGCCGTACAGTACAGTTCTGGTGACATGATTACAGGCATAGACATTTCTTTGCCTCAAGATGGCAGAGTTGAATTTCCTTAAGGTCTCATCATTTGAAAAGATATCTTGTAATTTTAGAACAAACCAGCCAGCATAGGAAAGCAAAGCACCAGGTATTTTCCCTCCTTTGCCAGGCTCTTTGAGACTGTATTATGGCCAGCCTTTTCCATTTTACACACACATACACACACATATATTTATATAAAATCATTAGCTGACAGGATTGCTTGTTTTTAGAAGTCAGCTGTTCTGTAGTGGACAAAACACTGTATTTGGAACCAGGAAGTCCTGGCCCTTATCAGCTCTGTGGCCTTGGGCTCTTTCTCATCTCATTTTACCTTGCCTCACCTCTCTGATCTTTACCTGTAATATATTTGTGCTGCCTTCCTCACAGGTCTCTTGTGAGATTAAAATGAAATTATGTAAAGCGCTGTGCAACATGATGACTAAATGTTGGTAGCTCTCCTCATTATCACTAATACTTTTCTTCTTGTCAAATTCCAAGTGTGCTCCTCTTAAGGTGACTTGAGCTCTACCAGTTTGTTGTTCGTTGTTGTTGCAGTTTGAGCTGCTCAAACACCAGAAGCTAAAGGATCAGAACATCTTTGTCTCCATGACACGGCTGTGTCTCCACAATCTTCCGAAGGCAGTGGATGACAAACAGCTCAGGAGGTTGGCGCTGACTGCAGCTGGAGGCGGAAGGGCTGTCCGCCTGAAGGAGGTAAGAAACTGCTCTTTTCTCCCTTTTCTCTTCCTTTTCTTTTTAAGTATTCCTTTGGCGTTTGTCCACATTCAAAGGTGTGTATGTGAGCGGGGAGGGGTCTGTGCCAACATCTGTGATTCATTTGGTTAAGCATTGTGTGCTGTAATGCAGGCTGCATTTGGGGTTCAGTCCCAGCATTGGTGAAGTAGGTTTCCTCTCTTCTGTGGTTTCAGATTACATGCCTAACCTTAGCCATTATTTTGTAAATAAGTGCTATTGGTCACAAGAGGGACTTGCTGGGACTAAATCCATCACCACAGATTTATTTCATTATCCTCCACAGCTAATATTATTGACTGTCTGCCAGATATAAAGGATAGCATGTGGTTATGATTAGTGCATCTTTAATGTAATAGGTATTGAGATAATAATGGATGCTTATAGAATGATTTAAGGTTTACAGAGCATTTTACAAGCATCTCTTGTTTCTTATAACACCTTGGTTTTTGGTTTTACCTGCCCTTTCATTAGGTGCAGGGAATTTCTCCTGTGAAAACTGCCTCCCCAGGTCCAGATCAGCTTAGAATTGTAGCTTAGAATCTTGGAGAATTCACTGGAACCATTGAAGGCTTACGTGACTGGTCCATAGCCACGTAGTGTTGTGAAGCCTGGTATTGGGGCTCCAGATTCAGTGCTCTTTCCTGTTGGCATACTGTTACTCTGATTGGTTCTGTTACTTGTTTTGTGTAAATATCGCCTCTTCATCAAGAGTACAAGATCCTCGAAGTCAGCACCACAGCTTGGACTTGAAAGCTCCCACCAAGGCTTTGCACAATTGGTCCTCAGCAGATAGTTGTTGCATACTGAATCCAGTATCTTAGTGTCCTGACGTCTTAGTCCTCACCATTATTTGGCTGTTACTTAGTATTATTTGTGTGCTGTTATCCAAAAAACTAAGAGTTACTTAACAAATTTTGAACAGAAAATAAAAGCCTACTGAACTCTGAGCCATGTTGAGTCTTCTCTCCATTTCTCTGTCTTTATATTCTTCATGTTCTTCCTATACCTGGAATGCCCTTCTTGTTCAAATCCAGTAGGCAATACTCCTTCCCTTCTTCAGAAAAGTCTTCAAGGGAAAGAGAGGTGTGGACATAATACAGTCCTACAGCATTCTTCAGCTTCAAACACATAAATACTGAAGTTGACCAAGCTTATACATACTTTAATATTTCAGCAATCTGTAATTTCATTGGTGTAGATACTCTTCTGGTTCAGATTGCTATCACTCTTGTAATTTAATAGATGGTCTTTAAGAATTGGCTGTGGCCAAAAAAATAATCACCCTTTTTGCTAGTTTGGTGATGAGCTGGCTTCCTTTCTATCAATAGTCATGGCATCTGTTATCAGCTCTGTTCTTGAACACTTTCCTACCTAAGAGAACTGAGAGAATTTGCACTCCATTAGCATAGTATTTGAAAAACCAGGTTCACCTCTAAGCCAAGATAAAGCTTTGGTGTAGGGCTCTAGTGAAATAAATGGCTGCCTGTTATTGAATTATCATTCAGTCATATCTGACTCTTCATGACCTTGTGAATCATAGCAGCCAATACTGGAATTTTCTTGGCAAAAATCCTGGAGTGGTTTCCATTTCCTTCTCCAGTGGGTTAAGGCAAACAGAGGTTAAGTGACTTGTCCAGGGTCACACAGCTAGGACATGTCTGAAGCCAGATTTGAACTCAGGTCTTCTTGATTATAGACCCAGTGTTCTAACCACTGAGCAAGTTAGCTGTTGACAACTAATTTTTTTGTACTTAATTATCTTACCTTCCCTCTTGTATATAAATTTGATTTTCATGTTCGTGTATATTTTTAGGATATAAGTTCCTGGAGGTGAGGGCTCATTCTATGTGTGCACAGCCAAGTGCTCTGTTAGGTTGATATCGACCCAGATGAGCATTGTTTTCCTGTTTTAAGTTGCCAGAGAACTTGGTATTATAAGAGCCATCCATATCAGAAATCTGCTTGAGGACAGGGAAGATGTTTTTCTCTTTGTCAGATCACCATTGTTCTTTCTCTTGATTACCCTCAGTGTCGTGTGATGCGTGACCTTAAAGGTGCACATGGGAACGTGAAGGGTCAGTCCCTGGGCTATGCTTTTGTGGAGTTTGGAGAACACGAGCATGCGCTGGCAGCCCTCCGTCACATCAACAACAACCCTGAGATCTTTGGGCCTCAGAAGGTGAGAGGTGTCCTGTGGAGAGGCCAAGATTTCCAGCCTGGGCCTCCTGATGCCCATTGTCCTCTTGTATTACAAGAGAAGGAAGAGAAGAATGAAGGGGCCCAGCATAAGGGGAATTGTAGTTTGACAGGTTGCTTGTTTACCACCATGTGAAGCAGGCAAACATCGAGGCCAGGCTTGTGCCGTGTATACATGACCCACTGTACCCATACGATAAGACATTTGATGAAAGCTTTTCTCTCTTTTCCGTATGTAGAGACCGATAGTAGAATTCTCTTTGGAAGATCGAAGAAAACTGAAGATAAAGGAACTGAGGGCCCAGCGAAACCTGGTATAGACCTTCTTGTTTGTGTTTGTTTGCTTTGCCAAGTCCTGGAGCTCAGGCTTCTCTCATATCCTTAACTCTTAATTATGTGAGGACTGTAATTTATAGATTTTTCAGACCCTTTTTCCTTCTGCAGTTTCATCTCTTGATTGGTTTACTTTTACCTCTTGCTAGGGTAAAACTACACCACACTAAAGAAAGGGCCGGGGACAGGCCAGAAGAAACTCCAGATTAAACTTTTGGTCAGGATAGATGCTAAAGCTAAGATTAGAATTTTATATTAAAGATTATCTCTCCAATCTCTGCATTTTTACTGCCTTTTGGTTTACTATCCATTTATAATACACTGTAGTTTTAATCATCTATTTTTTTTAAAAGCAATTGGGGTTAAATAACTTGCACAAGGTTACATGGCCAGTCATTATTTATGTGTGGGTGCTCATTTTCTGAGGCTGGAACCCATCCCGGGTTGTCCCGACTCCGGGGCCGGCGTTCTTACTCACTGTGCCACCTAGCTGCCCCTTTAATTATCTATTTATAAAAAAGATATATTTGTATACAGAGTATAGATATTCATACACATGGAAATTATTGTTCTTATTTTAGCTTTTGCATTTATGGCTTTTTTTTTTTATCATATTACCTTGCCTATTCAGCATACTTTTGGGGTGCAGATCATTTATGTATGAAATCTAAATAGGACAGTAAGCCTGGCATGGAAAACTTGGGAGTATAAATTTAAGTGTTGTTCAAGGACTATTTTGATGCCCTATAAAAAGTAAATGTGCAATTATTGTCTAAAAATATTATTGTGTTATTGCTTTTGAAGCAGTTCTAAAGTTTCTTGCTTTTAGATCCTGAGTATTTTCTTTCCTCCTTGTCTTTATCAGAGGTGGAGAGACTGAGTTTCTTCTCTTCTGGCCCTTTGTGGCAACTGTAGTGCATGTCAAATGCCCATTATTGTTTTCTTCTTAATCCCCATTGGTTTGGGGAAACCAAAGTATACAGCTTTTTCTTTCTTCTGATTCTACCCACTTCATATAAAACCCATATTCTGCTGAGACTTGTCAGCAGCTAGGTTTCATAGAGAAGCCAGGTGGGAAACTCACTGTGAACTCTTGGTTTATGCAGCAGAAAATGAAATCAAAGTCTGTAGCTGATGGGCCCCCAAAAGACCAGCAGCAAAAGTCTGAGAAGTTCCAGAAGCATAAGGCTGCTCACAGCCACACTCAGGGCCCAGGCAAGCTTCCCTCGAAACCAGAGGGGGCTCCAGGTTCATGGGCAGGATTCCAGACCAAGGCAGAAGTGGAGCATGTGGAGCTGCCAGATGGGAAGAAGCGGAGAAAGGTCTTGATGCTCCCCTCACATCGAGGGCCAAAGATCAGGTAGGAGGAAGCTTAGGGCAGCGTTTCAGGGGTGGCGGGGAGGAGGCCTTACTTTACAGAGATTTACTCCAAAGTCAGGAGTTAGCTGTTGTCCTCCTTGTGGACAGATGACTGGGACATTCATTGATGTGTTATCTTGTTTGGAAGCAGCTAGGTGGTGCAGGGAATAGAGGGCTGGGTCTCGAGTTAGGAAGACATCTTCATGAATTCAAATTGGCCTCAGACACTTATTAGCTATATGACCCTGGGCATGTCACTTAACCCTGTTTGCTTCAGTTTCCTCACCTGTAAAATGAGCTGGAGAAGGAAATGGCAAACCACTCCAGTATCTTTGCCAAGGAAACCCCAAATGGAGTTATAGAGAGTCAGACATGACTGGAAAATGACTGAATAACAAAATTTCATTTGGAAGGACTATCCAAAGAACCCATCTTTTCAGTAGTATACATGCCATTGTCAGACTTTGTTGGGAATGTAGGCATGTGACCTTTGATTTGGGGATCCTTTGAAGGCAAGGCTTCATATATTTCCTGTCTGGTTCATGACTGAGCATAGAGAAGCCCCATAGAACATTATAGACAAACATCTTACTTGAGACCTTGTATTTGCTGAGGCTTATCTAATTGGATTTTCTCTTCAAGTTAGTGGGAGATGATTTTAAGAATGTTTTCTGTAATACATAATGCCATTGATACCACATAGTGCTGTCATATCCATGTATAATAGGTGCCCAGTCAGTATTTTGTGGAATGAATGAATGAATGTGGACTAATAAATGAAGGTTCTGAAGTTTGGCTGAAATATGAAACCTTTGGGTTAATTTGTTGAACAAGTATACAAAGATTGGAAATCAAAAGCCCTGCTGTAGTGTCATTTTAAAAAATTAGCTCTACCTGAGTCTAGTAATAGTGCATTATTTAGTCTGCCATGCTGTAAGAGAGAGGCTGTCTTTTTGATTGCTGGATTCCTAACCCATGTGGCCCTTGAGAACTGAGTAATTAAAAGTCATCATGAGTAAATGCTTGACTCTGATTTCAGAATGCGGGACAAAGGCAAGGCTAAACCTCTTCCACCCAAAAAGCCAAAGGTGCAGATGAGACATCAGAAACAGGAGAAGCGGCACTCCATGTCTTTGCAGGTGAGGACAGTGTGACAGCTCCGCCTCCTGCAGGCACATTCTTGTCACTTGTTACCTTAGTGAAAAGCAGGTCTTCTAGGGTCTGGGCTGCAGCCATCTTTCTTGAGTCCTGCATCCAGTAAGGAAAGTGTTTTCTGGGTGTTCTGGGGGAAGGTGAGCAGGTGAGAGGGCCTGTGCTTGGTGATGGTTCCAAGAGTCACTGTGCTCTGTCCAAGCTCATTAACAACCTCCCCTCTCTACAGATTCTTGGGAAGGGTTCAGGCTGGGAAGAGTGTTTCTTTCAGACCATAGCTAGGCTCTGACCTGACATTGCCGGGCTGATGAGGAATGAACTGTGGCTCAGAGCCCCCAGACACATACATCTTCCTTCGCCCTCAGGTTTCTAGGTTTGCTGCCTATGGGTATGGGGCACTCACAAAGATCATCTTTTTCTCCATAGTGGCAGAGAGATGATAAAGTTCTTTTTGAGGTCTTTTCTTTGAGGAATACTGTCTGAGATTTCTTGAATGGAATTTAACTTGGGAAAACTTATTGGTGAACAAGTACTTTGAATACTGCATCCTTTGGATGGCTAAATAAAGGTGAGATTCACATTTAATTCCTTTTTGCCTCCTTCCCTTTCTCCTGTAGGTGCCAAAGAAAAAGGCTAAGGAAAATAAGTCAGAAATTCGATTCAACCAGCTGGTCGAACAGTACAAGCAGAAAATACTAGGACCCACAAAGGGAGTCCCTTTTGGGAAGAAGAGCAAATGGTTTGACACTTAATCATAGCAGCAAATGGCATAAGTACCTGCCTCCTTTGCTGCATTACAGAACTTCCTGTCTGGTAGTCTTGTGTTTTTCATTGTAGGAAAGAGATGATGAACTGCCAAGGGGGCGTCTTCTTAGCCCCGAATTGTACAACTCTGGACAGCAGTTCCTCTCTCTGAGGTCTCATAGCCATAGAGAGAAATGTCGCAAAGTTGTTGTGATAATCCTTTTATATTTATATCCAGATTGTTCTATGGAGCTGCATCTCATTATTCTATATTTATTCTTGTTTCTTGAGTGGAAACAATTGTAACAAATTCCTTCTCATGATGACTTTTAATATGTCTGTTTTCATAAGCATCCTGTCTCAAGGAAAAACTTTTGATATTTTTAGAATAACAAATCATCATGCTATTCATGAACCATCATTATATCCTCGTGTCTAATTGCACATCTTTGTATACTGAATATGTAGAACTGTCCGGATAAGAGTCAGAAGGGATGAAAAGTGGAAAGCAATACTCTCTAATCTCCTAGGATTGCCCTCAGTATGACTACCTTGATCTCTAGGTGAACACAGTGGTCCAATAGGCTTGTCCTGCCCTTTGAGAGGTTCTGCCTTACCCAATGCTCTTCAAATGCACCTTTTTGTGAAGCAGTTATACACCATATCCCACGGCTTCTCAGTGTATATTGGGAGAGACACATGAGGCACAAACTGGCTACCATGGGTTGTCCCATATATATGTATGTATCCCTTAAAATTATAGTAAATAATCACACAAAAGGGGAAGGAAAAGAGCAAAGTTTTGAGAATTGTGTCTTCAGAATCTTGAAGTTTGGGAGAAATTCCTAATAGTCTGGGGCAGGGGAAAGAGATAAAGAATGTGATAGTGAGTTTAAAAAGTGCTGCAAATATTGGAAAATGCCCTAGCAGCATTCCCAGTGCCCCAGATACTTCAGACTTAGCCACCATCTTAACCTCTTACAAGCTCCAGGTTTTCACCTCAATCTGTCAGGGAACATTTTCCGTGCTAATACGTTTTTATTTTATAATGTCACTGGGAAAGTTGGGTTCATTTTTGGGAAGTTTAATTTATAGCTACCTTTGCTGGAAATGATTATTCTTAACATAGGAGAGAGCTGTATTTATGCTCTAAAAGGTGCTGAAAATGAGCCTTGACAGCCTTTACCCCGAGTGAATGAAGAAGGGAGTTTGCTTATGTAACATGAATATATGCTCACATAAATACATTGTCTATTTTCTTTTTTTAAATTCTTTTCTGCTGAGGAAACAGAGCTTTCTGTATTGCTTGTCTTCATTGACCCTGAACTTTCTGCATTTCTTGTCTACATCTGATTCTACTTGACTCAACAATTAAGTGACTTGTAGAAGTCAGCTGATTTCAGATGTTTCCTATAATTAAGATTTGTATCTTTGCCAGTGCCTAGCATAGTGCTTTGCATACAGCAGTCCATTAAGTGTTTATTGAATGAACGACTCTTCTCCTTCTCCATGATGGAGCAATATTTCTACACCTGGCTCCCAGAGCTTGTTTTATTGACCCATCTAATGGCCAGATCAGACTGGGGCAGGAGCAGTGGGGCTATTGTTGGGCTCCTCCTACCGCAGTGTCAGATCCTAGGCACACTGATGAACAACTCTAATTTTATTTTCAGGCCAACAAAGTAAAGAAAAAAGTTAAACGGTATAATTACAATTGAATTATTTGTAATTATTATTCTATCTCAGTGTTTAACCATGTAGAGCAATTTGCCGGGACAAACAATCTCCAAGCCAGAGCTTTCTGTGGGTGGGCTAAAAATGGAGAAATAACAAAGGGGAATGAGGCCTTGGGTAGGCAATGGAAGCCAACTAGGAATCAGTCTGCCATATGTCCTAGAGGACAAACTAGCTTGTCTTTTCATGAGTTACTTCATAGCAACCCTTTGTATTATGTTAATAAAATACATCTACTGAAGAAGTTGTCCTTATTTTGTCTCAAGCAGTTAAATGGTGTAGTAGATAGAGCATCAGATTGCAGTTGGGAATATCTGAGTTGGAATCTTATAGCTGGCCTTAGACACTAGCTGACCTTAGGCAAATCACTGAACCTGTCTACCTCATCTCCTTCCTCTTCAAAATAGAAATGATAATAGCAGCTCCTTTCATTGCTATGTAAGTGCTATTATTTTTAAAAGGTTCATTCTGAGGAGAAAAGCAGGATTTCTTAGGTTTGTGGGATTGAAAGAGACTTTGATCCTGTTAGTTCATGTTTCCCATTTTTGAGCTTTTCCCCAACCCCTCTCCCTCAGCATTCTGTGTGTGTGTGTGTGTGTGTGTGTGTATAATCTTAAATGGTTGTATCTGTCTTTAAGTAAGTTTCCTTGGGCCCCTCCTTAACTTATTTCACTGTTTTCCAGTATTTCAGTGTAACTTTGCAGAATGACCCTTAAGTCACTATTAGTTGAGGCAACATATCTCCATTTCTTGGGGTGAGGAGAAGTGGAAGAACTGATAGGCAGTGGGCAATAGGACCCAAAGTGTTCTGAGAATAGAACCTTTGGAGAGTCCAACCCAGTGTTCTATACCATGCTTTCAGAACTATTTCAGACCTACCAATATGGCATCAGAAGACAGTGAAAATGTTAAAATGACTTTGGTAATATGGAGAAAGGGTAAAAGAGATCAAACTTTAGGTAAGAGAGGCCAGACACCAAATCTCAAGGGCCACCCTGGAAATATAGGAGAGTTGGAGTGTTTCAAATTTACTCAGAATATATTGGCAGTTATTTCAGCTTGGGTGCCTTAGGAGGGTCCACACAACTCACAGGATGTAATTTTCTTTACAGTAAGGGCTCATCTCTGGATTGTCAGGGTCATCTTCAACGTGCTTATGGGTTCATGCTGTTTTGCTTCTTGAGTTTCTCCATGGCAGCTCTGTGTATCTCTCAGTAGACCTTCCAACAGCGAATGAAAAGAATTTCTCTCCCTCCATTTTATCTAGGGACTGGATTGGCTCATAGTGAAGGACATGGCGTATGCTACTTTGAGATGATATGTATGGAATCACACACACACACACATACACACACACACACACATATACACACACACACACCCCTTGTTACTAATGCCTCTCCTATTCTATCTCTGGTCCTAGGATTCTTTTTTCCTTTTGCCATAACCATTTTTGTCTCCATTTTTACCTTTATAATTGCCTGTTATTTGGATGTATCATTGGGCCCCACAGGTATTGCTTAGCCCAGGTATATTGCTTATACCTTTTGTAGCTAGGGAGGCTGCTAAATTATCCTATTGATAACCAAAAGGGCCTCTAGCCCCTGTGCTGCACACAGCTGGGTGATGGAGTCCACTGGCATTAGAAGCCTTAGTTGCAAGAAATTCAGTGATTAAAAATCCAGCACTGAAATGCCATTTTCTTTTATCCTCTCTTCTCTGTCCCTCTTCTTTTCTCTTTCTCATTGCCTCTGTGTCCTCAAGCTGACACCCCATCACCAGCATGCTCCTCTTAATTAAAAAATCCTTTTAAGATCCTTTTAATGAGATTTTCCCCTTCTGATGCCATTGTGGAAAAGAAATCTTACAACTCCCGTTCCAGGGTGTGGAAAACTTTACACGCCACACTGAACCTCAAATAGAGGCAGGAGTCCAGAACAGTTTTACAATGTCATTCTTGCTGTTGGGGAGTTATGGAGACTTGCTTTTCAATCAGAAAATAATAATAATTTAAAAACCCCAACAAACACCCCTGCTGTTACTGCAGGAGCAATAGTGATTAGGCCCAGCAGGGTGTAAAGCCGGGGAGCACTCACGGCACTTTATCCAGCAGGGCCCCTGGGGAGGAGAGCAAGCCTGTTTCACTTCAGAGGTGAATTAAAAACCGAAGTGAGACAAGAGCTAGGGCTTTAAAATGAAGTGTTTATATGCTACAAAGCATGCTAAGTCTTTAGTCAGAGGTCCTGAGTTTGAATCCTGGCTCTGGCCACTTGCCACCTGGGTGACCTTGGGCAAGTCATTACCTATCTGGGTCTTAGCTTCCTTATCTGTCAAATGAAGGGGTTAGACAACTAGATCATTTTAAGGTCCCTTTCAACTCAGTCTATTATCCTAAGGGACTGACTGACTATAGTTGCTGGCAAAAGAAGAGCCCAGTAACACAATCGGCAAGCTTTTGGCACCGACTGGGCATTGGCAGTTCCCCTTGGTAATTTCTTTTTCCTATTCCCACAGGACAGGACTTTGTTCTCTGTTCTGACTGTAGGTCCCTCACCATTGTCTTTCCCATAGACTTCATAACCTGCCTATCCAAGACTTCCTAACCTTCCTAAGCCTTTCTACTTGTCCAGCTTTCTTTATATCTTAGTCCTGTCCATAGACCTTGATCCAGAAGCATTAGCTTTCTTGTAGTTCCTCCCATGAGACCACCCTAGACCTTTTTGCTGTCTCTCCTTTATCTCCTGGCTTCCTTCCATCCTTCATCCCCATCTGCTCATGCCCCTCTTCTGAGATGACCTCCCTTCTACTCTATATATCTTACATGCGTGTAGTTATTCACATGTGTTTCCCCCATTTAAATGTCTTTTCTTTGAGGCAGGAACCGTTTTTGCCTTTCTCCATCCCCAGACCATACCACAATTCCTGGCACAGCAAAGCACCAGTATAAATGCTTATTTACTAAGTGTTGAGACTAGGATCCAATTAAAATTGACTTTCTGGCTCTGGCAAATATTTGTGAAAATTTAGAAGGTTTAGGTATAAGGGGTATTATATACAAATAGAATGTTTTGGGATCACTAAAAACAGCGATCCTTCTATGATGCATGAACAGAGCCAGAGAACTTGGTAGTATGCTACCCCAGCAACCCCCTGTATTGTCTTGTGGTGTAAAGCTAATTGGTCACTTTATATGTAACTTGCAGGGATATTCACCTAGCCTGAAACTTGGCTCCATGCAATTGCAGGGTGTTGAATTTACAAAGATTTCCATATATTGGGAGAGTTGCCACTGTAGAGAATAAGAAAGCAACTGGGTTTTGCTCATCTGGTTAGACCTGGGGGTTGTGGGGGTTTCCTACATTTTGATTAGCCTATGAGAGACCAGGGGAAAGGCTAACACCAATCCTATCACAAGAGCTTCATCTTTATCTATTCCTTCTTCCAGTTGCCCACCCCATGCACAGGCACAGAATAGAGGGAATTCTGTGTTAGATGTGAGATGTGGGAGGAGATTGTGTTCAGGGAATTGTATGAGGGGAATGCCAAGTTCCCATGTGATATTCCGGGTCTATCTCCCAATTGCAAAGGAGTGTAGAGTCTTCAAAGACAGAAAAGTCTGGTCCATTCAAGGGGGTGGGAGGAGAAGAGTTCTGCAGGACTGGGGGAACAACAGAAACACAAAAAGGGAGAGGTGAAACAGTAACTGGCCTCCCATTTGCTTCCTAGCAAGGCCTCAGGTCCCTGGAGGATGCTCATCCCTGGGGGGCCAAGAAGGGAATAGATTCCCAGGCTTGGACTAAGTTCACCTTCTGGGAGTTTTCTTGATTAGACAGGTGTTCTGGATTGGAAAACTCAAACATAGTGAAAGTCTTTTCTGGGCTGCTGGCTCTAAAGAAGACAACAAAAAATCATGATAGATGAAATCCATTCAAAATAAGGATCCATTTCCTTCAACATCATGCCCTTTCCTTTCTCCTCTTCCCCCAAACTCCCCCTACCCCACCCTCAACAATTTGACATTTGCTTTGACATTAAGAAATCTTGATCTGTTTATTCAGTGCCATACCAATCAATCTACCAATCAAAAAATTAAGAGCTAGAAAAAATAACAAAATTCATCTGGAAGAACAAAAGCTCAAGGATATCAAGGGAATCAACGGGAAAAAAAGTGAAAGAAGGTTGTCTAGCCATACCAGATCTCAAATTGTATTGTAAAGCAATAATTATCTGACTAATCTGGTACTGGTTTAGAAATAGAGTGGTGGATCAATGGAATAGATTAAGTACAAATTACATTATAGTAAATGACCATAGTAATCTAGTATATGATAAACCCAAAGATCCAAGCTATTGGAACAGAAATTCATTATTTGACAAAAACTGCTGGGAAAAACTCATTTTCTTTCATTTTTTCTTTTATTTGAGTCTTCTTTTACAAAATAAATAATATAGAAATGTTTTTCAATAGATCAATGTCTCACATCATACACGAAGATAAGGTTAAAATGGGTACATAATTTAAACACAAAAGGTAGTACCATAAGCCAGTTAAGAGAGCATGGAATAGCCTATCTGTCAGATTTATGGATAAGGGAAGAATTGAGGACCAAAGAAGATATAGAGGGTATTACGAAATGTAAAATGGACAATTTTGATTATATAAAATTTGTTTTTGCACAAACGAAACCAGTGCAACAAAAATTATGAGGAAAGCAGAAAATGGGGGGAAAAACTTTGCAACAGGTCTCTCTGATAAAGGCCTCATTTCTCAAATATACAGAGAACTGAGTCAAATTTATAAAAATACAAGTCATTCCCCAATTGATAGTCTAAGGATATGAATGGTTTTCAGACAAAGAAATCAAAGCAGTCTACAACTATGTGAAAAAATGCTCTAAATCACTGTAGATCAGAAAAATGCAATTTAAAATAACTCTAAGGTAACACACCCATCAGAGTGATTAAGATGACAAAAAGGGAAAATGTTGGATGTTGGAGGGGATGTGGGAAAACTGGGACATTAATGCACTGCTATTGGAGTTGTGAACTGATCCAAAAATTTTGAAGAGCAATTTGGGACTATGCCCAAAGGGCTACAAAACTGCATATCCTTTGATCCAGCAATACCACTGCTAGGTTTTTATCCCAAAGATATTTAAAAAAAAAAAAAAAGGGAAAAGAATCCAAAAAATAAAAAGATAAAAAAAATACAAAAATATTTATAACACCTCGTTTTGTGGTGGCTACGAATTGGAAGTCATGGGGATGCCCATCAGTTGGGGAATGGATAAACAAGCCGTGGCATATGATTGTAATGGAATATTACTGTGTTACAAGAAATGGCAAGCAGGATGATTTCAGAAAAACCTGGAAAGACTTACATGAACTGATGTATAGTGAAGTGAACAGAACCAGGAGAATGTCATATACAGTAATAGCAATATTGTTCAGTGAAGAACTGTGAATGATTTAGCTATTCTCAGCAATATAATGATCCAAAGGACTAATGATGAAGCATACTATCCAACTCCAGAGAAAGAACTGGTAATTGATTGAGTACAGACCAAAGCATGCTATTTTTCACTTTCTTTAATTTTTTCTATTTGAGTCTTCTTGTACAAAATGACTAATATAGAAATGTTTTGCATAATTGCACATGTATAATCTATATCTTTTTTTTTTTTTAAGCAATTGGGGTTAAGTAACTTGCTCAAGGTTACACGGCTAGTCATTTTATGTGTGGGTGCTCATTTTCTGAGGCCGGATTCGATCTCGGGTCATCCCAACTCCGAGGCCGACGCTCTTACTCACTGCGCCACCTAGCCGCCCCTTTAGGGCAATTGGGGTTAAGTAACTTGCCCAAGGTTACACGGCTAGGTTTTTTTGTTCATATGGATTAAGTGTCGGAGGCCGGCTCCGAACTCAGGTCCCTCTGATTCCAGGGCCGGCGCTCTATTCACTGCGCCACCTAGCCGCCCCTTATAACCTATATCTTAACATCTCAGGGAGGAGAGAGGGAAGGAAGGGAGGAATAGAATTTGGAACTCAAGACTTCAAATAAAAACATTTAACAGAAAGAAATCCTGAGCAATTCTGAACGCTTACAGCCCCTCCTTCTGTAGTAAGCTTGGTTGTGTCTACAACTGCACAAAGACAAGTGGGTAGTTATCTGGTTCTTTAGAATCACATGGCCAAACTGTAATCCAGTTTCTCAACTAGATTCTTTTGGAACCAGAAGGTTTTCTTACACTGAGGGTCTTTTGAAGTGAGTTTGGCTTGCCAATATTAGTGGGGGAACAGTAATGAGATTCACTAAGGAGTTACTACCTTTTTCCCGGAAAAAAAGATGTAGAGAAAGAAAACACTCTTTGGAGGCTTATTTTGAAAGTAACATTTCAGGCTCCATTGTGGTGTAGACTAGGAAAGAACCGGATTTGTAAAGGACGAGGGTCAGAATCCCAGCTGCCGCTAGGTGGTGCAGTGGACGCAGTGCTGGACCTCTAGGAGTCAGGAGGACCCAAGTTTGAATATGGCCTCGGACATTCACTAGCTATGGGACTCTGGACTAGTCACTTAACCTCTGCCTACCTCAGGCTCTTCATCTGCAGAATGAAGATGATAAGAGTGCCTACTTCACAGGGTTGTTGTGAGGGTATCTATCTATCTATCTATAGATATAAAATATGTACACACGCATATACCTACATATATATGTATGATGACATAGAATATCGCAAAAAACTTTGCAAATCTTAAAGCACCAAACAATTGCTAGCTAATAATATTACTGGGTAGCGAGGCAGCGCAGTGGGTAGAGTGAGGAAGACCTGAATTAAAATTCAGTCTCAGATACTAGCTGTATGACCCTGGGAAAGTCACTGCTGGCCTCAGTTTTCCCATCTATAAAATGAGCTAGAGAAGGAAATGGCAAACCACTCCAGTACCTTTGCCAAGAAAACCCCAAATGGGGTCATGAGGAGTCAGATGTGACTGAAATGACTGAACAATTATTGCTAGGTATGATGTCAGACAAGCCTTCTTTGGCCTTCAGATTCCCTGTCTTTAAAATTAAGAGGTTGTACTAGGTGACCTCTTAAGGTCCCTGTCAGATCTAAATCCTATGATGAGTCTCCCACTGGCCATTTTCCCTACTGCCTTGTAAATTATGGGGCTAAAAAAAAAATGAGTTCTGGGACCAAGAAGGGCATTCATTCAATAGATAATTTAATTGGCCTAGTTTAGATATAGCCTATTGATCCAGCAGTTCTTGAGTTTGATGACTTTGGATTTTAGTATTTGTAGAATTTACTGTTTTCCAAGGCAGAATTCAGCAACTCCAAGGAACTATGGAATTGAATCTTGTTAACTGAAACTAAACTAATAAATTAATTAAAAAAAAAAAAAAAGAATTCAGCAATTCCAGACATTGGCTTTGAATCCCCTCCGTTGCTATTTGAGCAAATTGTCCTCCCAGCATTTCTTCTGTCTACCCTGTCATCCTAACCTCTCCCTTAGACAGTGTGCTGGGCTCATAAGCAATTTTTCAATCCCTTGGAACGTCTTTATTTTAAAATGTTCTCTTTGGGCCCGAGAGATTCTTCCTTAGGGAGGGTTAGACATGTGCTCATTTCAGTTTTTCAAAGTTCAGCTGTTTCTGAATCATTTAGCATACCAGAAAGAGAAGGGGGAGAAAGCAAAGTTGTTTTGAAAAAAGAAAAAAATGGACTTTTTTTTTTCTCTTCTAGCTCTAATGCTGGAATGAACTGATTGATTTGGCACAAGCTTTCTTACCAGAGGTGGCAAATATAACTCCAAAGGGATTAGTTGGGGAAGCTCTGAGTGAGAGTAAAGGAAGCTGGTTCTGACTTTAATTAATGTTTATGGATAAGTGGGTGGAATAGACAGTTTCCTATGTGACATAATCTAAAGGGAAACAGGAAAGGCTTTCACCCCTATCAATCCAAACTTATAGCTACAATTTCACTTTTAGAGATTAATTTCTTTGGATGATACTCACCTTTAGAGATTAGTTTCTTTGGATAACACTTACATTGTCCCGTCTTTTTTAAGGGGTATATTATCCATTTGCCAACATTTTAGTTTCTCATGAAAACCCAGGATGATCAAGGACCATGAAGATTTAGTCCATTTCTCTATACTTTTACAGATCAGGAAACAGGTTCAATCAGAAAAACTTTCTCTATGAGAAAGCAGCTCAAATGAGAAGAGAACTTGGAAGTGGGCAAAAGAATAGACCAGGAGGAAACTTTTGTCATCAGTGTATTTTTGATGTGTCCTTACATTCTCAGAGGTTTTTTCTGAGACTTAAAGGGAAGGAAACACCTAGTCATTCTACAAATGAAAAAGCAGGTCCAAAGAGGCAGGTGCCCTGCCTGCCAAAAGTCTCTAGACTTGAACCCAGACCTCCTGATTTCTCTTCCAGCATGGCGCATCTCCATACTTTCCTCATCCAGCGTGCCTGAGCCAAGGGACTTTAGCCAAGATCCTGTACATTGTCACTCCTGCTGACTTCCAGGGTGGGTTTTCAGGCCTTATTGTTCTTCAGTTTTCAGTAGGTTAAGCACTTCAGAAACAACTTCATCTCCATAGCTCTTTAAGGTTTCCAAGTCCTTTCTTCATAAAATCCCTGGCAGATGGAACTGCAAGTTTTATTCTTCCCATTTTGCAGATGAAGAAACTAGGGCTTCTAAGTCTTAAGAAATGAAGAGATAAGATTACTTGCCCAAGGTCACATGGTAAATGACAAAGCCAGGATGTGAACTCAGGTCTTCTCACTCCAGTTCTAGCATTTTTCCCACTCTGGACTCGCTCCTAGAGATGCTGAAACTCCAGCAGAGTGTGTATGATGAGGAAAATACTAGAAGAGATAGTTTGGTGTTTTAAACTTGGGATAAATGAACTCAGTAACTAAGAATTAAGTTTGTGACTTAACCTTGGTTAAGGCTGTTGGTCTAGAAAATCCTGTTACTTCACAGAGATATTTGGAGGAGTGTTTACAGGCAGTGTGTCTGTCTGTGGGAATGTCCAACAGAAAGAGTTGGGTACAACTAAAATGACTGAACAGCAAAGCCACCTCCGTAGACTGCACTGTTGGTGTCCCCAAGCACTTCCTCCAAAAGAACATGATGATGCCCTAGAAGAGTCCCAAAGAGTTTTCTCGACCATCAAATGAGAGTGTATGGCTGGGCGTGGTGGAGCAGGTCGGTCATCATTGCTACCAGGGAGGCTGAGGCTGGTGGATCACCAGAGCTCAGGAGTTCTGAGTGGCAGTGGGTTGGGCTGATTTTCTGGAAACAGAGCAGATTATAATACCCATGTTGATAACTATTGGGATTAAGTTGATTGGGTAAATGGTTACGGCACTTCTAGTCTGGCTGAGATAGGGAGATCCAGTCTCAAAGAGAGAGACAGACAGATGGAGAAAGACACAGAGTGAAAGAATATGTAAACCACAAACCTTGAAGTGCACTATAAATGCCAATTGTTATTCTTATCACCATTATTGTTAATTGCCATGGTAGAAAAATCCATAGCTCTGTGGCTGACCTATGGATGAAATTAAAACTTGGGCTCTAAGGTTACCCCACAATCCTGAAAGGCTTTTGTAAAAGGGAGCATTCTTCTCGTTATGTATACCCAGAGCTTTTGGCATCAATGAATAGCAGAAAAATAACTGGAATTAGAGTCAGGAAAACCTGGCACAATGCAAAAGGTCTGAGAGTTGGAGTCAGAGACCTGGGGTTCAAATCTTGGGTCTGCTGCTTCCTGTGTGACCTTGGTCTAGTCACTCTGGACCTCGGTGAGCTCATCTGTAAAACAAAGGGGCTGGTCCCCAAGATCTTTTAAGTCCCTTCCAGCTGTAAGTCTGAGAACCTATGACCTGAGTTTGAATCTTGCCTGATCCTAGCTGAATAATGCTGGGCAAGCCACCCAAACCTCTCTGAACCTCAGTTTCCTAATCTACAGAATTAGTAGTATAACAATAGCATCTATTTTATATTTTCTTTGATGTGTTTATACTCTTTCCCCTGACTGAATAGAAGCTGGAAACCTGGCACTGGCTTGTTTTTGCATTTCTTAGTGCTCAATAAATGCTTCTTGATGATGGATTCCTAGCAGGACCATTGTGAGGATCGATGTGTGTAAAACCAACGAATGTGCTAGGTAAGTATTATTAGGATAGGGCTCCATCTGTGATTTCTCTGGAGCAGGGAGCTCCCTGGTGAGAAAACTTCTACTGTGCAGGTCCATGTTTTCTCTGCAATTTATAGATTGCCTAATACACTGAGAAGTTAGTGACTTGACCAGTGATAGACACTATGTGTCAGGTGGGACTTGAACTCAGGTCTTTTTTTTTTTTTTTACAGAAACACATATACATTTTATTATATTGTTAAGTAGCTATAATTAACTTGTTTTGTTCACTTTAAAAAGTCTATATACATAAAAGCATGACCTTTCAAAGAAGCAATTATGACTTTCCCATATATCAAGTCCAAACCATTCTTTAGGGCCAGGAAATATTAGACTACATTATGTTAGTTATGATAATAACAATAAGAGTATAAGGGATGAGAGCCCCCAAAATGGCTACTTTCTTTTTTTTTTTTATTAATTTATTAGTTGAGTTTCAGTTAACAAGGTTCAATTCCATAGTTCCTTGATTTTCGAAGAACTCAGGTCTTCTTGGTGTCCAGGCTGCCTCTGTAGCCATTAATCTAAATGGTTGTGATTGACTCTGGAACACAGATGAGGATTTCTACTCCTGACCGTTTTTCCCCTCTGTTCTTCCCTCTTACTGAAAGGTTGGAGATGATTGTGATCCAGGCCTGTGTCTTCAGAGACAACTTTCCTCCAGATGCTACGGGCTTTCCATAAATCCATCAGAGGATTTTAGGAGCATATTAGGGGAATGAGATGGCATCTCCACAATGACCAGTGACCAACTTATGACTTAGAGCTCATAGATTTAGAGGTCATTCTGTCCCAAGTTTCCAAATATCTGGATGTTTGGCATTGTGGACACAAAAGGTCTGGATGCTTGGCTGAAACTGCTCACAACTCATTGCTCACATGGGGTTGACACAGTTGAAAAGGGATTATAAAGGGCTTCAACTCCATTAAGGGGTTGGTTCAGCTCAGCTAGGAAGATCTGACTGGTGTTAGTGGGAAGGAAGGTCAGGAATCTTGGGTTCCATTCTAGTCTTACCACTAACTGACTGAGTAAAGCTCTGTCTAGACCTCAATTTTGTCTTTAACATGAGGAATATAGCAAGCTTTTGAGGACTCTGTGTGTGTGTATGTGTGTAGACATCTATATCTATCAATAGGTAGAAAGATAAATATCTATCTAGACATCTATATCTATCTATAGATAGGTAGCTGGGTAGATTATTTGGAAGGGACTTTGCTTTTATTTTGTCCAATCCCTTCATTTTACAGATAAGGCGAACTATAGTTTCAGTGACTTTTTTAGGGTCATATGGATAATAATAGGTTAATGTCATCTTATACTGCACTGAGAAGCACAGACCACCTCTGCTCAGATCACCCCTGGAGTATGGATGTGTCTACTTTGGGATACTACATTTTAGGAAGGATGAAACTAAGTGAGTTTGGAGAGAGGCCTTGAGATCATGTCCCCAGTTGAAGGAACTGGGGAGTCTCAGACTGGAGAAGAGAACATTTGGAACAATAGGTTAGCTGTCAACAAATATTAGAAAAAGTATCAGGTTTAAAAGAGAAGACTCGCTCTGCTTGGCCCTAGAGACCAAAACTAGAAGCAACACAGAACATTGGAAAGAGATGGATTTTGTCTTGATGAAAGAAAAAAGTTCCTAATAGTTAGAGCTGTCCAAAAGTCCTTGTCAATGTGCTTAAACTAAGGCATTCCAAAGAGAACATAATGCTCTCATGAGCTCAGAAGGCAGTGGATTCTCTCTCCCTTGAAGTCTTTGAGCAAAAGCTGGATAACCTCTGGCCAGGGATCTTGTAGAAAGGATCCCATTCAGATATCGGTTGGACTCAGGCTAAACAAGATTTTTCCGATTCCAAATCTACTGCACTTTCCATGCTGCTTTCCAGATTGGTTGGTAATACTCTTAGAATAAAATTTTTGAAGTACTATAAAATAATGAATTAATAGATGAATGAATGAAATAAAAAGCATTTATTTATTAAGTGCTTGCTGTAATGTTTCAGGCACCCTAGTAAATGTTGGGGTTATGAATATAAAAGGGAGACAGTCCCTACCTTAAGGCACTTACTAGTGGGTGGAGCATTCTAATTAGTGGAGTTGACATATATAGAGTAGTGACCAGGAAGGCATGTTTTGGCCTAGGAAGTCACTGGGATGGTGGGTAGAGCCACAAGCCAATCAGTTGACTCCTACTTTCCAGAAGCAGTGAGAGTGCTGATTTGGTTATTGTTCTCAAAGATAAAAATGGAAAAAGGGAACGCTAACACCTATCTATGTACGTACATGCATACATGGGCTACAGGAGCAATCGCTAATTAACTAATTTGGATAGTACAATACAATCTAGGATGGGAAGTGTCTCAGTTCATCCAGAGCACAGTCTCTTGAGGTCATATTCAAAGGACACACATATAAATACATGTATATACACACATTGTAACATGAACATGTAGTTATATATGAATATGTGCTGCATACACACATACATACGTGGACACATACACATATACACACATATACATGCACAGGAAGCATGGCAACAGCAAGACCTGGGGAGGAGAAGTTGCCAATGGAGAATAAATGTGTGTGTGTGTGTGTGTATGCACACTCTGTTTTGTTTTTTAGTTCCTCAGTTGATTCCAAAAAGATTTTACATCAACTTAATGTGTACTGATTTAGATGTTTAATGTACTGGTTTATTTGATTTTTGATACAATGGAATGAAATGGAAAAATCTATATATATATTTTTTAAATCTATATATTTATTTTTAGCTTTCAACATTCATTTCCATAAGATTTTGAGTTTCAAATTCTTTCCTCCTCCTTCCCTTTCCCCCACCCCAAGATAGTGTGCAATCTGGTATAGGCTCTACATATACATTCATATTAAACATATTTTCACATTAGTCACATATTTTCACATTTTCATATTAGAAGAATTAGAACCAATGGGAGGAAAAACAAGAAAGAACAAACAAACACAAAGAGATAGTAAATAGTATGTTTTGATCTGTATTCAGACTCCATAGTTCTCTCTCTGGATGTGGATAGCACTTTCCATCATGAGTCTTTTGGAATTGTCTTAGATCCTTGTATTACTGAGAAGAGCTAAGTCTATTAAAGTTGGGCATTCCACAATGTTGCTGTTAATGTGTTCAGTGTCTCCTGGTTCTGCTCACCTCATTCAGCCTCAGTTCATGTAAGTCTTTACAGGTGAAAAACCAGATTCTAACCATTGTCTCCAAAACGCTCTTGTTATAGAATGCATACATGAAGCCTAAGAACCTTGAAAGGGCCCTGAAAATCTATGAACCTTTACCAGATCACAAGTTTATCAGATCACAGAATTTTGCCATCAGAAGCAACTTAATCAGCTATCTAGACGAACCTGTACCCAGAAAGAATTCCCATTGTAATTTATTCAACAGGTTAGAAAAGCTTTTTCTTGAAGAAATTAAATGAGATGGAACCTGCTTCTTCTAGTGGCAGCCAGATCTGCTTTGGATAACTTTGGTGGCTAAGGTTTTCCTATCATCTTTGCCTCTTGTCCCTATTCCTCCAAGTTCTACTCTCTGGGCCAAACAGAACAGAGTAATCTCTCTGATACAGAACACTTCAAATACTTGAAGATAGTTTGCCATTGAGTGTCTTCTCTTCACTCAAGCTAACCATCTCTAGTTCCTTTAACCAATCCTTATCTGATATAGCCTAAAGGTCCTTTTGTTTTTTAAAAATTTAGTATTTTGGGGCAGCAGTGAATAGAGCACCAGTCCTGGATCAGGAGGACCTGAGTTCAAATCCGGCCTCAGACACTTAACACTTACTAGCCATGTGACCTTGGGCAAGTAAGTCACTTAACCCCAATTGCCCTGCCCTCCCTCCTCCAAAAAAAGCAAAAAAATTTAAAGAATATTTTTTAAAATTTAGTATTTTATTTCCCCAACCAATTACATGCAAAACCAATTTTCAACATTCATTTAAAAAATTCAATTAAAAAATTGAGTTCCAAATTCTCTCCCCCTCCCTCATTGAGAAGGCAAGCAATTGGATATAGGTCATGCATGTGTAGTCCTGCAAAACATATTTCTATATTAATCATGTCATAAAAGAAAACATAGATCAAAATAAAAACCCAAGAAAAATAAAGTAAAGAAAGAACACTTCAATCTGTATTCAGACTCCATTAGTTCTTTCTTTGGGGATGGATAGGATTTTTCATCATAAGTCTTGAAGGCCCTTTTCAATAATGGTTTCTTTTCTCTTGTTGCTATTTAACTTAGCAGTTCCTAAACCAAGTCATCCAGAATCCAATCCAATACATTTACTCCAAATGAAGTCTGAGTAGGCAGAGTTCAGAGCTAGTTGTCACTTTTTAAGCTAACTAAAGTAGGCAGCTAGGTGGTGCAGTGGAGGAAGTGCAGGAAGACCCGAGTTCCAGTCCAGCCTCAAATCCTCACTAGTGGTGTGACCCTGGGTAGGTCACTTAACCTCTATTTGCCTTAATCCCCTGGTGAAGGTTATGGCACACCACTTCATTATTTTTGCCAAGAAAACCCCAAATGAAGTCTCGAAGAGTCAGACAGGACTGAAACGACTCAACAATGAAAACATCAGAATATGCTCACTAGTATGAAAGCATAATTTCTATATCAGCAGCAGTAGGTGAAAGGACAAAGAAAGTATCCTTGAGCTGCAGTAGAGAGTTGAGACCTAGGGAAGAGTCATTATGCCTTTTGGTATCTTCAAGGACTGTGGGGAGTTCAAGTACAGGTCTGTTCTTTACCCAGTTTCCCCTACTGGTGCCTGCTGCTTCTGTACTCCACGTTTACAGTAACCGGAATTTTTGCCTCAATCATGTTAGCTAGAGATTGATATAAATGTAAATTAAGGCAGAAAGCCAAACCAGTGCCTGAGTGGTAGGAATTTTCCTAACTGGGGGCTTGGAGCAGTTGTGATTGTACTGTTAACTTTTTGATTAATGTTGTTTTCGTCATTGACTCATTTTGGTCGTGTTTGACTCTTCCCGACCCCATTTGGGGGTTTTCTTGGCAAAGATACTGGAGTGGTTTGCCATTTCCTTCTCCAGCTCATTTCACAGATGAGGAAACTGAGGCAAACAGGATTGAATGATATAAACTCCCTAGAAACACCACGAATATATTACAGAATATAACAAGTGTGAGAGAGTGCTAGCTAGCTCTGAGCTCATATGCACTGTTCCTAGTGCCATCGTTTGTATGCTAATGAGATGAGTCAAGATATGTGGGCAGACTAATTTTTTTGACTAAAGGAGCCACATGCACCTTGAATAGCTAGCCCCCTGCATGAAAGAGAGACAGAAAGAGTGAGGCAGACAGAAAGTGAGAGAGAGACAGACAGACAGACAGAAACAGAGAGAGAGACAGAGACAGAGACACACACAGAAAGAGACAGAGATAAAGACAGAGACAGAGAGAGAAAGAGACAGAAACAGAGAGAGACAGACAGAGACAGAGAGACACAGAGAGGAAGAGAGAGACAGAGAGACAGAGGGAGAGCCTTTCTAATATCCCTTTCAGTACAAAAAATCTATGATCCACCCCAGTGTTCTTGGTTACTATGTAACTCGTGACTCCCTTGGAAATGTTCTCTGAAGCTTCATACATCTAAAGAGCACACTCTGAATCTTAGGATAACTTTGCAGCCTTATAATAGCCCAGGGTCAGAGGCAGGCAGGAGTTTTTGGTCTATTTCCCTCAAGCACTTTGAGTTTCCTATCGAGCCCTTTAGCCTTTATGATTAAAAAAAAAAAGAGAGAAAAGCGACAGAGACCCAATTTAATATCAGTAAATAACTCCCTACAGCTCCCATCTCGGCTTCTTAGCAAAGGCGGGCACCCACTCCTCTCCCTCCCCTTCCTTCTCCCTCAAGCATCAATCTCTCTCTTTCATTTTCTTCTAACAGCTGGACAATTCGGTGGTGAAAACAAAAGTCGATTGATTTTTTTTTTAGCCTGAATTGACTGGCTTAATTCAGGCATAGCGTACAATCTAACAGCCTCATGTAGAGCAGCCTCTTTCATGGGATTTAGGGCTGGAAGGGACTGTAAGGATCATCTTGTCCAACCTTCTTGTTTTACAAATGAGGAAACTGAGGCTCAGAGAAATCGTGATTTTCTTTGAAAATTGACGTTAAAAAAAAAAGCAGCCAACACATGGTTGTGTCCCCATGACCAACCCCCACCTCCAATAGAACATTCCTTTGTAACAAGTGGAATTAATAGCTAATAATAATGCCTAGCATTTTGTAATAGCACTTTAAGGTTTACAAATTGCTTTGCAAATATCTCATTTGATCTTCACAACAACCCTGCCAGGTAGGTTCATTTATTATTCCATTTAGCAGTTGAGGAAACTGAGGCAAACAGAGCTTAGTTAACTTGCTCAGGGTCAAACAACTAAGTGTCTGAGGCAGTTTTTGAACCCAAGTCTTTCTGGTTCCAGATCTGGCTAGGTGTCACCTAGCTGCCTCAAAAACATATCAACACAGTAGGTTTGTTTTGAAAGCTATTGCTTCTCACCTCTTTGCCAAGAAGTGAGAGGTATGCTTTCCCATCAATCTTCTGAAATTAAATGACTTTCTCAGGTCCCATGGATAGTAAGCCAGGTCCTTCTACACAAAACCCAATGCTCTGGATGTGTTGTAAAGATCTCAAACTCAACACGTTTAAACCAGAACTCATTATCTCTCTTCCTAAATCCACTTTCTTCGGAAGTTCCCTGTTACCATGGAAGGCATTACTATCCTCCCAGTCCCCCAGGTTCAGTTGGTCAATGAGGCACAGTGCTAAGTGCTGAAGATACAAAGAGAGGAAGAAAGACAGCCCTTGCCCTCAAGAAGCTTACAGGTTAATGGGGGAGAAAACATGCAACTATGTATAAACAAGCCAGACACAGATAAATCAGTATTAATCAACAGAGGGGAGGCATTGGAATTAAGAAAGTTTAGGAAAGGCTTCCTGTAGAAGATGGGGTTTGTAGCTGGGACTTGAAGGAAGCCAGGAGGCAGAGATGAGGAGGGAGAACATTCCATGTATGAGAGAAAGTCAGTGAAAATGCCCAGAGCCTAGAGATAGAGTGTTTTGTTTAAGGAACAGCAAGGAGGCTGCTCCAGTGTCATTGGAGCAAAAAAATATGTGGCCAGGAGTAAGATGTAAGAAGACTGGAAAGGGCAAATAGGTGACATAGTGGATAGAGCACGAGTTCTGGAATCAGGAGGACCCGAGTTCAAATCCAGCCTCAGACACTTACTAGCTGTGTGACCCTGGGCAAGTCATTTAACCCCAATTGCCTCAAAAACAAAAAGACTGGAAAGGTTGAAGGGAAGGCTAGGTTATGAAAGACTTTGAATATCAAATCAAGGATTTTGTATTTTATTTAGGTTTACTGAGCATTTCATGTTTTATCCTGGTTTCCTGAGTGACGTGGGCAAATGTTCTTTTAGGAGAATCACTTTGGTGGCTGAGGGGAGACTCACTATCTTGGTGTCACCCTAAGCTAATTCTCACTCATCCCACATCTCCAATCTATTGTCAAATCTCATCTTTCCACCTCTACAACATTCCTCTGCTCGAACGGCCATCAAGCTAGATGAAAACTTCAAAATCTCTGGCAATAGGTTTCCATTCAGTCTCCTTCCCCCCAGCCTCTCCCCACTCCATTTGATCCTGCACATATCTACCAATGATTTCCCTGTATAATAGTGCAGGTCTGATACTGTTGCTGCCCCAGCTCAGTAAACTCAGTGGTTCCTGATTGAACAAGCTCTCCTAGCATCTAAATACCCTCTCCTCTGCTCCCATTTCTGATACGAACTGGGAGTGTGACCCTTGGGCAAGAGGATTCACCTCTCAAGTGCTTTAGGCAGCTCTAAAACTGCAAATTAAAGACAAGGTAGTGACCTGCATTGGGAGAGGGGCTTTCCTCATCTGGGAGTTTAGCAGCTTTGGAATTTCCAGAGGTGTTTGACACCCAGTGGGCACTGGAAGAGGAGGTGAAGGAGAAGCAAGTGGGAAAGGTGTGGACCTCGGCCGGCCTTGTTCAAGGACACAAAGGAGGCAGGGGACAGTACCCCAGGATGACCCTCCTTCCAGCTTCAGCATCGCTGAGTCAGGGAGAGGAAGAACCAACAAACAGAGAGGTGAAATGTGCTGAGGGTGGAATTCTTTCCCTAGCCAAACAAGCAAAATGGATGGCATTATTTCAACAAGGTGAGCTAAACACTGGCTGTCTATTTTTCTCACTTGGGCCATTTGAAGGCAGACAGGGACTTTGTTGTCTATAAATCTATCCACCCCTGCTGTTAATTTTTACTGAAGGAGGCCATGGTTCGATGGAGGTAACACTGGGGAGAGCAGAGGGACATCGGGGAACTGAGGAGAGTGAGATCTTGGATTAGCATGGTTTATAGTGATTCTAATGTGCCAAATGGTGGTAAGAACAGTGAAAGGAGAGCCAAGACACTTGTGTTGGAATCCCAACTCTGCTACTTATTATCTGAGTGACCTTGGATGAGTCCCATTACTTCCATGCTCAGAACCTCAGTTTCCCCATTTGTAAAACTAGGAGGTTGTCATTATCTAGTCCATCCCTCCCTGCTCTAAATCCTAATGTTTCTTTCTTATTCTTTTTTTTTTTTTGGAAGGGGAAGGCAAGGCAATTGGAGTTAAGTGACTCACCCAAGGTCACACCGTTAGTTGTGTCAAATGTCTGAGGCTGGATTTGAACTCAGGTCCTCCTGACTCCAGGGCTGGTGCTTTTTTCACTGCTCCACCTACCTGCTCCATACCCTAATGTTTCTTCAAAATCACTCCCCTCCTCAGGGAAGAAATGTGCCCCAAACCATATTTTCTGTATTGGTTATAAGCAGGAAAACTGTGACCAAGGACTCCACTTACTTGGGACTGTTCTATTGTTCTATGACAGGTATCACTTATATAGCCTATATATACTCTGAGGGTCCTTATTCCAACTCCCACTCAAAATGATGACTTTGGTTCCCGGGGGTAATTAGGTACCTCTCTCTTCACCCTTTTAGGAGTACCCCCAAAGGACAGTAGAACTCTTCTAATGCTAATGGCTTGAAGCCCCATTCCAGAGATTAGTGCCCCAGTTTCTTTTAACCAATGAACTTTTACAAAGGGAACAAGAACAGAAGTACAAGACACCCCTCAGAACCAGGAGAAGTTCTTCCCTATATTACCTTGGTCTCTTGGGAGAGTGAGCTTGAACAAAATGTTTGTTACAAATTATTCACTGACCTTCCCAAGTTCACTCCTAAATTTGATAGCATAGTAAATATATAAGGTACTCCCTCCTGCAGGACCCAGCATTTAGGGTTAATCCTCTGTTGGGCTGGGTCCAGATCCTTGGGACTGAGCTGATGGACTGAAAAACCTAGTGTGGACTTCTGCCACAGAAGCTCTGCTCCTCTGACCTTTCAGCACTCACAAGATCATAGCTGTCTTCAAGGTTCCTTCAACTAAAACCTGGAAAGAAAAAAAATGCAAAGAAACAAAGCACAAAGGCACTTTGTATTCAGGGGTCACATGTTGGACTAGTGGGAAGGGTGTCTCTCCCCACCCAGAGGTCTTATCGAAGCTAGGAGGAAGGAAAGGAAAGAGAGAGGAGGGGAGAGAGAGAAAAGGAGAGAGGAGAGGAGAGGAGAGGAAAGGAGAGGAGAGGAGAGAAAGGGAAGAGAGGGAAGGAGAAGAGATGAAATGAGAAGAGAAGAGAAGGAAAGAGAAACAGAGAACACTACCTCTCACTTTGCCTGTCTAGTGTCTTTTGAATGCACACCCAGTTCTGGGTCAGTAGCCAATCAAAAATCCATTTCTTCACTACATGAGTAACAGACTAGAACAATGCCGGCACATGCTCTGAAAGTGCATAGGTCAGTTGCATCAGCCTGGCACTCTATCAATACTTATAAGGACTAGGTTTGGCCTGTCTCTCTTATAATTATACCAGCCAACATCTATGCAGTGTTTTAAAGTTTGTTGAATGATTTTGTTTCCTTCCTTTCTCTCTCCCTCCATTTGCCCCTCTCCTTCCTTTCAAAGAAAAGAAAAGAAAAAAGAGAACTAAGGCCAATAGAATTCAGTGCTTCTTTTTGGAGTGATGAAATTTTTTTTAAAAAGCTGTTTGAAGTGGATGGCTGTCTTCTGATAAACTTTTTTGCATAAAAGTCTTTCCACAAGATTGGAGACACATTAGAAAAAAAATCTCTCCCACATCTTCTTTTGCTTTGTGAAATAAAAGAAGCTGATGAAAGGTGAGATATAGTGAATATATAAAATGAATCAGATATATTGGATAAACTCATAGGAGTGAGAGATGAGAAGACTTAGAGATGTGGATGTGAATCTCGGCTGAGACAATTACTACCAGTGTGACTTTGAGGAAACAGCATCTTCCCTGATCTCCAGTCTCTTCACCTGTAAATTGGCTCTGGCAGTACTTTCATATCATTAACTCCCATGTTTTGTGTGTGTGTTCTTTTTACTGTTTTTAAAAATTCATTTTGAACTTAAATACATAAAGAAAAAAAGAAAACATTGGGGCAGCTAGGTGGTGTAGCAAATAGAGCAGTGGCTCTGGAGTCAGGAGGACCTGAGTTCAAATTTGGCCTCAGACAATTGACACACTTACTAGAGGCATGACCTTGGGCAAATCACTTAACTCCAATTGCCTCGCCTTCCCCCCTAAAAAAAAAAAGAGAACATTTCCATGTACACAGCACAACATTAAAAGGATTCACTATAACATTATGAATTTATGTTTCACATGGTTTACTTTTTTTTTGAAAAACTATATAAATAATACATATTATTTTCAAAGCTACTTTGCTTTCTATGCTTCCTTCTAAATTTTCTTTTATTCTTTTTATATTTTTTCCTTCCCTCCTCACCCTGGCCCTAGGGATGACTACATTAGGTATGTCTGTGTGTGTGTGTGTGTGTGTGTGTGTGTGTAGAAAGAGAGAGAGAGACAGAGGGAGAGAGAGAGAGAGAGAGAGAGAGAGAGAGAGAGAGAGAGAGAGAGAGAGAGTGAGGGAGGGAGAGGGAGAGGGAGAGAATGAAGGAGGGGAAGAGGGAGAGAGAGAAACAGAGAGACAAAGAATCATACTGTACATACTTATATTTATCACTTCTTTCTCTATAGGCAGATAGCATCTTCTTTCATAAGTCCTTTGTAATTGATTTGAGTATTTCTAATACTCAAAATGAGTTAGTCACTTGAAGTTGTTCTTCAAACAATATTGCTGTTACATACTATACAAAGTTCTCTTGGTTCTGCTTATTTCGTTCTTCATTATTTCATGTAAGTCTTTCCATGTTGTACTAAAATAATTGATCTCATTATTTCTTTCCATATTTGTTTTTAAGAAAACTTTGCAGAAATGTAAGCTGTCATTCTGCTGTTAAAAAACAAAACAAAGGAACTTTCAGTGGCCTCTTCTTGCCTCTAGGAAAAAATACAAAGAACTCAGTCTGGCATTTAAATCCCTCCACGTTCTAGTCCTTAAAACTGTTTTTCTGACCTTATGTAACCTGTGATTCCAGGGCCCCAAAATTTGGGGGCTCACAAGGAGCAGGTCCAGTCATAGGGGCTGATCCAAGAGTATCACTTTCTCTTCCGTTCATTATGTCCTCATCAAGAGTTCCTACTGGGAAGTCTCAGAATAGAGAGGCAGGTCTTACCAAATGGAGGTCATCAGAGTTCCTAACTCCCATGAAACCCCTCAAGGTGACAATGCCTTTATTAGGTAAAGGATTGTATTTCATCCCATAGGAAATGAGGAATAGGAAAAGGCTTCACAAGAGTGCATAAACAATGCAGAAAAACATAGGGATCAATTAAATTTTTTCTCTTTTGGTGGGTCCCACTTTTCCACAGTCCTAAAATCCTCCAAACTCACCACCACCCCATTGTTTGGACTCTCCTCAGAAGGTAAGGGAGCTTGGGGCTACCAGAGAGGTAAAATCCTTACATCTGGTGAGTCCTTCTGTATTCCTGCAGAGATCCATCCAGAGATTTAGCTGGATGATGTTACTCTGAGAATTTGGTTTTCCCCAGAAGGAAAATGCACTTGAGGCTACTAGTTGGGGGCAATCCCTGCACCTTTTCTGATTCATGGTAATTGAATAATACTGTAATATTGATGTGCAAAATCTGGCTGCAAGGGGCGGCTAGGTGGCGCAGTGAATAGAGCGCGGGCCCTGGAATCAGAAGGACCTGAGTGAGCCGGACTCCGACATCTAATCCGCACAAACAAAAACCTAGCCGTGTAACCTTGGGCAAGTTACTTAACCCCAATTGCCCTAAAGGGGCGGCTAGGTGGCGCAGTGAGTAAGAGCGCCGGCCTCGGAGTTTGGATGACCCGAGATCAGATCCGGACTCAGAAAATGAGCACCCACGCATAAATCAAATGACTAGTCATGTAACCTTGAGCAAGTTACTTAACCCCAATTGCTTTAAAAAAAAAAAAATCTGGCTGCAAGTTCCTCCATATCTTGGTCTTAGTCTCTTATCATTGGTCCTTCCAACAATGGGGGTCAAATTCTCTTAGGCTCTTTTTGGAAGAAAGGAAGAGGAGGAAAATGTAAAAGGCCTAGAAGCAGTCTGTGCCTCTCTTTGATTTTTTTTAAAATAGAAATAGTCTTTATTATTTGAAGGACAGAGTAGAGAAGTAAACAGAAATCGGTTTTCTCAAGGAGGTTATTAAAAAACACCACTTAATCTTTATAAGCATTTGGAAATGTCTAAAAAATTCAAACCATGTTTGATATAAAGGTACTTGTACCCCATGAACATATGATAAAAAAAACTCAGTTTTTGACCTCATAGATAAAATAAAATTAAGGTGTGGTAATATTAAATATATATGGATATACATATATGCACATATGCAACAAAAGACTTCATTTTAAAAAAAGTCTAGCTCCCTCCCCTAGTCACTTTGCAGACATTGTAAATATGAATTGATTTTTTTTTTTTATGTTTCCTTTGGTCTTGATACAGGTAAACAGAACCTGCTGATTACATATGGTCAACGCCAGTCATCAGATAACTGTGACCAAATACACAAGCTAACATATGACTAAAAATCCCATGTGCTTCAACAATTTGCCTGGTTTTCTTCACTTTGATCTTAAAATTTGTTTTATGAGAAAAGACAAAACAAAACAAAACTCAATCTGAAATCGAGATTCTTTAGAAAGGGTCGGCTCATTTTTATTGTGTTTTTCAACCACTATTCTCGACAAAATTGTTAGATGATGATGATGATGCTGCAGGCTAATTTTTTTTAAAGGCACTTTGCTATACAGCAGTCAGAATTCACCCTTCTTAACCAGTAATATTGCAATATACTTTATCCCTCTTGTTCTGTCTTGGTTCTTGAGCACCCTGAAATCACATTAACATAATCTTTAGGAACCCTTGCTTCCAGGCATTGGTGCAGTGTGTTCATCTTTCAAAGGAAAGAAGTATGTGCCTCCACATTTCCTTACCCATTCACTGTCCTTAATGACAGCTATTCCCCCTTGGAGGGAGGGGGCTGACCACTAGTAAAACAGTGGAAAAGAAGTGAAAATAAAAACCTATTGTGCATAACTTTGTTAGTCAAAAGTCAGGTATACTCTTTTCCCCCCCTTTTTTTGGAGGGCAATTGGGGTTAAGTAACTTGCCCAAGGCCACACAGCTAAGGCTTTTTTTTTTTTTTTTTGTATGTGTGGTAAGTGTCTGAGGTCGGATCTGAACGCAGGTCCTTCTGACTTCAGGGCCGACGCTCTACTCACTGCACCACCTAGCCGCCCCTACTCTTTTTTTTTTTCAACAGGTATACTCTTAGATGCCAACTTGTTGGGGAAATTCTCTGTGGCTTATCCTTTTTAGATTGTGTTTTCAAGGCATTATTAAGAAAGGAAACTTTGCTTTTGATAAAAGCTTCAGTGGACTGGACAGTGGTATACTACTCCCTAGATTTCTTACATATTTCTGGAAGCCAATGAGTCCTTCAGTTCTGCTCTCTAAAGAACCCCATTCGATACTGCTGTGATATGACTAATTTACATCCAGAGAGTGGGCTCCTAACCTGACAGGATCTAGCCTCTAAATGAGAAATGTCATTTTGATTAATATAGGGGAAAATTCATATTCACTTACACACATCATAGATTAGCTATAACTATATAACTGTAAGTAGAAAAAAAATTCCAAATGTCAGTATTTTCAATTGGTCTTGACTGCCATTCCTGTCAATGTTTCCATTAGTCCTTGTATGTAGGTTTTTTTTTTTGTTGGTTTGGTTTTGCTTTGGTGCTCAGACTTAAGAAATACAGGAAGAATTGTCTATTACCTTTCTAAGATACTATAAAAACAGGAATTCGTTGGCATGTCTAGTCATACTTTCTATTTAACTTCTCTGATCTCTGTCAAAAATCTTCTTTTGATGTTCTAAGCAGTCTTTCAATTTGTCCTTTGTCAGTGTCAGTTGCTGCTCCAGAGTAGATATGGTCTGGGTTAAGACATGCAGCTGTTCCATGATGTGTTCCAAGGCATAGGTTATGGCCAACGGGACACTCTTCTGGCCATTCATAGCAGTGAAAGAGCTGCCATCCTTGTCTTCTCCATGCTGACTGTGGAGCTGATGGATGAAGAAGGTGCTAATGCAGGGTTCAAGAAGTGGAGACTGCTGTCACCTGGTGGCATTTCCTTAGCGGTTGGAATTCCTGAGTGGTTAAATACAGGCTGGTTAGGGAGAGCATTAGCAGGTGGTGGGGTCAGGAAGGGCTCTGTCTGTAGAGGGTGATTCTGGGGTAGAAGTGAGAAGGTCACGCTGGGAGGGATGGAGCCAAGGAAAGGAGGGCCCCACTACTCTGCTGGAGTACTAGGTATTTAACTGTATGACCCAAGTCACTTCACCCTGTTTGCCTCAGTTTCCTCATTGTGTGTTTCTGGGCAAGTCTCTAAACCTCTCTGAGTCCCTGGATCCTCATGCTTCTCCAGAAGCTGTGCCTCTTATTCAAAGGGGCAACTGGTCCCAGATTAATCTTTCTTGCTAAGAGTCTGAACCTGTCAACCAATCAATAAACAAGTATTTACCAAGCAGGCACTTATGTACCAAGGCCTGTCCTAGACTCTGGAAATGCAAGTACAAAGAATAAAACAATCTTAACTTTAAAAGAGTTTATATACTAATATAAACAATTTATCCTTGAAGCAGCCTCCATCAGGGAAACATCTAGGATAAGCCAAAGGGCATGTCCATACTCTTTGTAATGAGATAACCATCAAAAGTCCAAAACAAAATCTCACTGCATGGTAAAAATCAATAAAATGATCAGGGACAGTCCTTGATCTAGTCCTCTATATTTATTTCATAGTACTCTCTATAATTCACTGAAAAAAAATTGAATTGGCTATCCTACAACCTCAGTTCTCCATCTTGAGACAGACTCCTCCTCAGTCTCTGCCTCTCAGAATCCCTGGCCTGTTTTCAAGGCTCACCTTTCATATGGTGTCCCCTTATGAAGCCTTCTTTGAAATCACCATGTCGGGGGAGGAGTCAAGATGGTGAAGTAGAAACAGGACTTCCACAGGGCTCTGGCTTCCACCTCCCCCAATTCATGTAAAAGGTGACTCTGAACAAACTTTGGAGCTACAGAACCCACAAAATGACACAGAGAAGCTAACCTCCCACTGAGGATAGCCTGGCAGGCTGGCAGGAATCGGCCAGCTCAGCACTCTGGGGGCTGAGCCCAGTCCCGGGCAAGCTGGAGGTTTTAGCCCCAGGGAGGGCCTGACCAGCAGCCTGCTGGAGGGACTTCAGATCACCAGCAGCTGTGGTGCTTTCCAGAAGTATCAACACATAGATGCTAAGGACAAAGTGAGAGGTCAGTACAGTGTGGACTTTGGGATCCAGTAGTTGGCAGTGTGGTAGGCCTTTGTCTCTGGGGCAAGAAGCCTCTGAGGATCCTTGGCCCTGGAGCCTCCCCCACATGGCAGCTTCAGCTCCTGGCCTGCAGAGTGTAGGGGGACCAAGCAACCAGTATGAGGGGTAATCCCTCTTGCTTTAACCTGCTTGGATCTGGATTGCAGTCTAGGGTGGAGGTCCTGGAGTGTGTGGCCAGCTTGCCAGAGCATGTGGAGGTTTCAGAGAGGGCACCTAACTAACACCTTCAGCAACTGAGAAAACCCCAGCATTTGGGACAAAGATCCCCTGTTTAGTGTCAGAGTCTTACTGTGGCAAAGAGCCCAGGGGTCAAGTGATTGAGTGGCAACATGAGCAGGCAAAGAGAGCCAAATAAACAGAGCAACCCAACTTTACACTCCTACCTTGGCGACAAAAAGGATCAAAGCATGGAACAGGAGGAAGACAGGCTCACAAAATGCTGCAAAGAAAGCTTCAAAGAAAAATACAAGCTTGTTACAGGCCATAGTGGATCTTAAGAAGCAGATAAGAGAAGTGGAGGAAAAATTGGGAAGAGAAATGAGAACAATGCAAGAAAATTATGAAATGAGAGTCAACAGCCCGACTGAGGAAAACAACACCTTAAAATATAAACTAACTGAAATGACAAAAGAGGCTCAAAAAGACAATGAGGAGAAGAATGACTTAAAAAGCCAAATTTGTCAGATGGAAAAAGAATGTCAAAAGCTCACTGAGGAGAATCATTCCTTCAGAATTAGACTAGAGCAAATGGAAGCCAGTGACTTTATGAGAAATCAAGATGCTGTTAAACAGATCCAAACAAATGAAAGAATAGAAGGCAATGTGAAATGTGGTGAGCCAAAGAGGCCTGTCCCAGGACTCTGATAATTACCCTGATATCAGTGGACCTGCATGTCAAAGATCTCTTTGAGATGCGACTTTTCACTAAGTCTGCTCCTGAGTTCTTTTGATATAGGTTACATTTAAAAGGATGGTATTTGAGTTCTGAGGCTAACAGGCTCTGCCCCAAGACATATCTGATTCTGCAATCAGGTATCTTTGGGTGGCCAGCTCTACTTTGACTTTTGAGGATTGCACTTCAGCCTTGAAGTCTGCTCTCAATTGTGTCCGTTTATGACTGCGGCTGCATTAGCAGGTACCTGAGGCCTAGATCAAAGGGCTTACCCTAAGACTTTAGTCTCCTAGATAAGAAATCCTTATCAAATTATCTATTCCATGCTACTTCCAGGATACAACAGACTAAGGTAATGATTAGAAAACTTGAGTCCCCTTTCTTTGTCTCTTTGCTCTATAAAAACCTTCCCCTGAGTATCAATAAATGGAGTTCATGGTTCTTCCTTGAGCTACCCACATGACCTGGTCGTTTCTTATTCACGTCTCCGAATCATGCTAAGTGCTGGACACTGAGCAGCCCACGGCAGTGAAATATCTCATATCTCACTGACCTGGAAAATAGATCCAGGAGAGATAATTTAAAAATTATTGGACTACCTGAAGCCATGATAAAAAAAAAAAAAGAACGTAGAAATCATCTTTCAAGAAATTCTCAAGGAAAATTGCCCTAATGTTTTAGAACCAGAGGGCAAAACAGAGGTTGAAAGAATACACGATCACCTCCTGAAAAAGATCCCCAAAAGAAAACTCCTAGGACTATTATAGCCAGGTTCCGGAATTCCCAGATCAAGGAGAGAATATTACAAGCTGCCAGGAAGAAACAATTTTAATATTGTAGAAACACAATCAGGATAACACAGGATCTGGCAGCTTCTACATTGAGGGATTGAAGGGCTTGGAATATGATATTCTGGAGGTCAAAGGAGCTGGAATGAAAACCAAGAATCACCTACCCAGCAAAAATGTCATGTTTCAGGGGAAAATGTGGTCATTCAGTGGATTAGAGGACTTTCAGGCATTTTTGATGAAAAAACCAGAGTTGAATAGAAAATTTGACATTCAGATACAAGAAGCAAGAGAAGCATGAAAAGGTAAACAAGGAAAAGAAATCATAAGGAACTTAACAAAGTTGAACTATTTATATCCCTACCATAATTGTAACTTATGAAACTCTTCTCAGTATGAGAATAGTTGAAGGGAATATATTGAATACATACATACATATATATATCTCTATATATCTCTATATCTATATAGGAGGGTATACGGGCATATGAATACATATATGAATGTGTGTATATATGTTTACAGGTATAGATAGAGGGCACAGGACCAATTTAATTGGAAAGGATGATACTTAGAAGGTGAAATTAATAGGTGAGAGAGGAATATAATGAAAGGAGATGGGGAGAGACAGAATGGGGTAAACTATCTCATATAGAAGAGGCAAGGGAAAAATGGTTACAATGGAGGGGAAGAAAGGAAGGCAAAAGGGAATGAGTTAACCTTATTCTCATTGAATTTGGCTCAGGGAGGGAATGATATACACACTAAATAGGGTATCTCACCCCACAGCAGAGTAGGGGGGAAGGGGATGAGAGTGGGGATGATGGAAAGGAAGGCAGGCTGGGGGGGGAGGGAAGTTGGAAGAACCCACTTTTGAAAAGGGACAGGATCAAAGTAGAGAATAGAACAAGTGGGAGGTGGGATAGGAGGGAGGGAAATATAGTCAGTCTTTTACAATATATCTACTGTGGTAATGTTTTACATAGCTATATATGTATAACCTATACTGAATTGCTTATCTTCCCAGTAAGGGTGGGTGACAAGGGAGGAAGGGAATGAATCTGGAATTCAAAGTTTTAAAATCAAAGTTTTAAATATATATATACTATTATTAATACTATTTTACATGTAATTGGGAAAGAATATATACAGGCACTGGGGCATAAAGATCCACCATGCCCTACTGGAAAAGTCAGAGGGGGTATGGGAGAAGATATGGGAGAGAGCAGATTGGAGGAGGGGATATCCAGGGAGACCGCTATTTTGGGGTGGTGGGTAGGGAAAAAACGGTGAGAAATTTTGTAACTCAAAATCTGGCAGAAATGAATGATGTAAACCAGAAATTAATAAAGCATTTGGAAAAAAAAAGAAATAACCATGTGGTAGAGCTCTTTCCTTCTCAAATTACCTCTATTTTTTTAAAGGTATGTGTAGATGTCTTGTTAGGGGCATTGAGGTGTGGTGCAGTGGAGGCCTGGAGTCAGGAAGACTACTCTTCCTTAGTCCAAATTAGGCCTCAGATACTCACTAGTTGCGTGACCCTAGGCAAATCACTTAATCCTGTTTGTCTCAGTTCCTCATCTGTAAAATGAGCTGGAGAAGGAAATGGCAAAACATTCTAGTATCTTTGCCAAGAAAACTCTAAATGGGGTCATGAAGAGTTGGTCACAACTGAAATTACTGAAAAACAATGACAATGCAACAAATGTTGTGTTGTCTCTCTATCCCCAATCTTGTCCTTGTCCCCTCTCAAGATCTTGCTTAAGAAATTTGTAAGTGATTGTGTGACATGGGAGACACTGGCACAGGACTGCTCAGCATGGCCTGCCCACATCAGAGAAGGTGCTGTGCTCTATGAGCAAAGCAGAATTGAGACAGGTCAAAGGAACCACAGGATGCGAAAATTTGGAGAATCCACCCCAAATGTTCATACAGACTATTTGTGCCCGACCTGTGGTAGAGTGTTTCGAGCTCTTATTGGTCTGATCAGCCACAGTTGGGCACACTGAAACTTGACTCCAAGATGTCATTTTGCTCTGAGAACAATGGACAACAACCAATCCTTGACCTAAAAAGGCAGCTCAGCAGCCTGTGGAGAACTGACTTGAGAGGCAGAAATACCTAGATTCTAATTCAGTTTTTGACTAATTTTTGCTGTTTGTTATGGGGCAATTCACTTAACCTCTTAGCTCCTCAAAGAAACTCTCTAAGACTATAAATTGCAGAGCAGGTGCCAATTTTCACTGGTAGGAGGAAATCTGCATTGGTAAAGGGAATTCTCTCATCTGGAGTTCCCTATCCTTCCCCATCTTTTCAGCTGCCTTTTTGTTTGTTGATTCCCGCCCCCCCCCCCCCATTAGACTGCAAACTCCTTGAGGACAGATTGTCTTTGTTTTTATTTGTATTTGTGTTCTCATCACTTAGCGTAGTGTGGGGCCAGTAGTAGGCTTTTGATAAATTTATTGACTAGTTTATTTATTGACTGACATCACAGGTCCCATCCAAAAAGCAAAGCAAAGCAAACCTCTAGCCTAACACTGTGCCTTGCATATAATAGATGCCTAATAAATGTTTATCAACTTTAATTGAATGATATTTTGAGATAAGAGAATTATGTTTCATTACCTCTGTTTACCCAAGACCAGGTACCTATAGAAATTTGATCAATATCATTGGCAGATGATAACTTGATTGGACCAGGAGATTTTATCTGTAGGAAAAAAATGGCATACTCCCCTACTGTCTATTCACCCATGCCCTAGGTCCTAAGCCCATCTTCCCAAAACCTAGAATTCTTAATGCCTCTTTACTCCTTGAACCCATATAAGAAAATTCTTGATCTCATTAAACTCACTCATACAACCATACACACATATGCATATGTACATCTATAAGTAATGCATATAGACATACACAAAATACCCGTGCATGTAATATAGACACCTAGTACACATTTATGTACATATATATACAAAAGGCAAGAAATTTTCTGGTGTTGTGCACTTAGACCTTTCTCTTAAGGGAGATCTTTGTTTTCTGCTTTTTGGCTTTCAGGGATGCTTAGCAAAGGAGGTATGAGTAGAGAGGCATTAATAACATTTATAGGCTGTTCCCTGGATTGAGCAATGGAGGGCAGCAGAGAAACTGTTTAAGATTTCTCCCAGCAAGTTCAGCATCAACCTGCTGTGATGGGGAAGCCACAGAGGTGATGGTCAGCCCTCTTTGAGGCTGCAGCAAAGGAGGCAAAGTGTGCAGGGTTGGGGAGGCGAATCCCATGACACTCTGCCTGGAGCATTGCCTTCAGTTCAGGGAGTCAGGAAGGTCATTGAAAAATGGAGTTTATTCAAGAGAGTTACCAGGACAGGAGGGGACTTAAAACCAAGTTGTATAAGTAATTGTAGCAAACAAAGAAATTGGGAGATGCTTTGCTTAGAGATGGAGGAGGGAATAAGCCTTTATATGGCACCTACTATGTATCAGGCATTGTACCAAATGGCTTTTTACAAATATTATCACATTTGGTTCTCACAACAACCCTGGGAGATAGTTTCCTATTATTATTCACATTTTACTATTGAGGAAACTGAGGTACAGAAAGGTTAAGGGACTTGTCCAGGGTCACATAGCTAGATAGTGTCTGAGGCTGGATTTGAATTTAGGTCTTCTTGACTCCCACTGTGCCACCAGCTGTCTCTATAGAGGCAAAGATGAATTGGTGTGTGTTTGTGTGTGTGTGTGTGTGTGTGTGTGTGTGTGTCTGGTGGGGGAATTGGGTAGGGAAAAACACTTGACTATCTTCAAGCACCTTAAGGAAGTTATGTAGAAGAAGCACTGTATTCTTTCTACTTAAGGTAGAACTGAGACCAATGGGGTGGAAGTTACCTGGGGGAAGATTTCAGCTTAATATATAAATATTTCTTAAAAAAAAAGCTAACTCCCATTGAATAGGTTGCCTCATGATGTGGTGAGTTCCTTGTCAATGGAATGCTAGGTTTGCACCTAAGATAAGGGTGGGAAGAACAGGCAGCTGGACAGATAGAAGGCTGGGCCTAGAGTCAGGAAGACTCATTTTCCTGACTTCAAATCTGTTGTGTGTCCCTGGGTAAGTTACTGTTTGCCTCAGTTTCCTCATCTGCAAAATGCTGCAAAACACTCAAAACACTCAGTATCTCTGCCCAGAAAATTCCAAAGAGGGTTACAAAGAGTCTGACGTGACTGAGAATGACTGAACAACAACCGCCATTTAGTTGACATTCTGTTAAATGGTTGTCTCATGTTCACACAAAGCCCTGAAATATAAAACTTCCCTAGAGGCAATTAGGTGAGGTAGCAGATAGAATACTGGATTTGGAGTTGGGAAGATCCGAATTTGAATCTTGATTCAAAAACCTACTAAGCTCTATGACCCAGGACAAGTCACATAGTCTTTCTTAGCTTCAGTTTCCTCATGTATAAAATGAGAGACTTGAACTTGGTGACCTCTAAGGTCCCTTCCAATGCTAAGTTCGTGATCCTGTGATCCTTCTGCACTGGTCCCCCGATGAAATCTGATCCTGTTTTCCTGGATGTTCATGAATCCATTTTTCACAGACTAGGGATTCCCTCAAGAACTAGACAGTGTTGTATGATTCTTTGACAGACAGACCTTGACCCAAATTCAAAGTCCATCTTCGTATTAGTGAGACATTCTAGGGCCAAGCTTATGAAGAAGCAGAGTAAATATAATTTGAGTGGTGCAGGGTGGTCCTGGTAAATGTTTAACAACTGACTCTCTAAGAAAAAAAAAAAGTTAAGTTCACTTTGCATCATTAACGTTTTCTCCATCGTTTTCTCAAGTCTAGACAATCAACAAAACAATAAATCAAGTCCTGATTTGTAGCATTTTGCCAATTTCTAAGATCCAAACGTTCACACTGAAAATTTAACAATTGGCTCTCTGTCGGCTCAAGCTGACTCTAGCCCACCCCTGGTGGTGCAGTACCTAGCCTGTACCATTAGCTTAGACTCCATGATTATAACTTTGGTCCTATGGTCTTAAATGTATGAGTTTAGATGAGATTTTGGTGTTTCTCCAGTTCCAACACCTTAATTTTATAAACGATGCTCAGAGGGATTCAGTGATTGATTTGCTTACAGTCCCTCAGGCTAGCAGAACTAAGCCAGGAAAGCTGGTCTTACTGTTCGAATCCCAGGGCATCCGTTGATCTTTTAGTTGTTCAAGATTTGTTACTAAAGTGCATCCCTTTTCTCAAGATATCCCTGACCCCAACATCCTTTTTTTTAGCACAGACTAGTGTAGATAATCTTGTAGCCTGTTTTCTTTTTCTCCTTACTTGACTTCTGCTTCCTCATCTCTACTAGGTCTCCCTCCCTCTCCTCAATTTATGTCAGGGCCCAGGCTGGTGGAGGACCACAAGGTGGGAATGGAGGTCTTTAGAATGGAAGGAGCCATTAAGGGTTGGCATGTGGGACAAAGCCTCCCCTACACCCCCTTGCCCTTCCAATGTAAACCTCTACCATTGATCTAGGACAACAGCAGCATAGTCCAAGTAGGTATGGGGCTTTGTCCAAGGTCCCTGAGGGCCTTCCTCAAGATCCCCTTACCCCTTAATATGGATATAGGAAGAGAGGGATGATAAAAATGACAATAATAAGAGTCAGTCTAAAATTGGTTTTAATAATCCCAGTCTACAGGGGGGAATTGGGAGCCTATTTAAAATGCAAATGCAAATATTTTGCCGTGAACGCTTTGTCTGCCAGCTCCCCTTACATGTCTATTAAAGACATACATCAGCCCTCAACACCTACGAGACTAAGAGTCCCAGACCTTATGGATTCAAGGACCCTGGAGAGAGACACACACACGGAGGTGGGCTTTGATGCTTTCCGGGAGGCAGGGTCTTCCCTCAGTGATTTCTACCTGCCTGCAGACATAGCACACATAAGGAGACAGAAGTTGTTTACTTCCTCTCCTACAGGACTTGGGATTCATTTGCATTTGGCTTTGGCCCAAATTAATCCCTATTACCTTCCCTGCTGGTGGAGACAGTTAGGAGGCAGGAGCAATTTCTCTGGATGCCCCTCAGGGAACACACAGCCAGCAAAGTCTCCAATGCTGCTCCAGTCAGTATCCTGACTAACTAGGTAATTGTTACTGCAGAAGTCTAGGAAACGCTGGATCTGGGATGAGGTGGGAGATAACTGCTTGGGACCCTGAGTCTCCCCAAATGGGGCATCTGAGATGAAAGGCAGCACTGAATGATGTAATATTAAAATAGAGAGTTGGGGAAAGGAAATGAGGGAGGAAGGAAGGGGGACAAGATTTTTTTTTTCAAAGAGTGTTATTTCCGAAGTGTTTGAAGTTATGATGTGAAGGGGTAATGGGAGGATAGAGAATTAGCAAGGCAGGAAAAGAACTCAAACCCAAGGGCATAGAGAAACTGGCATAACCTATGGTCTGGTGCCCCAAGTTCTGGGCTTAAGAAGAGCTGCTTCAGTCTTGAGGGCAGCCCCCCAAGTCTTCCCTCTTTTACTCCTTTTGCCCTACCTCAGTAACCTTTGGGAAATCTCTGCTCCCTTTTCAGGGTCTAGAAATGTGGCTAAAAGGTTCCCTAGTTCATGCTGTTACTGTTGTTTCAGTTGTGTTTGATTCTTCATGACCCCATTTGGGATTTACTTGCAGAGACACTGGAGTGGTTTGACATTTCCTTCTCTAGCTCACTTTACAGATGAGGAAACTGAAGCAAGTAAAGTTAAGTGACTTGCCCAGGGTCACACAGCTAGCAAGTGTCTAAGGCTAGATTTGGACTCAGGAAGATGAGTCTTCCTGACTTCAGCTCTGGCACTCAGTTCACTGCACCACCTAGCTGCCTTAGCTCATGTACAAGTATTCAAAGTAACTGCCTATTAGATACATTTTATTTCATGCTCCCCAAAATACATAAAATATACATAAGGCTTACAGTAGGAGGAGAGAGAAGGAATGAATATATAGCACCTACTATGTGCCAGGCACTGTGCCAAGCTCTTTACAAATATCTCAAGTAAACCCAAAACAACCCCCTAAGTTAAGTACTGTAATTATCCTCATGTTACAGTGGAAGAAACTGAAGCAAACCAAGGCTAAGTGACTTGGGTCACACAGCTGGTCAGTGTAATATATACAAGACTCTTCCCTTTCTGGAGAGTCTCAGCTTACCTCCTTGCCTATATCTTCCCACTCTTCAGATCTGTACAATTTCTCCAGACTCATAATGCCATCCTGTAGTTTCAACAAAGAAGTCACCAGTTGGACAACTCCCTCACATTTTGGGGAGTCCCGATTTTACCCCAGAGACTCATCCAATCATCCAGACTTATGATACTATCTTCAAGGGTTTGGACTCTCCAGGAAGGAAAATAAAGTAGAGGGTTACTCATGGTAATAGCAGAGTGCGAAGCCCAGGTTTTTTGGTCCCTCATGTAATGGTTTCAGTCCCTTATTGACCATCTAACTATGGAGACACATATATGCTCCTTTTCTCTCTCCAGATTTAAAAAAAAGACTGGGTCCCAGAAATCTGGAACCTGGGGTTGCCAAAGAGGCAACTCTCAGGCTGGGCAAGCTCTCCTCCTCCAAACTTCCTCCTTTCTCACCCAAAGGCTGGAACTCTACTGGAACTAAAAGTCCAGGAATGCTTCTCATTGGCCACATTTATGAAAGACCGTGCAGATCCCAAGGACCTTTGCTCATAATGGTTATTACTCTGTCCTAGGAACTGGGAGCCCTCTGGGGCTCAAATCTGCCTTTAGCTCTGCTGTTCTCTGTTCTAACGTCCAAAAAGGGAGCAAAAGGACTAACTTTGCAATTGACCTTTCTTTTTATAAGCCAGCACAAAGGGTGACTCTGACCTGCCAAAGTCCAAGCCAATTAATTCACCCCCAATTAACGAGATATTCTTAAAATTCCAAAGCAAGACTCACTACCCTGTAAATCCAATAGATTTTTCAGGAATCCCCCCTTGATCTACTCCTTATGTTGGAATAACCACTCAGTACTTCCTCTCCATTCATGTTTTAATAATCACTTACTGGATTGGCAGGTAGTGGGGCATAAATGGAGAGATTAGGTTGTGAACATGGGTAAATCTCTTTACTTCTTACAGTTACATTTCCTCATATATAAATATCTGAGTTACCAACTTCACAGGTTTTTTGTGAAGAAAGCACTTTCTAAACCCTATAGAACCATATAAATACAAAGTATTCTTTATAATGTGCTATGCTAGAGTGCTAGGCTAGTGTGATATCCCTCATTCTGTAGTTTTCCCTTAAGTTTTCTTCTCCCTCAAGTGTATGGAGTGGTGAGGCTTTGGCCTAGGAATCAATAGAAGCCATATGATTTTCCTGCAGCAGAGATGCTGTGTCAATGTTTGTAGGAATTCTGTTGAGGAGTTGTGGTTAGACCTCTCTCTCTCTTTTTTTTTTCCTTTGGAGGGGGGAAGGCAGGGCAATTGGGGTTAAGTGACTTGCCCAAGGTCACATGGCTAGTAAGTGTTAAGTATCTGAGGTCGAATTTGAACTCAGCTTCACCTGACTCCAGGGCCAATGCTATTCACTGCCCCACCTAGCCACCCTTCTCTCTTTTCTAGGGCTGGCTGCTGAATATATTTGCCCTACTACATGAGCTTAGTCAAAGGTCCTGCCAAGGCACCACCTTCATGAGTTCATGATAGAAAACCAAATTTTATATGTTTGGAGCTGAGCCAAGATTCAGAGTTTCTGTGCCTTAATTTAATTTTGTCTTACTGAAATCATGAGTTAAGTATCCTATGGAAACTGCTTTATTTTTACTCTTTTTCTGTTCAGAGGACTCAGACTTTCCATTTTCTAGAACTCTTGGGTGCTATCTCATTTTTGGGTACTAATGGAATCTAGAACAGTGGTAGATTCAGGGTCACTCAGTAGATGTTTTATTATGCATTGTTTTACTGTTATTATGTACTGTTTATTTACTTATAATTTCTATTCTAAATTTCAAATCTCTGTGTATAGTTAATCATGTTTGCCGGCGGCTGTGGAGAGTTGACTACATTATGCCAAGGTCATATTAGGGCTCATTTAAATATATTCAGTTCAATAAAGACTCTGGAGTTTGTCAGTAGGACAGAGATTCAGAGCTGATTTCTGGTGGGAACAGTAGGAATACAGAAGGATTTGGAAGTAGATTGGAAGGATAGTAGGGCAGTCAATTTGAATGGATTTAAGAATTGTCTGGATGTGGGAGATGAAGGAGGGGGAAGAACTATGGGTTATCCTGAGGTTTGAAACCTAGGTGACTGGGTGAATCGTGGGTGCCATTGACAAAAATAGCAGCATTAGAAATCTGAATCAGTTTGAGGAGGAAGATGGAACCGTCACTGTTCGAGGCATGATATATTTGCTTGATTTGTGACCTTGAGTGAGTCACTTTCCTTCTTTGCAACTCTTTTCTCATCATTGGAGATCCTTATTAACTCCTGGTATCAGAGTTTTTCTTTCTGGAGCAATTAATAAGATGTCATATTTAGGAATCCATGATGATGCATTCTCTTTGAATAGAAAAGATTTCTCTGAACGAATAAAGGCAATGTTGGCTTAGTGGGCAAAGTATAGAACTGATTGTCAGATGGCCTAGATTTTACTCAAGACTCCACTCTGAATTCAGTCTGTAACCTTGGCCTAAGCACTTGACCTTGCAAGGCCTCTGTTCCTCCTTTGTACAATGAGGAGGCTGGATTGGTGATTTTTTAAGGGGGTAAAATCTATTATTTGATCTGGCATAAGGAATTTCCAATGAGAAAACTTCCTTTGCTAATGTAGAAGAACACTTGCTCTACAAAGTATTCTCAGAGAGTGATTGGGCATTGAAGGAAAGGTGACCTGCCTGGGGTCATCTAGCTGGGACCTGCTAGAAGAAGGACTTGGTTACTGGTCCTTCCTCATGCTGAGGCCTGGCTTGTCAGTCACTATACTCTGGAGTCTCTCAGTTCTGAAAAGCTCGGACATTCTTTGATCTGGTTTCTTCCAGCTCTGACATTCTATGCCTCCATGTTTCTATGACTTTAAGCAGAGCCAGCTTCTGTCAAGAGTGAGGAATATGTCTCCACTTCATTTTTTAAAATCCCCCCCTCCCCCTCCCTCTTTCTTAGAGAAGCCTGGCTGCCGTCAAGGTTGGTTGCACTGGCAGAAAGCAAATAATGGTTTTTCAAGCCTGGATAATCTAGACCTGACCCAGCTGGGGAGGAAATTGCTAAAGCCTGAAGGCCACTTGTGAGAAAGAGGGTGGGAACAGAGGAAAAGAGAGAAGCAGGGGTAGGAACTTTGGAAGGGGGATATGATTTGGAAAATGGAGAGGAGGGGTATGGTTGGTTGATTACTTTTGTATTGTCAATTATATGTAAAAATAACATGCCAGCTCCCTATTATCAAGGCATCAACTGTTCCCAGTGCATTTCTTGCGTTCTATAGCAGAATGTCTATTCCTTGAAGGCAGGGAGCCATTCTTGGGGTGCCTCTCTAAAGCTAGGGCCTTGTACACACTAGAAGTTCAATGAGTACTTGTTCAGTTGAATTGAATTGAAAGTATATGATGACCTCAATACTTGGATTTTTTTCCAGGAAGCTTTTCTCTGGAGGAATTCTGTCTGGTGCACAAGGCAACATTTTTGATTCAATATATTTAACATTCAGCTCATTTTTTCCCTGTGTTTTTCTCTCAGACAAGGCAAACTTTTATTTATGACCTATCGTTTGAGGCTTTCAAAAGAAATTGGAACTGGGAGGTAAGAGTGATACTGCTTGGTTGGCTTATGATATAATTTTCTTTTCATTTTGAGAAGAACAGAGGGACAGATGTTAGATTCCTAGAAGGTCAGAGCAGGGAGGGATGCTAGCTTTCATAGGGTAAACCCCCTAATTTTATAAGCCAAAGGAGAAGTCATTTATAGATTAAAAGAGCCAAAGGCTCCGGAGCCCAAGGGCCTGGCTTCAAATCCCATTGTTCATGTTTGCCTCCTGTGACATTGACCAAGATGGTGACTCTCTCTGAACCTCAGTTTCCTTCTTTGTAAAATAAAGGAGTTGGACTGCATGGCCTCTGAGGTGCCTTCTAGCTTAAGACCTGTGATGCACATTGAGTCAGTGGCAGAGGTGAAAGTTTTGGGACATTTAGCTTGGTGCCACTATATTGTGCCAATCTTACCTGATGTTACTCTCCTCTATCCTATGCCCCCAGTGTAGGTCAGCTAGGTGGTATAGTGGATAGGGTGTCAGACCTGGAGACAGGAAAACTCATTTCCCTCTGTTTAAATCCAGCCTGAGACACTTACTAGCTGTGTGACCCTGGGCAAGTCACTTACCCCTGTTGGCTTCAGTTTCCTCATCTGTAAAATGAGCTGAAGAAGTAAATGATCAACTACTATAGTATCTTTGCCAAGAAAACTTCAAATGGGGTCATGGAGAGTCTGACATGACTGAAAATGACTGAAAAATAAAAACAACAGCAATGCAATGCATCTATCACCCGTTCTTGTGTCATGTGCTTCTTTGTGCTGGAATCTTAGTCCCTCCTAGGTAACAAGGATCATAGCTTGCCTACTGGAGTACTCCCCCTTCTCATCTCCACATCTGAGTTGCCCTGACTTTGCTCAAGTCCCGGCTAAAATCTTCTCCTACAAGAAGACTTTTCCCATTCCCCTTAATCGCAGGGCCTTCTCTGTTGATTATTTCCAATTTATCAAGTAAATATCGTGTTCTTATATTGGTTGTCTGCATGTTGCTTCCTCTATTTAGACTCTGAGCCCCTTGAAGGCAAGGACTGTCTTTTTTTTTTTTGTATCCTTGGTTTTTATTTTTTATTGTTAGGCAATGGAGGTTAAGTGATTTGCCCAGGAGCACATAGCTAAAAGTGTCTGAGACAGGATTTGAACTTAGGTCCTCCTGACTCTAGGACCAGTGCTGTATCCAATGAGCCACCTAACTGCCCCCTTTTCCCTAGTTTTGTTTTGTTTTTTTGCTTTTTGGAGGGCAGTTGGGGTTAAATGACCTGCCCAAAGTCACACGGATAGTAAGTGTCAAGTGCCTGAGGCCAGGTCCAAACTCAGGTCCTCCTGACTCCAGGGTCCATGCTCTATTCACTGTGCCACCTAGCCACCCCTTATCCCTAGTTTTTAGCACAATGTCTGGCACATAGTAAGTGTTTAATGTTTATTGACTGATCCACTTGGTATCTCTCAGCAAAGCCTAGCACAGTAGGCCTTTAGTAAATGCTTATTTGTCAAAATTCAAGGAAATGACTATTCTTGTTAAGAGACTGGGTACCCCCCTTCCCACTTGGATGGATTTCAGGTAGCTCTCCTTTCTTCCCCTAGTATTTGGCTGGCCCTTCCAGAATAGAAACATTGACTTCAGACCACAGCCAAGAAACACATCTAAGAAAAAGGTCCATTCCTTCCATGGTTGAGGGAACAGAATATGCTGACTCGGCAAGCTTTCTTTCCGGGGTTTGCTCAGTATTTAATAAGCCCTGTCATGTCACCTTAGACAAGAGCACTTGGCAAAGAACCGTGACCCAAAATGCTGAAACTCCAGTGTGTGGGTTTGCATCCAGAGAGCACGTCCCAGTTCCCCAGACTACTTAAGGAAACTTGGTTGGTTAAGTCAAACTGTCCTATACTTGGGCTTTTGCACCTGAACTCACAAAGTACCATGTGAGGAAGCTGTGCAAATATATTCCACTATGCCCATTTAATAGATGAGGCTCTGAAGGTTAAGGGAACTAGTAAATATGAGAGATAGGACTAGAGCCTAAGGCTTCCAACTCCAAGTAAGACTTGGAGTCAGGAAGGCCTGGATTCTAAACCCACTTCTGACCATTGCTTGCTGTGTGACCCTCGGTCAGTCACTTGGACTCTCTGATCCTCAGTTTTCTTATCTGTAAAATGGGTGGGAATAATACCTGTAGAGCTCAGGGTTGTCCTGAGGCTCCAATTTGATGATACATGTGAAGTACTTGGCCAACTCTTACAGTTGTTTGTTCTGCAAACTGTCTCCCTATTGAAAACCAGAGCAACCAAAGTGATTTACACTTTGCCAAGGGCTAGCTCACATACTATGTCACATCATCATGCCAGACCATACCTTTTTCCCTTACCTTGATGGACAACTGATCCCTCCTAAATGCTGTTGTTTTGTTGTTCAGTCGTGTCCAATTCTTTCTGCCCCCATTTGGGTTTTTCTTGGCAAAGATAACAGTGTGGTTTGCCATTTCCTTCTCCAGTTCACTTTACAGATGAGGAAACTGAGGTCTTGGTCAGGGTCACACAACTAGTAAGTGTGTTTGAGGCTGGATTCGAACTCAGGTCTTCTTGACTTCACCGAGCCAAGTGCTGCCCACTAAATGCTGATAGTCCAAGAAAACTGACCACACCCTCAACCCTGACCACTTCCTCTATCCCTGACACACCCCCAGCCCTGACCACAACCACAACCCTGACCACTCTCCCTGGATCACTCCCACCAGTACTGATCACTCCCTCCAGTCCAGACCACACCTTTCTCCCTGATGCCACCCCCAGCCCTAACCACACCTCAACACTGGTCACACCCTTCAGGCTTGATTATACCCAAAACCTAATTATTCCACAGCCTTACTCACCCAATCCTGGCAGCACTACCTAATCACTACCCATTCCTCCTTAGCCTCGATCACACACTAAAACTAACTGCTCCATCTCTCCTGACCACACTCTTAACTCTTGGCTATAGCTCTGACCCTCAACATAGTCTAAGCCTGACTGTTCTTTGTATTGGAACCATGTCCCAACACAGGCCATATACCCAACCCTGGCCACATTGTGGACCTGACCATGCCCGGACCCTGACTGCTCCCCCAGGTCTTGTCATGACCCCCTCAGGTATCTGCCACTTTGGGGAGAGAGTCAGGGAGGAAGGGGATGTGTGTGCTGGAGGAAGGGGATGAGCATCCCAAGGCTGATTGAGAAGGTATGATTTCAGTGCAGTTTGAGGCCGAGATGGGAACTGCTCTTCATTCCAGGCACCGGCTAATGATGGGTTTCTGGGGCTGTCTCTGGAGTGAGTGCCCAGGATTCTTCTACTCCCCACTTCACCATAACTAACAGTGTGACCTTGGGCAGTTCACTTTTAAAAATGGGCATAATAACAACCCTCCTGCCCTCCTGACAGACTTATTGTGAGGATCAAATGGGGTAATGTATGGGAAGGCACTTTGTCAACTGTACTTGGCTATATAAATGTCAGGAACCAAGAATCATTGGGTTGTTGGAGCTGGAAGAAGCCTTAGAGAGCATCTGTTTCAGGACCTGCTTTTAGGTCAGTATTACATCATTTGTCTCTAGAAAATAAAAAATAAGATTGTACAGGATGCTTTGAAAACAATTTTTTTTTTTGCCCAGGATTTTCTCCTTAAAGTAGGGGGAAGAGGACTGAGGGTTAGTATGGGGAAACTGAGGCCCAGTGAGGTCAAGGGACTTGTCCAAGGTCACATGGAGTCAGAATCAGAGCTGGAACCCAGGTCTCCTGACTCCTAGCCTAATGCCTTTTCTATTACATAACAGTGTTTAGCAGCAGCCGCTGACCAAGATAGCTATCCCTTGGAGTATAAAGTGACAACAGCAGGAGTCCCATTAGGAAGGGGAAAAATGAGCCAATTTTCCCGGGGTTAAAAAAAAAAAAAGAATGACCACAGAAAAAAAAGAGACACCAATAAAATAACAACCACAGCAGCAACAATAGCAATGATTTAATAGTCAAGCAGAATCCAATATGACCCACAGCTCAAATGATATCTGTTCTCTTTAGCTGGGCTCCTGGGAACGAATCCCAGCAACACCACCCTTTCCTAACCTCAAGAATGATTTGTACGGTGATTGTATCTAGGAGGTTAGAGAGCCCGATAGATCTGCTGTCAGTGCTCAGCTGAAAAAGCAGGCGTCAACAAGATCTCCTTTCCTCCCCCTTCCCGTTCTGGATACGGCAGCCTGAAGTGGTGAGGACCCTTGGGCCAACCGTGGTGGCTCCTGGGAGTTATGGGACACAGCTCCGTTTTCTCTTAAATGGATGGATTGACAGGTCTTTCAGCCCCTCTTCATCATGTGCATTAGAAAGCAAGGTTCTAAAAGCTTTCTTTGGCTACTGAATCTAAGCCCTTTAACACATTGAGACTGTAATGACTGCCTAGCACTTGAAGGAGATGAGATGAGTTGAGATGCCAGACCTTTCCTTTGTGAGAGAGCCTGAAACCATTCTTCTTTCTCATCTATTCAATAGAAATGGATAAACAACTACCTTATTTTTCTCACTTCAAGGGCCTTGGAGCTGGACGGAGGACATCAGATTTTTTTTGCTTTATATGGAATTATATATTCATGCATCAAGCTTTTTTTTGTATCCCTTCTTACTTAATGTCTACTGTATTTAATTTTTGCTATGTAACCTGTCCTTGACTACTCACCTTCCTCTACCCCCTACTTTAAGGGAAAAATCTTGGAGATCTGTTTTGTTTCAAAGGCATCCTGTATCATCTTCTTTTTAATTTTCTAGAGACAGATGATGTCATACTGACCTTAATTAATTGCCCCTCACACCTGTCTGCCACATAACATTAACGTATACCTCGACCTCCTTCCACAGATGTTGTCAGAATCATAACTAGAGAGACCTTGCAGTCCTGGGGTAAATAGCATCGAATATGGACTTTTACTCAATTGAGGTAGGACCCTAGGTTCAAGGCAAAGGCTTTATCTTCTGCCACATGACAAAGCTCTTGTTGATCCTTGTTTTTTTTTCTCCTATAAAAGTGGGGAAATAATATCTAGAGAGATAGTACAATGTAATGAATGGAGGCAGTTTTAGAGTGAGAAAGACTTATGTCTTTCTATGTTGGCTGCCTCCAATACATCCTTAGCTATGTGACCATGAAAAAAATCAGTTAACCCTCCAGTGCTCCAGGAAACTCTCTAACCTGGAAGCAAAAGTACTGATCTGAATTGGTGAAGGTATTTTCCACACTGAGAATTCCCTACACTAATAAAATCACGGGTCCAGATGAAAAATAATCTCCCACACACACTTCATAGGGCTGTAAATACTATATTCCATCATGGACATAAAAGGACTTTGTAAACTTTAAGGAACTATCTATATGCATGTGAGGGTGTTATTGATTAGCCATTCTGTCAAATATCCCAATGGAATGTAGGGGTAATCCAGTGCATCTCAACCAACCACTGAGATGTTTCTATATGTCTAGAGCTTAGATTTCCCATAGACCAAACTCCATCATTTGATGGAGAAATATTGACTCTTCAGCCAGAAAATTTGGCATCATGGAGATGCAACTTCTTGTAACCCGTTCGTTACTCAACAGGAATGGGTAGCTACACAAACAAACAGATCCACAAATAAGTTGATGAATAAATGAACAAATAAATTTTGTTGTTGTTCAGTCATGTCTGACTCTTTGTGACACCATTTGGGGTTTTCTTGGCAAAGATACTGGAATGGTTTGTCATTTACTTCTCCAGCTCATTTTATAGATGAGGAAACTGAGGCAAGCAGGGCTAAGTGTCTTGCCCAGGGTCACACAGCTAATAAGTGTCTCAGGCCAGGTTTAAACTCAGGTCTTGCTGACTCCAAGTCTGGCACTCCATTCATTGTACCAGCCAGCTGTCCACAAATAAACAAACAAATAGATAGATATAGAAGCCTAATTTTTAACAAAGGAAGCTTGGAATTAGATTTGAATATTTTCTCTGGAACTAGGGCAAACAAGGGGCAGTCAGGATAATTTCAGGACTGATATCCTACTGTGTGGGACTTTTCCAGGTTAAGAAATTGGTCTTTGAAGAGGCAAGTTTTGCCCTCCTCCTTATAGTTGCTGTGCTGGGCTCCAAGTCTATAGGTATGGGTCCAAAGAACTGGTGGGTCCAAAGAGACAGATTGGTTCAGAAGGAATAACAGTAACTAGAAGATGGAGACTACTGCTTACTATTTCGGGAAAGTCATTTCACTCCTCTGAAATTCCTTCCTCTTCTATAAACTGAGAGGGGTGGGTTGGATTAGCTGGAAGGCCCCTTCTTGTTCCAACTTTACGACTCTGGTAGGTCCTCTTGAGTCTTACTCAGTGGAGAACAAGCAGGAGACAGAAGTTTCTATTTTCCAGCCTTTGATTTGCTAAATCTAGCCTGGTGATGGCTAGAGTGTGGAAATCTTGTGTGGTTTTCTAAAATGTGTGCCCAGGCCCTCTAAGAACCTGTGATGCTGCAGGCTTGACTCTGGGGGCCTCTGAAACTCCCAAATGTTTAATCATGAGTGCAGAAGGAGGGCTTTCCCCCAACCCCATTCTCAACCACACAGAACTGAGAACAAGGTGAGATAAGCCAAGAGATGAATTCATCTTCCCCATATTCCAGACAGTTTTAGGCAAAGGACAGGATAGGGCAGGACAGCATAGAGTAGTGTCTGGAAGTTAGGGAGAAAGAAACCCCTGTTCCATAGCCTATGAGAGGGGAAAAGAGAAGGCAGGAAAGGGAACATGGGCCATAAATGTCCTGAAGGCTTTTCTCACTATTAAACTGTTAATAATAGGAAAGGTTATTTGCAAAACAGCAGGGAGGGAGCAGTAATGAGACAGCACCTCAGATAGGCAAGGTGTTTCCTTAATCATTCTATGGACAGCTGTGAGGCCTAGGTCTCTTGGCGGCAGACATGGGGACACGCTCGTTTCTCCTTCGCTCTTTGCAGGCCTGTCTGTCTCTCCTTGTTTGATTTGCTAAATCTCTGTTTTAGTTCACTGTTTCACACCCACACCAACAGTCTGTCATCCCCTGAAGGCCCTGGGACATCTGCCAGGCAGCGTAATCAAATGTGAAGTTAAATACAAGTCAGCTAAACGTCATTTTGCTTATAAATGATTCTTACTTATTAAAGTAGGTCCAGTAGACCCTCCACCTGACTGTACTTGGTCTTTAGCTCAAGTTCCTGTATACAGAGGAGACAGCTAGGTGGTTCAGTGAATAGAGTGTTAGGCCTGGAGTCAGGAAGACCTGAGCTTAAATATGGCTTCAGACCTTTACTAGCTGTGTGACCCTGGGCAAGTCACTTAACCTCTGTTTGCCTTAATGCACTGGAGAAGGAAATGGAAACCACTCCAGTATCTTTGCCAAGAAAATCCTATGGACAGTGTGGACAGAATCATGAAAAGTCAAACATTACTGAACAATAACAATAGCAACAACACTGGGGGTGGCTAGGTGGCACAGTGAATAGAGCACTGGCCCTGGAGTCAGGAGGACCTGAGTTCAAATCCGGCCTCAGACACTTAACACAAAAATTAGCTCTGTGACCTTGGACAAGTCACTTAACCCCAATTGCCCTCCAAAAAAAGCAAAAAAAAAAAAAAAAAACAACACTGCATACAGTATACTTATAGTGCAGATTTTAGATTTTCTCTGGCAAGCTGGGTCCCCAGAAGGTGGCAGGCCATTTGTCCTATCAGGGGTCTAGGGGTAACCCCAAAGCGTTAGGATTGTTTTTCTAGCACTATTGCTTGTGAACCCTAACAGGTATGCTTCTCCCATCAATTATCAGTTTATATAATTTAGTCAAACAGCTTTTAGAAAAGGGTATTTACTAAGGTAACGATAATAAGAATAATTGCTACAAAACATCCTCTTTCTGACTTTCCATTCTCTCTGCTCCACCCCTCCAGCCACTCCCCACCCCCTTCCACCAAAAGGTCTGGGATACACTCTTTTTAAAAATGGATTTAAAAAGATTTTCAGTTAAATTTTATTTATTTTCAATCATTGAAAATCTGCCTTCTTTCTCTTTTTCCTTGCCCCGCCAAACTGAGAAAGGAAAACAAAAACTAAGCAAAACAAATGGCCAAATGATTATTCATGCCCATGTGCAAGAAAAAAATCTATCTTACTCTGTACTCTGAGTCCCTAACCTTTCTATCAGGAAGCAAGTAGCATGTTCCATCATGAGTCTTCTGGAATCACAGCTCCCCATTACATCGATCAGAGTTCTTAAGGAATTGTTTTCCTGCTTCTCACTTCATTCAGTTCACTTATTTCTTTCCAGTTTTCTCTGAAATGATCCCCTTTGTCCTTTCTCATAGATTCTATCATATTCATAGACTATAACGTGTCCAGTTATTGCCAATTGATAGATATTCCCTCAGTTTCTAGTTTTTTGTCACAAAAAGCAAAAAGAGCTTTTGATTTTTTTGGGGGGGGGGGAATATTTCTTGTTTCATTAATTCATTAGTTTCTATTTGTTCTATTCTAATTTTTAGGTGGTTTGTTGCTTGGGAAAGGTTTTGTACCTTTTTGGTAAAGCTATTCAATCCCTAATTCTTTCTTTCATAGCTCTTATTTCTATTCCAAATATTCTTCTAGTGCTTTCATTTGATTTATAATATTTTAAACTAACTCTCTCTCTCTCTCTCTCTCTCTCTCTCTCTCTCTCTCTCTCTCTGTCTCTCTTTATATCTCCGTCTTTCTTTCTCTGTCTTTGTCTCTCTGTCTGTCTGTCTGTCTGCCTCTCTCTGTCTCTCCTAGTTAAACTTATGTCCAAGTTGTGTTTTTCTTTGAAGCTTTGCTTGTAAATGTTTTGGAGTCTCTTTTTCTGAGTTTGAGTCTTGATTTTCCCTATCACTCTAGTAGCTATTTATGGTGGGATTCTTTTTTTCTCCTCATTCTTCCTACTTCTTACTCAGTCTACTTCCTACTTCTTCCTATTTTCTGGCTTTGGATTTTATGTTAGGGCCATGCTCTGTGCACTTCTGGAAAGAATGTCTAGGATGGTCGTGTTGCTAGTTTCTTGACAGCAATGGATGTTGTATTATTCCAGGATCTCAGGGACAGCTCAGGCTGGGGACCTGCAAGCTTTCAGTGCTCCTAGAGTTTGAGTCTGAAGATCGCACCTGTAGGCTTGCCCTGCTTGGAGTTTCAGTAGTCTGCTGCTGAACTCAGCCCTTCTCAGTCAACTAGAAAGCTTTATTTGTTCAGAGTGACAGACCTGCAGTCTCCCCTTTAGTGGGTTGGGTTTCCTGCCCTGGTTATTCTACTATACGTTTCAGACAGAGCTAGAAGCTGGAACCGAGCCCCTATTCTGCTCCTGGGATCAGACCTTCTCATTCCCTTCTTGTTCTCTAACTTAGTACTGCTTGCTTATGAATCTAGCTAAGTACCCAGTGCAGTTCCTGTGGTCACTCCTAAAAAGGAAAGAGTATTCAGGAGAAGAGGGTGATTGAATTCAGGTCAAACGCAACAGGGCAGCCAAGAAGAATGACAATGGACAAAAGGCCACCACGGTTAGCCAAATGTGAATTTCTGTTGTTATTTCCCCTTCCTGCAGAATCTCTCTGCTTTCAGTGCCAGCACTCTTGTCTTTTTAACCTCTTGTTCTCCTTCCTTCCTTTTTTCCTCCCTCACTCTCTTCATATCCTTTTTTCCTACAAGGTCTTTCTATCTCCCCAGTTGTCCCTTTTTCTCTGTCCCCAGTGCCACTCCCCTTTTGCAGACCCTCCTTACCTCTCAACAGTCTCTTAACATCTCTCTGTCTCCAGTCTGGTTCTCTTCTAATTCTGTCTACAGACTACTGCCAAAGGCACGAGAATGATTAACGATTCCCAGTATCTACAGGATAATGTCCAAACTTCTTAGCTTGGCATTCAAGGCTCTCCAAGATTTGTTCCCAAACCGTTACTTTAGGCTTATTACTTACTCACATTCTCCTTTCGTTCACTCTGTAATCCAGCCAAACTGTCCTATTCACGATTTCCCTCCCCCCACCCCTTCCCCCAACCCTTGCCATCTCCTGTAACTTCGCTCATGATGTTCTTTCCCTCTGGGATGCCTTTTAGTGCCAAATCCATCTGCTCAATTTCTAACCATTCTTCAAAGCCCAGCTCAAATCCCACATTCTCTGTGAAGTCTGCTTTGGTCTCTGCAGCTAGAAATCATTTCCGTCTCTCCTGAACAATGAATAGTGATGATCGCAATAGCTCACATTTGATGTTTAAGGTTTTCAGATCCCTCCATACATATTTGTCATTTAAGCCTCACAATAGTCCTATTCAGTTTTGATCCCCATTTTTCAGATGGGGAACCTGAGACTCACAGTTTCAGCAATTTGCCCAGGTCCTCTTGATTCCTGACCCAGAACTGGGTCCTCTCATCTACTCTGTTGCACTTCCTTTTAATTTGTTTTTATGTTGAACCTTTTCTCAAGTCCTCCGACTCCAAATTCCACCCCCCTCCAAAAAATGACCTCGTGTTTATTTTGTATCTATCTCCTTTTCTACAGCATGCGATCTTCTTCATAGAATGTAAGCTCCTTGAGGGCAATGACTTTTTATTCCTGCTTTTGTATCCCTAGTACCCAGCACAGTGCCAGACACATGGTAGGCACTTAATAAATGGTGCTTGGAGGTCTATGGTAATCATTTTGTAAGTGTTTTATCTCCTCAGATAATATGTGAGCTCCTTGAGGAAAAGGCAGAAAACACACACACACTCAGATACAAACACAGAGACACACAGACACAGAGACACACACAAATACACAGACACAGACAGACACAGAGACACACACACAGTCACACACAGATACACACAGAGACCAATTCACAAGTGGAGGGAAGTGATGGTGGGGAAACTAGCAAAACCTAAAAAACCTGGAAAATCTCCCCTTTTTATTGTTGTTGACCCTATTTCTTGTGGGCTTGGCTAGCTGGGTTTGTACAGATAGTCTACCCTAACACTGTTCCAGCTTTCTCCCTCTGTTCTCCTTGCAAAGCATTCCTCACATGTTATCCCTCCACCCCTTTAAATTTTCTTATTCTATTCTCTTCCAACTCGGCATCCCACAGCCTATGAAATCTTTTAATATCATAGAGGAACAGCTAAGTGGCGCCATAGTGCATAGAGTGCCAGGCCTGGAGTCAGGAAGACTCATCTTCCTGAGTTCAAATCCAACCTCAGACACTTAGTGGTTGTGTGACTCCGGGCAAGTCACTTAATCCTGTTTGACCCAGTTTCTTCTTCTGTAAAATGAATTGGAGAGGGAAATGTCAAACCACTGCAGTATCTTTGCCAAGAAAAGTCCAAATGGGGTCACCAAAAGTTGGACACAACTGAAAATGACTGAACAACAATATCATAAATTCAGAACTGGAAGAGATCTTGGAAGTCATCTAAGTCCAACTCCTGTCTTTTACAGATCAGGAAACTGAGGCCCAGAGAAGTTGTGACTTGCCTGAGGTCACACAGGAAGGAAATGACTGAGCCAAATTTGAGCCCTGGTCCTCTGACTCTGATCCAGGGCTCTTTCCACTGTACAACAGCAGTGAATATACCACACAATCTATGACTGCATAATAACTTAAAGTCATTTATTATTATTATTATTATTGTTAATTTTATGGGAATGGGTGGTACATGTCAGGAATAGGAACTAGAAATGAATGTGGAAAGGAAACTAAATGTATATGGCTGACTCATGAGTATTTGTGCCAATGGAGGGGACCAGGGTTATGGATAACCCAAACATTGAATTATCTGAAAGTCATTTCTATTTGGCTTTGGAAGCCATGATATTAAATTTTTTTTCTTGGCAGTAGATTTTACATGGACAGAGCCATAAAATGATAGATTTCACTGGTGGCTCTTTCAGCAAAAGAACAGCGGAAGTCTGGGGCTATAGAACGCCCCGCAGATGTTCCATTGAATTTCTGCCATTATTGAAACAAGGCCTCCTTCACTATGCCGATCCCTCTCGGGCCCTCTCTTCCAACAGACAGTCCTGGTCTTCAAGGCATGCCAAGGGTCTATGAAGCACTGTGAGGGCAGGAACTATATTTCATTCATCTCTGTGTCCCCTATAGTGCCTAGCACTGTTTCTTGTTCAGAGTGGGCAATCCATAAATGTTTGCTGATGGATGATGAAATGCATGATTCCTCTTGGGCTCCGAGCCTGAGGGCAGATGAGACAGGCCCTTCCATTTTGTTTGGTCATTTGACAGGACTGATATTAACAGTGCTTTGCCTCACATAGAATGGCCTAAGAAAATCCACTTCAGGATTCTAATGTCCCTGAGAATCTGTGCTGACAGTTTCCCAGGCTGGCACATTTGCCTCCCTAATTATGCTCCATTTAGGCCAATATTAAAATTAGCCTGCATTTCCTGGATGTGTGCCAACTGGGCAGTCGAGGGCAGGTGGCCAAGAGTCTGTTGGGTAGCAAGAAAGAACCAGCTCAGAATTTAAAATTTTCAAGCACATAATCAGGGGGTTAACTAAAGGGAGAGAAGATAACTGTCTCTGAATATGTCAACCAGGGGTCACAGTAGATAGAGCTGGGCCTGGAGTCGGGAAGACCTGAGCTCAAATTGACCTCAGGTACCTCCTAGCTATGTGATCCTGGGCAAGTCATTTAACGGCTTTCTGCCTCAGTGTACTCATCTGTAAAGCAGGGATAACAATAGCCCCTACCTTCCAGGGTTGTTATGAGGATCAATTGATATAATATTTGCAAAAAAAGTGCTTGGCACAGTGTCTGGCACAGAGTAGGTACTATATAAATGCTTATTCTTTCCTCCTCCCTTTGAATATTTGAAGGGCAAATCCTGGAGTAAAGTTGTAGGACCAATGGGGACAAGTTACAAATAGGCAGATTTCAGCTCCATGTGAAGAAGTTTCTAACATTTAGATTTGTCCAACTATGGGAGAGACTATCTTGTAAAGTAGTGAGTTCCTTGTTGCTTGAAGTATTCAAGTAGAAGTCACATAACCATCTGAGAGCATTGATTCAGGGCTGTAAGGGACGTCAGGATGATGAATTCTAACCTCTTCATTTTATAGCTGAGGAGCTTAAGGTGCAGGGAATTTTGAATGACTTGCCCAAGGTCTCACAACCTCATAGAGAACTCTTAGGGTCAGAGGAATATTGCTCTAAAAAGCAATCAGAAGAGGAATGTTGTATCAGGGCTTTCCAACTTTATGGTGGGGCTTGGCAATGTTATTGTGAAATGAATCTGGAGGGGCATCCTCATATGGGGTATAGGCATTCTTCCTAGAACAGAAATTATTAACCTTTTTTTTTTTATTATGGACCTTTTTGGCAGTCTAGTTAAGCTCTGCTCAGTATCACGTTTTTAAATAAATAAAATAAAGTAATAAGATGACAAGGAAAACAATTATATTAAAAACAGTTCTCAAAATACTAAAAAAATAAGTTCACAGATCTTTGCTTAAGAACAAGAGAAATCTGTTGTCTGTTAGAGTGGGCAGTCTTGGTTTCATTTGCCTTGGGAGTATACATCATTCAAGAATGTGTTTAAAAATCCAGTGACTTTGGGACATCATTTACAGATGCTGCTGGCTCTGTGTTTTGGGGTAGTCTTTTACCCTGAATAAGTGGGAGCTGGCTCTACCTGAATACAGGGTGGAATTGGTCCCAGTTGATGGATGGGGTTGTGCCTGTCAGACTTTATTAAATAAAATGAACTTTGGGATTGTAACACCCACCTCAATTCCCACCACCTCCTCAGGAAACAGCAAAGGAAAATTAAGACTTTGGTGGGGTAAACGTAGTTTATTTGGAATCTCCTGAAGTTTTCTTTTCTACAAAGGATGGAGAAAAAATGCAAACAATTTGTTTCATTGTGCCCTTGGGAAGAAATTTGACTTTAGAATTGATGCATCTGGTTTTATAAATGAAGGGACCAATTTTTTTTTCTGTCTGAACTTGCGATGATAAATGATGAAAGGTAAGGTTTCTGATGAGGGACCCAGACAGTAGTCATTTTGTGTGGTGGCATCATGTAACGCCCTTGCTTAAGGACCCTTAATACTGACAGTTTTATCTCTAAACTTCTCTTCGATGTCCTTCAAGACCTTTCTCAGCTCCTTCTTAAGACTTTCTTGCCTTGCTGCTTTGTCTACAACCCCTCCAATCCCTGAATATAACTTTCTTGTTCTTGCCTTTGTGTATCTGAATAGGTTTTAGTTTTTGCCCCAAAGCCCCTCTTCTTCCCCCTGCCTCTTTTCATCCTGCTTTCCCTTCTAAACTTGCCCCCAAACTTGCCCTTTCCAGGAAGCCTCCCTAGCCCAAAGCAACTGAATCATGTTCATTCTTGCTAGATGGGCTCATCCTCCAACAAGTATGGAACCCAGAGCATGTCACTTACTAGATGTTCAATCTTATATTACAGTTAGTCCTTTAGCCTCTGTGTACTTTAAGCTTCCGTGTTTCTCAAATGGGAATAAAAACCTGCCTGATCTACTTCAAAAATGGTTTTGGGAGGTGAGAATAGAAGTTAAAGGGGTTTGAAAAAGTAGAAGTGTGATCCATGATTACAAGATAGTGTTACTACCTTGGTGGTCCCCCAGATCGGCGCTTTGTTTATCTTAGGCCCTATCTCACTTTGGCCAATATGTTTTGCTTTGCAATTATGCTTTTATTATTTTTGTTGTAACCAGAGGCAGAAGTTTTGCTCATAGTTTTTCCCAGCTAGGGCATTAATTCCTTGAGAGCAAGGAATGGGTCTTCTCTCTTGTTTTGTACCTCCTTCTAATATATGGTAGAAGGGGTTAGGTGGTGCAGTAGATAGAGCGCTAGGCTTGGAGTCAAGAAAGCTTGAATTCAAATCCAGCCTCAGAAACTTCCTAGCTATGAGACCTTGGTTAAGTCACAACCTTTGTTTGCCCCTGGAGAAGAAAAGGAGGAACCACATCAGTATGCTTGCCAAGAAAGTATGGTTCATGGGGTCACAAAGAGCTAGACATGACTGAAATGACTGAATAATAATAGTAAATGGCACTATCCAGTCCTCAGCAATATCTAAGCAACACTGACCTAACTCCATTAAGCTTGAGAAAACAACCAAACAGCAGTCTCAGATAGTGGGGTCAACATTTCAAAGGCTGGCAGATTTTAAAGAGGAAAATCCCATGCCTTCCTATATACCCTGGCTGCTTTGATCAATAGCTCTGGTCTCAGATGGCTTATCTCAGAGATACGATTGCACTTTCATTCTGATACCTCACTATTATGATCTATATCTGTAGGTCAGGGGGCCTTAAACATCCTAGGTTTTTGGATCACTCATCAAGAACCCTGCTCTTACTCACCAATGGAACAGAGGAAATCATCGGATCATTGATTGAGAGCTGGAAAGGGTTTTAGAGCTCATCTAGTCCAAACCCTTCAGGAACTGAAGTTCAGAATGGTTAAGTGACTGGCCCAAGAAAGTAATGGCAGATCTTGGGATCTGAAGCCAGGTCCTCTGACTTCAAATCCAAGGTTTTTCTGACTACCCCACACTGCCTCTACTATCTGAATGAAGGGGAGAGCGACTCTGCTTTGTGTGAGACACCCAGAAAAGGACACTGTAAGGGAATGATTAACTCATGCCAGAGGCTCAAGTACAGACACTTTCACAATATAAATAATAAATGATTATCCCAGGGCCACAAGGAGAACCAGACAACTCTAGGTAAGAAATACTGGTCGGAGTACAGAGACAGGCTCTTATTGAGTACATAGCAGAAATGGTGGGATTGGGCTTGGTGGTAATGGGCAGGCTCTGGAAAGAGAGAGCACAAGCATGTAGTAGGTGAGTATAGGAATGCAGATTTAGAGCTGGGAGAGACTTTACCTAACCCCTTCATTTTATAGATGGGGAAACTGAGGCCTAGAGAGTTGCTATAAATGAGATAATATAGAGGTTATATCAAGTGAGTTATTTGTAAAGTACTTAGCACAGCCTGGTACAGAGTAAGCCCTATATAAATGCTTATTTCCTTCTCCCTTCCCTTATGTGACTTGTTTACTCTAAGTCAGGATTCTAACTCAAGTCTTCTGTGTGAGAGGAAAAGGGAGAGTCAACCACAGTCAGCTTTCTCTGGGATTTAGCACTTGTATTCCTTTCCCAGTAGCTGGGTGAGGTGTGTGCACATTTTCTTTGGTTCTTCCATTCTTCTACATTCCTACTTTCCCAGTCCACCACCTATAACACTTTCCTAGATGATGGTCTCTGCCCTCAGTGCTTTTTGCATTGTATGGTGCTGCTTTCTTACTCACTCTGTTCCTAAGCCTCAAGTTTACGGCCGCCATTAGCAAACAGCTATTCAGTCTCAAAGCCCCAATTTCCACAAATTCCTCTAAAGTCTTTTGAGGGAGCTGACTATGATTTGTAGCCTCCTACCTGTTTCTCTTCTCCCTTCTCCCTTCTCTTGTTTTTGAGAAATACATTCTCCTGGGTGGCCATTTGGGCTGAGAAATGGACATCATAGTATTGCCTGTTGCACCCCAGGGTGGCTGCTCATACTTTAGGTATATGGTAGGAAGACAAGAGGAGGAAGGGGGAAAAAAAGGACCCTTTATGCTAAGCGTTATTCGAAGGACACACACACACACAGTAGCAATCCATCTTATCTTGAAAATATAACCCCATTCCATCCCACCCCACCCCTGAATTTCACTGCTGAAAATTCCATTTGAAAACAATTCTTTTCTTTTTCCCCCTTAAATAATCTGGTCCTTGGTGATCCACTTGAGATGGCATAGAAGCCAATGAAAACATGTCACTTTAATTTAAAGTCAGTCACGGTAGAAATAAAGAGTGAAGGAAGAAGTCAGTTCCATGGCAGCCTTGTGTGGGTCTGGCTTGGAAGTCACGACGCTCCCAAAGTCACTCAGCAGGACCCAGGGTTTCCTTCTCCACTGATTCTGAAGCACTCTTAGTCTGAGCTGGTCTGGGACAGACCACAAAAGTAAATGCAGCAAAAACAACAATAAATAAAAGATTCCAAGTCATGCCACTTAGGAGCTACCAACTGCGTCTAGGGGACATCCCATAATAATTCCAAATGGGGCTCCCCACGGGCATTATCTCAAATGGAAACCCTCTGGTGGCTCTTCAAAATTACTAAGGGAAGATTAATATATCCATCACCTAAAGTCATGACTGCTCACATTAATGTGTAGTAGGGGGTTTGGGAAGGAGGTGAAGAAGGGGTAGATGCCAGCTCCATCAGCAGCTGAAGAGTTCAATAAGAATCACACTAAGATATACCCACTGTTCATCAAATGGCAACTTGAGTCAAATTTTGATATGTGTGTAGATATGTGTGTCCAGCTGTATATGACTATTTATTTTGCCTTGGAGGACATGACTTGGAGAATTGAGAGGGTACCAGCTTAAATCCTAGGTGTTGGATATAGTCAAAAGCCTAGATTTTGCTGAAGAAACCTAAAAAAGTTTTCTACTCTAGGGATTTCATGAACCAGGGGAGAGAAACCTTTTTTGGCTTCAGCAACCATGGATGAGATCCAGCTGTCGGAGCATGCCATAGAGGGACTTCTGAAGTCGGGTCAGGGTCACCACCTCCGTGGAGTACAGCGAGGCTTCCATGATGCCTTCCAAATTCCCCAAAGCACTCAAACCATCAGCTTCATCGAAGGGACAGCTCTTTAAGGAACCCAGCAAATGGAGAAGGTCCCTGAGGTTCTCAAGATCATTGGATATTTGTATCATGTTTCTGGAAGACAGATTGGAAAGGATCTGCTGGTAGATGGCCAAAGTCTGGTCCATGTCTGACAAACTCTGGAAGGGATGAAGCCCTGGGATGAAATCCAAGCCAGTTACCCTCTGCTTGGCAGAGATTGAGTACTGTGTGAAAGGAAGAGGGAGAGAGTCAAGCACAGTCACTGAGTCCATTGCCTTTCCCTTTCTGGGTTTTAGTTATTAGCATTTCCTAATAGTTTGGGAGAGAGAGAGAGAGAGAGAGAGAGAGAGAGAGAGAGAGAGAGAGAGAGAGAGAGAGAGTGTTCTTAGATTCCTCCATTCTCCATTTCTACTAGCCCAATTCAGGTCCACATCACCTCCTAGCTGGAATACTACAAAGATCTCCTAGCTGGTCTCTGCCTCCAACTTTTCACCTTCTTCAGTCCCTTCTGGATATCGTTGCGAGACTTTAAAAAATTTTGTTACCACTCCGCTGTTCAAGAACCAACCATGGCTCCCTATTGCCTATTATTAGGTCTAAACCCCTCTGCCCATTTTCCCCAGTTATCAAGCACTGCTATTTTTTCCTCTCCTATCATCCTTCCTTTCCACCTTGTGTTCTTTTGCTTTTTGTTGTTAGGCTGTTTCAGTTTCCTATTCTTTCTGACACCATTTTTGGATTTTTTTGGCAAAGATACTGGAGTGGTTTGTCATTTTTTTCTCTAGCTCATTTTTACAAGTGAGGAACTGAAGCCAAGACTATTAAGTGACTTGCCTAGGGTCATACAGCTAGTAAGTGTTTGAGGTCAACTTTGAACTCACAAAGACACATCTTCTTGATTCTAAGCCCAATGATCCACCCACCCCAAAGATCCAATGTACCACCCACTGTGGTACCTAGCTGCCCCTAAATATACTGGAGTGATTTGCCATTTTCTTCTCCAGCTCATTTTATGGATGAGGAAACTGAGGCAAACAAGGTTAAATGGCTTGCCCAAGGTCACACAGCTAATAAGTGTCTGAAGTTGGATTTGAACTCAGGTCTTCCTGACTCCAAGTCCGGAGCTCTATCCTCTGTCCCTTCTACCTGCCTTCTTTTTTTCTGGCCCCTACTTTATCAACTTAATCTTAATTTTCCACAGAAAGGTAGCCTCATATAGTACAAAGAACATTAGATTTGAAGTCAGAGAACCTCACCTTATTACTTTCTGTGTGATCTTTGTCATTGCAAGTCATTTAACCTCTGGGGCCTCAGTTTACTGATCTGAAAAATGGGGAGAGGGAAGTTGGACTAGTTGACCTTTAAGGTATCTTTCAGCCCTAAATCCAGTAACCCACTCGTCTCCAACATGCACCTCTGATCCAGTCAAATCTCCTAAGTATTACAGGATTATTTCCCGATTCTCTGTGCTGCTTCGTCTGGAATGTCCTTTCTTTTCCATTCCCTCTCTTCCCATTCCTATTCCTTCTTCAGGACCCAGCTTAAGGCTTATCCCTTTTACAGCACTAGCCCCAGTATGAAGAACCCAAGAGGGCTTTTTATTAGTAACTTAGTATTGATTAGTAACTTTTTATTGATTTGAACTGCATTTTCTGAAATAGGTAGATGGGATGTTCTGCTCTGGGAAGTGCTGAGAACCCTGTCATAGTCCTGTGACCTCTGACTACAAATGGCCAGAATCTCTGGTAGGAACACACATTTGGGCACTGAGGATGTTCTCAGCAGGTGATGACGAAGACACAGGGTCATCACCACCCAACCCATTCAGTGTGTGCTGTACTGTGAGATTTCTAGAAGCTTATAATTCAACCCACTGCCACATTCCCCCCAGGACACTTACAACATAGGGAAACAAATCTAGACATGTAGAGAAAACCGTTCAGGGAATCACTCACCAGAAACACACTACTCTGTAGGTCTCACCTGGCTCTGTTGCCCTCCCCCTGACCATAAAGGAAGCTTCAGAGGAGACATGAGACCAGAGGTTTAGCTTTCCTCAATGTATGAACAATATTGTACCCTAAGCCTCATCCTCACCTCCTCCCTTCATCCCCTCCCTGGAAGGGAATGTCTTCTGGACTCATATCCCCCCACTGCTTGGTTAAGCTGCTCGTGATCCTGTTTCTTAATCAACTAGAACCTGTGCCAATCAACATTTCTGACCTAGTCCCTGGAGTCAGGTCAAGACTTCCCCAAGAAAAATCGGAGAAGACTGCCCTTCCTCCAACACTTATTTCCGTTGGCAGATTTCTTCCCCGAAGCTGCTTGTGTCAGGGCCACATAAACCTCGCCCTTGCTCTAGAAATACCAGTCCTGTGGAACTTCATCTGGTGGAACTGGGAGAGTCTGGGGTCTCCAGCCGATTCCTACTTCTCCCTCCTGGGAATTCTCTGCCTTTCTAAAAGCACCTTCCTATAGTTTGTTGTCTGGATTCACTGACTCTGCCAAGGCTAAATGCTTGGGGGCATCAAAGTGGAAATACAGGTTGTGTCTAGTTCGGTACTGTCACCCTTTGGGGGAATCTTGGGCTCTGACTCACCCCTCACCTCCAAGTGTAGGCTCAGGACTCTTTAGCCATTCTTATGGTTTAATATATAAGATCAACTCAATGATCAACCATGATTCAGATAAAGAATGTTGCCTTTCTCCTGATAAAGAGGCTTTCTACTCAAGATGCATATTGAAGACACTTATTTTTGGACATGACCAATATGGAAATTTGTTTTGCTTGACTATGTATATTGCTACTAAGGTTTTCTTTTTCTTTTTCTTTTCTCTTTCCAGTACAGGAGAAGGTGGAAGGAAAAATATTTTAAATTAAAAAATTAAATATGTCATTTAAGAAATTTTATTGATTTTTTTAAACAAAAAATTTTAATTAACTAGAATTTATTTTCTCTCCCTCTTACCTATTCCACTGGAAAAAAAGAAAACCAAAGCTCTTGTGACAGATACACATAGTCAAGCAATAAAAAAATCTACACTGTCTTTTGTTTTTACTTTATAGTGATTTCCAGACACACCCCAGACCCAACCTCAATGAGTCCTCCTTTCTAACAACTACAAAAAGCAATGGAATAAAACCATCTGAAACAGTGCTCTTATTTGACAGTATATAAAACGTTCTTCACCCATGGTACCCCACTTCTTAACAGAGAGTAGAAAGGAACATTTACTCATCTTTTCCCTGCAGCCAAGATATGCTATTCATTATAATCACTTAACATTCAGCTTTTGTTGCTTTAACATACTCTTTTTGGCTCTGAATCAGCACCCTTCATCTTGCCTTTTGGTTGGTCATTTATTTCACATCAATCAAGGCAGCTAGATCTCCAGGCATAGGATGCCCAGCTAAGCCGTCTGTTGAATCCTTATTTTGGCTCGCTCTTCTAGCAATACTATCCCCTCCCAGCCCAAGATGCCTCTCAGTTGGTAGAACTGATGATATTTTCTAAAAATAAGCAGCCTCCAGCATGTCTGGGACTGCATCTCATTTATAATGGGGCTGCTCCTAAATAGTCAGGAACCCTGCCTTAAACTGCTAGTAGCTTCCTAGCAGGAGGAACTGCCCATTTGGGGGCCATCTTCCCCCTCCAAACTGCCCTTGATACAAACTATTATTACCAATTCTGTGGAGAAGGACAAGAATTGGATCTTAAGATGCAGTTCATATGGACTTAAAAATGTCAGGGTCTCCTCTGGTTGCCCCAGGAGCATGGACAGGTCAACAATAGTGGCTAGGGCAACAGCCATGCTCCTGTAGCCCAAGACTTTGGCACCAGAGTCACTTGTATGGAGCTCTCCTGCTGTGTCACAAGCTAACAACCACCCCCTGTCGTTCCTGCAGCTGCTCACCCAGCAAGAGTGTGACCTCCATCAGGACCTCTAGCATTATGGGGAAGGAAGGATAGTTTCCATAACATGCTGTTCTTACTATTCAGGTTACAGGATTTCTCTAATATAAATACACCCAAGAGAATTAGGGAAGGGCTCTGAAGGTGGTGTTGAGGACCATAGCCATCACTGACCTTGTGGCATGGTATCCTTCCTGCACAAGTTGTCTGGTGCAGGATGTGACTTAAGATTTCAGTATCAGGATCAGCATCTGTATAACCCACAGCTGTACTCTCCTACCAGGGTACTTTCCACATAGGGGTACACAAACACAGATATACAGATATACAGGTGTTGAGGTAACTCAACGTCCTAGAGCTATATACTTTGCTACTCATATGGTCTCCACTCCTATGAATTTAAACCCAGGTCTGCTGATTCCCAGTCTAACTACAGTTTCTACTGCACAACCTAGCAAGAGAGGATCAGAGAGGGTGCCCCATGATTGCCTCAAATTCCAGAGAGACACCAATGCCATAGTCTAGTCACCCTTGCTACAGGCCATATAGACTATTCTGGCATATTATCTAAGTCAACCTATTTGGGTCTTGGTTTTTTGATGGGAAATTAGAACTAAGCATGGCTAATGTTAATGATGTTAATGATAAAAGTGTGTTTTGTTATCATTACTGCCATTGGATCTTAACAAAGATAAGCTTCGTTTAGCCTGTTTTGGAATCAGAACCACACATAGGAAGGGTGTATAGGGGTGACAGTCAACAGTGATGCAGAAGAAAACTAGAGACAATGAAAGAGGCAACTGGGTTCTCGGTCACTCCCTGGGAAAGCAATCCAATGCAGATCCCACGGAGTCGTGGCACACATTGATACACTATCCCTACCGTGTGTGAGATGTCATTGATCCTGGTGATGATGGTCTTGGTGAGGGTTTTTGTATCATCTTGGACTTTCCGGATAGGCACCGCTTGGCTGTAGTAGAAATGATAACAAAGCCACAAGAACGCGCACAAGGACACACAATGCATTTTCCTTTCCAAGGTGGGTGTGACTGTTTGACCTTGAAGAGAAGAAGGAAGCAAACTGAGGTGCTGGCAACTCAGGGTACACCAGGGTGAACCCTCTCCTTGACCCCCAAATGTCATCATTTCTTCCTTGACTGCTTTCTGGGTTAAAGTCATTACCAAGAAATGTCAATGGAATATATTGTCTTAGGCAGTGACACAGTGAATAGAGAGTGCTGAGCCTGAAGTCAAGTAGTCTTGAATTCAAATCCCGCCTCAGACACTTATTAGCTGTGTCACCCAAGGCAAATCACTTTTTAAAATCCTCTTTTTGACTCAGTTTCCTCAACTGTAAAAATGAGGCTCATCAACAGCACTTACTTCCCAGGTTTTCTGTGAAGATCAAATGACATAATATTTGCAAGAAAATGCTTGGCACAGTGCCTGGCACATAGTAGGCACTACATTAAATGCTTATGTTCTTCTCTCTTTAGGAATTGTGCAGTCTCAGTCCATAAAAGCTATGGTGAAGTTTTGTTTTGTTTTTAACCCCAGACACATCCTGGTAAACCTGGGTTGGATTAAGTTTTAGTGGGGATAATGATGCTATAACCACCTTAACACTAATTAACATGCAGGGCGGGCATAGGTATAGCTCAGTTGATCTGTTTAACTGGACATTCTTGTTGTTACCATGGAGAACTTACTGTGTGGAAGGGAGACTCCTTCCTGGGCTACAATCTCAGGACCATATCTGTTCCTCCTTTCCTGCCTCTATTTATTTCCCATACACTCCCAAATCTCTTATTATATGGCTTGTTTCACATCTTTCTAATGAAACTGCTTACTCAAAGGTTATTACTGATCTCTTAATTGTTAAGATACCTTTCCCCTCATGTCTCATCTTTTTAGATGCCATTACCACTGCTGAACACCTCTCTGGATGCTTGCTTCTCCCTTGGCTTTCTCTTGGTTCTCCCCTCCTAGTTGTCTGACTACTTTTTTATTCACCAGTTCATTAACCATCTTCTGGCCTTACCTGGACAAAACACACTTTTACCAACTCCCATGGGTTCACTTGTCTCTATGGAGATAATTTCCAAATTTATAGAGACAGTCCTAATCTCTCACTAGAATTCTAGTCCTTCGCTGCCAAATACCTGCTGGCATCTTCACTTGAATGTCCTGTAAGCATCTCAGATCTAGCTATGCCCAAAATGCAACTGTCATCTTCCCACCCTACACCTGTACTTCCTACAAACTCTACTTCTGATGAAGCCATTCCCATCATCTCATTCACTTAGAATCATTATCCTTGACAATTCTGTTTCCTTCCTCATCCCCATCCCAGTCAGATGAGTTGCCACTTTCTATGGCTTCTATTTTTATAACATCTCTCAAATCCATCCCTATTTCTCTCCCCATAAAGATATTTCATCACCTCTTGCCTGGATTATAGTAACAACCCCCGAAATTGATTTGCATACTTTTAGGCTCTCCCTTCTCCAATCCATCCTCCATACACCCTTGGCAAGAGAGGTCAGACTAGTCAATAACCTCAAGGTTGACAATTTGGTACTTAATGTGTTCTTTTTCTTTAATTAAACAGGGCTTACACCATCTTAAAGGCAATGCACTCTCCAGTCTCTCCTTATTTGGGATCTTCACACCTAGAAGGAAACTTAACATTTTCTAGTTTACCTCCTTTTTGTGAATGTTCTAATGAACAGTTTGTTGTAGTGGATGAAGGGGTCTGAGTTGCAAAAACCTAGAATCAAATTCCACCTCTGAAACTTGTTATCTGTGTACAAGTCACAACCTCTTTGTGCTCTGAGAAATTCCCTCAGGTTTATCCACTAAGTTATAGATGGATTGTGATTATATTGGTGAAGGAATTTCCCATAACATAAGTTCCCTCAATTGATGAAATTACAGACCATTCAAGTATTTCCAGACTCTAAATATAAAGACCAAAATCTATCTTGTTGTGTAACTAAGACCTGTCTTATTCCACAAGAATCAAGAACCCAGTTGAATAGAGGTTGGTATCATTGAATCTCAGGTGGGGGCGTCTCTAGTTGTCCTGATATATATCTCGCCACTGGAACCAGGTGGCTTCAGAGGAGAAAGTGAGGCTGGTGACTCTGCACAGCCCTTCATCACTTAAATACAATTCACTTATAAGTCACGGCATCACCTTCCTGATGCCTTGGTTCTCTTTGAGAATGAAGAAGAAACAAAAACATTTCTCCAGATCTATCACTTCCAGTTGTCCTGATCTATTTCTTGCCACTGGACCCAAGGGACTCTGGAGGAGAAAGTGAGGCTGGTGACTGCATAGCCCTGCCTCACTTAAATCTAATTTGCTTGCAAGTTGTGTCATCACCCTTCTGATGTCATTGGTCCTCTTTGAAAAATGAAGGACAAACAAATAACAACAGAATCTCAGAATCTGGGTTGGAAAGGGATGACAAAAGGCCCTGCATGCCATGCCAATCTCTGCTTGAATACTCCCAATAATGGGGACCTCATTATCATTCCACTTTCATATAGCTTTAATTATTAGGAAGTTTGTTCTTGTATCAGTTAAAAAATATTTAGGGGCAGCTATGTGGCAAAGTGAATAGAACACCGGCCTTGGAGTCAGGAGGACCTAAGTTCAAATCTGGCCTCAGACACTTGACACTAGCTGTGTGACCTTGGGCAAATCACTTAATCCCAATTGCCTTGCCCCCCCCCCCACCCCATCCCTCAGAAAACAAAACAAAAAGTATTTATTAAGCACCTGCTACATGCCAGTTATTGTGCTAAGCACTGAGGATAGAAACAAAGGCAAAAATGTTACATGAGTACTCAGAGAGCTGGCATTCTAGTAGAAGAGACAATAAACAAATAACTGTGTACAATGGAAATGAAAAAAATATCTCATAGGGAAGACACTAATTATAGGGGCAACTGAGAAAGCCCCACTGCAGAAAGTGGAATTTGAGCTGGGTCTTGAAGGGAATTTTGAAGGGAAGCCGGGAAGCAGAGGTGTGAAGGGACACCATCTCTAGCATAGAGAACACGGAATGACAGTGCTTGGAGTCAGTAGAGGGAGGCTTACATAGGAAGAACAGCAAAGAGGCCAGTGTAGTCGGGCTGTAGATCACATGGAAGTGAGTAAAATGTAAGGAGCCAGATTGTGAAGGATTTGAAAAGCCAAACAGAATTTTAGGCTTTATGTTGAAGGTAATAGGGAGTCCCTGTGGTTTATTGAGTAGAAGAGTGACATAGTCAGACCTGTGCTTTAGGAAGATCAATTTGGTGGCTGAGGGGAGGATGGGTTAAAGTGTAGAAAGACATGGATTAGGGAAGACCAACCAGAAGGCTAGTAGAATATTCCTGGGATGAAGTTGTGAGGGCTTGTACCAATGTTGGTAATTGAGAGAGTTGGGAGTTGGGAGAGGAGGGGGAACAACATGGGACATTGTGAAGGTAGAAATGACAAGTGCAGGGACACAAGTGAGTTCACGATTGCAGATGACACTGCAATCGTGAACCACAGACTCCAGGAAGATCATGATGCTCTTCATAGTAGGGACAAAGTTCAGAAGAGGGGAGGATTTGAAGGGAAAGATAATGAGTTCTGTTTTGGACACGTTGAGTTAGAGATGCCTATGGAACATCTAATCTGAGGTGTGCAAAAGGCAACTGGGGATGTGGGACTGTAGCTCGGGAGAGACACTAGGGCTGGATATATAGATCTGGGAATCACCTACATATAGATCACACCTGAACTCATGGGAACTAGGGAGATCACCAATTAAGAGAATGTAGAATGAGAAGAAAGGACAGACCTTTGGGAAACACTCATGGTTAATAAGTATGACCTGGATGAAGATCCCAAAAAAGGAGACTGAGAAGGAGTAGTTGAAGAAGTAGAAGGAGAAGAGAGAGAGAGAGAGAGAGAGAGAGAGAGAGAGAGAGAGAGAGAGAGAGAGAGAGAGAGAGAGGTCAGAGCCTTGAAAACCTAGAGAGGAGAAAGCATTCAGGAGAAAAGGTAATAACCCAGTGCCAGAGGTTGCAGAGAACAGATCTAGGACTAAGAAAATGGTAGTAGATTGGCTAATTAAGAGATCACCCATAACTTTGGAGAGAACAGTTTCAGTTGAATGATGATGTGGGAGCCAGATTTTGGGCTTTTTAGAAGTTAAATGAACCTCTGCCTATTGCTTGCTTATAGCCCCTGCTGTAGCCCTGTTCTATGGGCCAATTCAGATAGAGTCCCAGTGTGGCTTGGTTAATTTCCTCCCTGATCTTTCCTAACTAACCCTAAGATTTCTCTCCTGCCTAAGGCTAAGGTCAAACAAAAAGGTAGCAAGTTGTGTAAATACTTTCACTGCTGGTACTTTAACTTTAGAGTTTTGTGGGGGGTGGGAGAAAAAAGGGATTTCAGAGCTAGCTTTCCAGATCAAAGCAACATAGGACTATGAATGGGGAGTGGGAGGCTTTACTAGCAGAGAAATCAAGACAACTTGTGGGAGAGCCAAGAGCCTACAGCCCACTGGGCGATTTTTCCATACACTCCAAGCCATTGTGGGCGTTGATGGCAAGAGGGAGGGATCCGACTCTCAGATTGGCCATAGAGGAACATAGCTTGCCCAGAGGCTAGTCTGAAGCCAAGGCTAGCCCCCATCCATGTTCTCACTGGGAGACAAATATAGGTTAGATAGAGCTGTCGACTTTTGTACTCAGTAAATACTGACTTCATCTTGGCTTCAACTATGGCCACCAAGCCTTGTTTCCAGCACCCCTTTTGCTTAAAATATTTCCACATTTTATTCTCTTCATCCAAACATTTTAAGGAGGAAATCACTCAATCAACAAGCATTTATTAGTATACCATGCCATGTTTAGTCCCTGGATCATATAGACAAAAGTGATACTGTTCTTGCCTTCAAGTATACTGGGGGAAACAGGAAGCATACAAAATACAAGGTAATGGGGAAGAGAGACTAACAATGTGGTTTAAGTCTCATTTCTGACAAAGATTGTATAATACTAGGCAAGTCATTTAACCTCAAAGAGGGGACACTTGAGCTGCTGGAAGCCAGTTCTCTATTCACAAAATTATGAAAAATCTGGCAAAATTTGTCTTTAGGTTTCACCTAACTTTTCATCTTCACCTCCACCTCCACCGCACCCCACTGTGATTTAGGAACCTTAGTGACTTCATGACCATCTAAGAAAAAAAAATCAAATAGTAGCATGATGGGAAGGCATTTTAGTCACCTTTATTATCTCTGATTAAAAGTGTAGGACTTTGAATTACCACTAGTTTCTCCTCACTTAGTCCTCTGACTTTTTGAGAGAAGACTAGCTGGAAAACATATCACCTGGTCTTGAGGGAGGATAAAAAGCATTTGCTGCCACTAGTTTTAGCAGACACATCTGCCTGGCTGGTACCCTCCTGAGACCCCAGGAACATGGATTAGGTGTCATCTCTTCCACTTCCCTCGTCCTTTCCCATTTCTTCCTTTTTTCTCCATAACCTTGCAATTCTCTAAGACTCCCAGGTACAGGCAACACATTTCATCCCATGCCAAGATCTGTCCATAGTGCTGAGATCACAGTCTCCATTCCACTCAGGTTACATACTCACCACCATTCCCATCTAACAGCCCATCTAACAGCCCTGAAGTAATACTACCTTAGAATTGACTCCTGTCTCCATTGGCGTTCTCAGAGACATTTCTTGTTTGAGGAAGCATTTGTCTCAGTTGAGTTGGGGGCAGACAGCTAGGTGGTGCAGTGTATAGAGTGAAGGACCTGGAGTAAGGAAGACCTGAGTCCAAATCCAGCTCCATTTACTAACTAGGTGGCTCTGGACAAGTCAATTAGCTTCTGTTTGCCTTAGTTTCCTCATTTGTAAAATGAGGAAAATAATAAGGAAAGAATGAGATGATAGTTGTAAAGGGCCCAGAACAGTGCCTGGCACATAGTAAGCACCATAATGTTAGCCATTTTTAGTAGCTGTTACTTTAATGTCTCTTCATAGCTGATGTCTCCTCTCTGGCTCCTGATAGGTGCTTTGTATGCCTTCTGATTCCTGACTCTCTCTTGACTGCTGGCTTTCATGGCTTCTTGTACTCTGACCCATTCTCATGCTTGGTCTTTCACCTTTTATTTCCAGACTTGCTTTGGCTCCCTCAGTTCTGGTTTCCTGCCCTTTCTCTGAGGTCCTGACTATCCACAATGTCATGGCAATATTGTACCTTTAATTCTCCTCCATCCTATGAATGGGGGCCATCTCCAGTCATTCTGATTTCTATCTTGCCTCTGGACCCAGATGGCTCTGGAGGGGAACTGGAGGCTAGTGATTTTGCACAGCCCTCCCTCACTTAAGTCTAATTCACTTGCAAGTCATGATATCACCTTCCTGATGCCATAGTCTTCTTAGAGGATGAAGAACAAACAACAACCTGTGAATAGTATGGGCTTCTCCATGTGGACCCAAGTTGGACAACAAAACTCCTTCCTTCCTCCTTCTTCTTCTCCTCTTCTTTCCTTTCTTCTCCTCATTCCTCTCCCTGTGTCCCCATAGGGAATCATACCCTTACCTGCAAGTGCTCTGCCCAAAGGAATGTAAATATTGGTTGCTGAAACCTCACAAGATATCTTGGAGTTTATGGCTAGATACCTTTCTTAAGGACCATGCTTTAAATCCAATTTACTCTGTCTCTCATTGATTGCCCAACAATAGGTCCCAGTCCCACTTCATGGTCATTGTTTGGGGTCCAAACTTTGGGTCCTGATTAACTCAGAGTAATTGTAAATAGCAATTTTTTTTCTGTTTTGGCCAGAAATCTTAAGGGTCTTCCCCTTCCAATTTTATTTTATTTTATTTTATTTACTAAGTCAAAGAAGGCATTCTTCATCTCATTTCTTACCTAGCCTTAATCACTGAATGGGTGTTGCCTCAGTCAAACTGAGATCTGGGAAAGACCTTAACTTAAAAAGGCCAAGGTCTACCAGCTGTAGCTGGGACCATCTCCAGTCATTCTGATTTCTATCTTGACACTGGACCCAGATGGCTCTGGAAGGGAAAGAGAGGCTGATGATTTTGCACAGCCCTGCCTCAGTGAAATCTGATTCACTTGCAAGTTGTGGCATCATAACTTTCTAATGCCATGGTCCTCTTCAAGAACAAGGACAAATAAGAAGACCCCATGAATATAGAATAGTATCCTAAAGTTCACCATAATAATCTATATTTATGTAGTGTCTTATAGTTTATAAACTCTACTACTCTTGCAACTCTACAAGATAGTATTATGACTTTGCAACCCTACAAGATAAGGTATTATACAATTACTGAAGGTCAGAAACTTGCCCAGAGTCATACAGCTCTGGAATATCCGAGCCATAGTTATAGTCTATGTCAAAGATCAGTGCTCTTAGCAGGATGATTGCACCCTACATAGGATCAGTCAAAACTTTTGGGGTTATCATTGCTTCTAGATTTGATGCTGGAAAACTGACAAAGTGAGAAGAGAAGACTGAAACATTTGGGTTAATTGTAAAACTAATATCAACTCATAATTTTGACTGAACTGTATTCTATTTAAGTCTAATTACCATATAGCACAATAATGTGTATGACTCTATTCAACGTGCATCAGATTAACTTTGTTGTAATCTTTCTTTGAATTCGAGCCTGAATTTGTCCATATAACTCAGTTTTCATAGTTTGTTGCTTGTGAAGCATAGTTCATTGCTCAGAACTTTAAAAACAAATCAGAGAACATTACTTTCATTCTTCCACTTTTCTCTCCTTTGGAGGAAGCACAACTTTTCCAACTGCTCTGGAGTCATCTCTGCTTCCCTACCCCAACTATTCCTTCTCTTTGTTCCTGACAGATAAAGGAAAAAAGGCATTTTCTCAATGCCCACCTTAAGTTCTGAATCCAAGACGGAGAACACTGACCTGTGTGTGTGTTCAAAGAACCTAAAAAACTGACACTGAATAGATATGATTCAGTTAAATAAGTATAGCATATAAGAGACCCATTTTTAAAAGAATGGGATAAAAAGCTGGTTGTTTGGAGTTGGGAAGATCTGGGTTCAAGTCTAGCCTCTGATACACAATGACTGTGTTCCTGAGTAATTCAGTCTGTAAATAAGCATTTATTAAGGACTTGCTGTCTTCCAGACAACACCTTAAGGATTAAATGTGGATTTAAAAAAGGAGAGTAAGGATAAAAGGAAAGGCAAGTGAGACAATAGTAGCTCTTAAGGAGCTTACTTATATTCCACTGGGGGAGAAAATCTGGAAATGTCTAGTCCCTTAACTTCTCAGTATCTCAGTGTAAGTTGCAGAGATGGTGATTATCTACATCGCTGAGGGAATTTTGTTAAAATGGAGTTCTCTAATAAAATCACTGGTCTGGTTCTCTACACATAAACACATCTATTCACACTCACACACACACACACACACACACATTCACTCATATACATTCACATACAGATTGGGTCACAAGTGATTTACAAATGGATTCTTTGCTTTCAAAGGATTTACATTTAGGTTCTTTTAAATGGTAAGTTCTCTAGCGCAGGGATGGAGTCAGAACTGTGGATTTCCTAAGGATTCCTTGGTGATTTTTTTTTTTTTACAATTTAGAGGCTTAGAGAATTGTCCCGAAAGCTTGCTATTCAGTTATTTCAGTCGTGACTGACTCTTCATGACCCCATTTAGGGTTTTCTTAGCAAAGATACTGGAGTGGTTTACCATTTCCTTCTCCAGCTTATTTAAGAGATGAGGAAGCCGAGGCAAACAGGGTTAGGTGATTTGCCCAGGGTCCCACAGCTAGTAAGCCTCTGAGGCCAGATTTTAACTCGAGAAGATGAATCTTCCTGAGTTCAGGTGCTCTATCCACTGCACCACCTAGCAGCCCTTCATTGCCCCCAACACACTCAAAAGCTTAGTGACTTACCCCAGGCCACATAGTTTATACATTTCAAAGTTAGAACTTGAATACAGGTTTTCTTAACTCAGAGAACAGCTCCCTATTCACAATACCATAGCTGCCTCTTACAGCACTTGTGTTAACGGTGTATAAATGCAAAGTCTTTATCGGGAGGGGAGTAGCTATGAGCCTTTCATGTATGCTTAAGAAAATTGGGGCCAAGAGTGAAATCTTCACTTCTAGTTGATCAGACATTTGGAGGAAGTGGGGTTTCAAGAGTTTTCAGACAGACAGAAAGGAGAAACCAAGCATTCATCCACTCATTCTAATCCTGCAATGGGTGGGGATAAGGGTGACTAATTGGGAAACTTGACTGAATTGCTGTTAAATCATGTGTATGTGGTTCAATGGTGTGCATGCTAGTGGGACGGGAGAAGGCCCCGAGCTACATTCCCCAGAGTCATTCTCTCCTTCACCCCCATATCCAGCTTGGATTAGGGACAATGGCTTAGATCTTATAAGATCAATTCTTTCTTCAATACCAATCTTCCTCACCTGCCTCCAAGCTGGCCATTTTGTTCAGACATCCCTGCCCTCAAACTGCACGCTTGCAGCTCAGGATAGGAATTTATTGGAATCTGCTTTGGCTTCTTCTGCTCCTTGGCTCTTGGTGCCACTTCCTGGAGAGGAGGGCAAGGGAGATATTTCCCTAAAGTGCTGAGAATAGTCATTCTAAGTATAAAATTAGAAAATGGAATGATCCTTTGGCCAACATGGAAAATTTTCTCTCTATAACTGTGCCCAATACAGCCAAATCTTAAGACTCCAAGAGCATTCCTTTCCTTTTCCTCTTTAGATAACATTTGAGATCCCTTTAGATTCTATTTTTTGATCCTATAAACTTGAAATCATCATATTTCAGTTGAATATTGAACTCTCTCACTTAGTAGTTTTGTCTTAGTGAGTAAGTTATTTTTAATTTTTCTGATTTGGTCCATCATCTGCGAAATGATCTACACTACCCATCTCACTAAGTTATTATGGGGAAACCAATAGCCACTGGAAACCAATTTGTAGACCTTAAAGTATTATATAAATGTGAAAGACTATTCTCTAAACCCCAGCACTACTTCGACAGAAACCACTCCCTCACCTCCCAAGTTCTCTTAAAAAAACCCTAGTCTCAAATATCTATGACTGCTTTCTTGTCTTCCTTCCTTCCTTCCTTCCTTCCTTCCTTCCTTCCTTCCTTCCTTCCTTCCTTCCTCCCTTCCTCCCTCCCTCCTTTCTTTCCTTTCTTTTCCTTCCTTCCTTCCTTCCTTCCTTCCTTCCTTCCTTCCTTCCTTCCTTCCTTCCTTCCTTCCTTTCTTTCTTTCTTTCTTTCTTTCTTTCTTTCTTTCTTTCTTTCTTTCTTTCTTTCTTTCTTTCTTTCTTTCTCTTTCTTCCACACATGTGACTTCAATGGTACAAAAAGGTCTAGCTGAAGAAATTCCCTCTATCAATACAGATTGACATCTTCCTTACAATTTATAGTCTTAGACACTTGGAGGAAAGATTAAATAGATTACTCAGGGCTACATAACCAGTGTGTTTCAGAGACAGGACTTGAACCCAGTTCTTCCAATCTCTTTGAGGCCAGCTTGATATCCACTACGCCAAGCTGCCTCTTGTGTTGAAATGGCTAACCCGGATGAAAATGTCAGAGAAGAAGTAGACAAACGCCTGGAATCATCTTTGACAAACTTTGGTATTTATAGACAGGCAAGCAAAAGCTGCTACACTGACATTGGTCCATCGTTAGCTATTGGTGCATTTTCCAAAAACCAAGGCTAATCCCTGGGACTCCATTTAAATAAGATTTCTCTACTTTCTAGCTTCGTTGTATCATTGGGTGCAGACCAATTAACCAACTGTAATTCCGTCTGGTTTATACAGCTGCAAGGAAGGCAAGGTGCCGAGAGGTATATGATAAAAATCACACCGGGTCTCACTTCCCCAGGAAGCAAGGCAGATGGTCAAAGTTCCTTTGCCCACTACCACATACTTCTCAGGTGTCTTCCAGAGTTAATGGTGAGGCCAGAAACCACCCACTTAACCCTTACCCCAAGTCTTTCCTTTCTTTGCAGGCAGCTAGTCCTCCCTCAACTTCCAGGCGTAAGCAAAACTTACTGTTTCTTCTGGAAGGAGAATCCGTGGTTCTTGGAGATGTGCTCTGGGTAATTTCCAAAGCATCTCAGCTCTGAAAAAGGGACCTTCTCCTTGGACAGATCTAGAAACTTTCCTCCATGGATCACTGCTTGTACTGGAGCTCCCACCAAGAAGTGACGTTTGGAGGTCCAAGATCTCCACTCCTCCAAGGCTGACTAGCTTTTACTCTCCACTGCTTCCCAGGGCTGCCTTCTCTCTGGCTAGAACTTCGGGTCAAAGTTACCAAATAAGAGACGATAAATCAGCCCTGATCCTTGCCTGCCTCCCCTTCCCTGGGGGGGTGACGGGCTGAGGCTAGCCAACCCTGTGGCTGAGCTGCCTCCAAAAAAACAAAGTGGAGAGGGAGAAAGGTGAGAACTCAGACCTTACCTAGAAATCTTGTCGCTTCTGTGGTTCCTCTGAGGGCTCCATGTGTGTTTCCAGCCCCTCTTATAGCGCGGGGGAGCCCTTGCACAACGGCTATCCCGTCCTATCACTCTTACATAAAAGCGCAAGTGACCTAGCGGAACCACTGGGCCCTTCAGGCTTCTGGTTGTCTGGGCTGACTGTGGGGGTGGGAGGGAAATCCTGCCTGGGTGCATCCAGCCCAGGCAGGAGCACTGAACACCTTATTCACTTCCCCTTTTTGGAAGTCCCCAAAGTTTTGTGTGGATGGAGGGCAGAGACCGTTAGCAGGAACCTCCATGGGAGATACTTGGGTGACTAGCTCCCACAAAAATTGTCTGCAGGGCCTTCTGCCTTCTAACACCCAGCTGGGCCCGAGGATGCAGGGAGAACAGGTTCACAGGATTTTTGTCCACTCCAGTCCCATCATTTTACATAGGGAAAAACTGAACCTCAGAGAGCCGAAGTGGTTTATTCAAGGTGGCACAGCTAGAGATTTGCAGGGCCACGAGTACAATCCAGGTCTCCCGATTTCTCACGCTAATTCACATTTAACAAAAAAATGTGTAAGGACCTAAAATGCTTCAGTGAGCAAAGATGAAAAACACCAGTCACAGATTTCAAGGGGATTACCCCGGAGAAGGGGATGCTCTACCCTGGCCCTCTGCACCATTTCCCCCCCTCCAGGAGTCACTGTGGTAAATCCAAAGTTTTCTGGCTCTTTGAATCAGGAAGACTTCAAAGAATCCTTGTTCTGACACTTCTAACCGGGTGACACTTGGCAAATCACTCAGCTTTCTGGACTTCAATGCTCCCATCTATAAAATTGGGCTAATAATACAAGACATCACAGGTTTTTTGTTTTTGTAAAATTGTTTAAAGGTTTAAGAACTTACAGCACTTTATAAACATCAGTGTTGTTATTTCTTTGGTGGGCATAGGGGGTCAGTGAGACGGAGACACAGACATTAGCCAAGGGGATCCCTCTCACAGTGGGCTAAGTAGTGTGGTGAACAGAACTTCAACTTAGAAAGATCTGTGTTCAAATTCCTTCTCAGACACTTACTAGCTGTATGGCACTGGGTAAGTCCCTTTCTCTCTGACTGCTTCAGTTGACTTCTTGGTAAAATAAAAGACTTGAACTCCATGAGCTTGCAGCTCTGAATCTAAGATCCAGTGCCATTGGAAACCGTGATTAGGAGTTTCCTTGGGGCGGGAGGGGGTGGTGGGAGGGAGAGGGGAGCTCCCTCCTAGTAGGGGCATAGCGGTTTCTCGGAGTATCCCAGTTCCACCAGATCTGGGGACAGCTACATCATTTTCAGACAACCTTTCATGAGTTTTTCGAGGATGTGCGTTGGGCTGTGATCGCTCCTTGGACAGCTTTTATCTCCTGGGGCTGTCCAAACTATTGTTGGGGTCGGGGAGACAGGTGATACTTTCCCTTGCCTTTGACAAACTGAGCTTTCCCCTCAGCTATGACATCTAAAGGTCAAGTACATGGGACACTCAGTGTCAGCCCTGAGTATAGTTGCAAAAAGGCATTCAGATGCTTTCAGCCCGAGGTGCTCTTGGAACCTGCAGGTTTTGTATCTGGTTCTTTTCATTCAGCCTTTGCTTTTCTGTGTAGCGACCCACCTACTGCACTAGGAGCATATCTTTAAGAGGGGACAAAACTTCAACTAGCTTTTCCATGTTTATTAGTGTAGTGAGATGCTCATTTCATGTTGTCCTCTCCCCCGGGTCACAAGTTAGTGAAAGCTGAGAAAGGTATAGTCTAATAGTAGCTTTCATAAAACATAATCATGAAGGCTTTATTACATTTGTAATCATAGCCTTGTTTTTATTTATTTTTAAATTATCAGCTTTTACTGTTGTTTTTTTTTTAATTTTTGTACATCCTTAGTTATAGTTTATTTTGTTTAGGATGCCACTTTCCTTTTTTTTTTTTAAGTTTTTATTTTTTCGTTTACAACATTCAGTTCCACAGTCTCTTGAGCTCCAAATTTTCTCCCCCTCTCTCTCTCCACCCCCCCCCCCATGGTGGTATGCAGTACAATATAGGTTCTAAAAATATATTCACATTAAACATTAGTCAAATTGTAAAGAAGAATTATAATCAATGGAATGAACAACAAGAAAGAAGGAACAGGGGCGGCTAGGTGACACAGTGAGTAGAGCACCGGCCGTGGAGTTAGAAGGACCTGAGTTCCAATCTGGTCTCAGACACTTAACACACACAAACAAAAAAACCTAGCCGTGTGACCTTGGGCAACTTACTTAACCCCAATTGCCCTCCAAAAAGCAAAAAAAGAAAGAAAGAACAAAACAAAACAAAAAAGAGAGACAGCAAGTAGTTTGCTCCAATCTGCATTCAGACTCTAGTTCTTTCTCTGGATGTGGATAGCCCTTTGCATCATGAGTCTTTTGGAGTTGTCTTCTAACCTTGCATTGCTGAGAGGAGCCCAGTCTATCAAAGTTAGTCATCACAGATAAGATGTGTCTGTAATCGTGTACAAAGTTCTCCTGGTTCTTCTCTCCTCACTCAGTGTCAGTTTATATAAACCTCTCCAGGTTATTATGAAGTCTGTCTGCTCCTCATTTCTTATAACACAATAGTATTCCATTACATTCATATATCACAACTTGTTTAGACATTTCCCCAATTGATGGGCATCCCGTCGATTTCCAGTTCTTTGTCACCACAAAAAGAGCTGCTATAAATATTCTTGTTCATAGGGGTCCTTTTCCCACTTGTATGATCTCTTTGGGATACAGCACTAGAACTGGTATTGCTGGGTCAAAGGGTACTCACGTTTTTATAGCCCTTTGGACATAGTTCCAAGTTGTTCTCCAGAAGGGTTGGATCAGGTCACAACTCCACCAACAATTTAGCTTTAACTTTTTACAATTAGTTTACAGTTTATTTAGTATTTTGGGTAGTGTGATAACTTGGTTGCATTATTGTACATAATGTTTTTTATCATATGGAAATTTACAAGTACTATTATAAACACACGCATATGACAACAAATATTTTATGTTTTATTTTCCCATACTTACATGTAAAAATTATTTTAAACATTCATTTAAAAAAATTTGAGTTCCAATTTTTCTCTCTCCCCCACCTCTCCCCTCCCTGAGATGATAAGCCATTTGATATAGGTTATACAGACAACACATATGTATGTGTATATATGCACATATATGCATGTATGGCAATATATCTACACACACATATGAAATATAATACAAGGTCCTCTAGGAAGGTTAGGCATGGGAATATTGCAGGGAGCCCTAATAGCAGGGATATATATATATATATATATATATATATATATATATATAGTTACTGTATGGTATTTTAGGACAAAGACCCAGATAATCTCTAATAAAATAAACAAATGCAGAGATTCTTCTGGACAGAAGGTGAACTGCAGCACGTACAAGAGAGGTTGTGGAATACATGGGATGCTTGACTAACTTTATGCTAGCCATCTAATGACTGTACAATATAAGTAGCATCCAGCATCAGTACTCAAACAATAGAGTCTAATAAATGGAAGGAACCAATTTCCCATTTCTAACTTTAAGAGACAATAGAGTGTGATCACAAGTTTTATATTTCTGTTTTATAGTTGATCTTCACTATGATTGATCAGAAGAATTTGACCTACTTGAAAAATTTATCATCCATAAAACCTTAGTTATTATTATATTGTCCAGATTGTAAAGGGGGAAGAATGTTAAAAATGCTTAAAAATTGCATCTCCTTGAGTCCCCAAAGTGTACTTGCTTCCTTCTTTAAAGGGTCCTCCTCCCCAGGTGTTAGGTTTACCTTCAGAAAATCTGAAATGCTGGCCAAATGGGACACTGGGAAAGGTAGCATCCTTTATAGGCCAATAATTGTGGTGGAAATTGGATATTCCCTATAGTTTATAGATAAAATGGAAATACAATTGTGCTGTAAGGAATGAGGAAAGAGATAATTTCAGAGAAAACTGGGAAGACTCGTAAGAACTGATTCAGAGTGGGTGAGCAGGACCAGGAAGATGACAACATAGCTAAAATGAACAACTTTGAAAGATTTAAGGATTTTGATAAATGCAGTGGCCAAACAGTATTCCAGAGGACTGATATTGAAGCATGTTATTCATCTTCTGACAGAGAAGAGATGGGCTTAAGGTGCAGAATGAGAAAGATCTTTTGACATGGCCAATGTGGGAATTTGTTTTTCTTGACTATGGATATCTATTATGAGGATCTTGTCTTTTTCACAAGGAGGCAGGGGTGGAAGAGGAAGGAAGAGGAAGGGAGAGAAAATAAATTTTTTTGTTAATTGAAAAAATAAAATAAGATAAAATTTCCATATTAAAAATAAGAAATTTGATACACCCTTATGAGATTCTTCATTATACTCTTGTCTAATTCCATCACAGATAAACCAATGGCCCAGGAAGCAATGGCCTTTATCTTGATCATACCACAAGCACTTTAACCACCTTTTTATGAATCTGAGTCTTGAGGAATATGAGGATGAAGATTCTTTAGAGAGGCAACAGAAATATTTATACCACTCCACCTAAGCACACTGGAGTCTCGTTGTTCCTCAAAGGCATACCCACCACAGCTTGAAGAGTAGACACTACTTTTTCCATTAAATAACAGAAAGAGGAAGAATCTATATTGCAACTATTTCCAATAACATGGGTTGGGGAAAAGCCATTTAGCTTCCAAGCTATGTGTGTCAAAACATCCACCGAATTGGAAACAATAAGCAGCTTGCAGATGACAACGCTGGGGATGATGAATTTTAAAAATGTTTACATTAGTTGTAACAAATTAAAACTACTTTCTCCCTCCTGCTGATGTGGGTCTGCTGTGATAACAGTCAGCTTTGAATTTACAGTCACACCATAATCTTTGACATTCTAAGGAAAAGGCTACCGTATCGAAAACCCATTATTTTTCTCTTTCCTTTATATTCTATGACATCAACAAAGGCAAGTTCATCAGCCAAACCCCTTGGCAAGATACTGCCTCCTGCATCAACCCCAATAACAGTGATTTTCTGGGGAAATAATCTTCCCCTAGGAAGACTTGACTTTAGTCAAAATCAGTTAATCCCTGTTTTGGACTGGGAGGAAATCTGAGCTTGGACCAGTGAGGTGGTTGGTCAGACTTTGAGTTTTTCTGAGATATGATATTGCTGCTATGGGACTCCCTTTGTAACAAAGATTTTTAAGACTCCACCAAAACCAACCAATGTATTGATCACATTTGATAGTGTATACCAGGTATTGACAAACTACAGTCCAGAGCACCAACGGGCTACCACCCATTTTTGTATAGTCCTGGCCTGTGAGCTAAGATGGATTTTTACATTTTAAAGTACAATAAACTCTACAGAATAGTCTACAAACGTTGTTGTTGAGGAAACTTAGGCAAACAGGGTTAAATAACTTGCCCAGAATCACAAAGTTAGTAATCACAAAGCTGAGACTAGATTTGAACTAGGAGAAAATGAGTCTTCCTGGCTCTGGGTCAGGCAATCTATCCACTTTGCTACCTAGTTGCCATTGTACTCAATATCTGTAATAGAAGTTGAGAGATGTGTTTTTTCAACTCTTCTCCAGAGCCAAACTAGGTAATTATACATAGATTTAGTTTTCCATTAATGCCCCCTCCCTTAAGTGATTAATTATATCTCATTTACTCTTTTGTACTAGGTTAATCCCCACCCTCATTGTTCTGATATGCTAAAAGCTCCCCCAGATAAATGACAAAAGCCTCACTTAAATAATAAATGATTTGGCACTTTCTACTAAATGGCAAAATTTTTGTTGGAGTGGAAGCATTTAAAAGAACCCACTTGAGTAATTGCCATTGTATATTAGAGGAAGACTGCCTAGATAAACAAATCCCAAGAGAATAAGAAAACTGAATCCATCTTTGGTTTTGTTGTTGTTCTATCATTTCAGACATGTCTGACTCTTCAGGAACCCATTTAGGGTTTTCCTGGCCAGGATACTATAATGGTTTGCTGTTTGCTTCTTAAGCTTATTTTACAAATGAGGAAACTGAGGCAAACAGGGTTAAGTGACTTGTCCACCGTCATAAAACTAGTAAGTGTCTGAGGCTGGATTTGAACTTACATCTTCCTGACTCCAGGCCTGGCTCATCCACTGCATCATCTAGCTGCCCTGGCTTTAGAACACCAATTTGAATAAAGGGAAATTTACTTAAAGGTGATCTGTCTGAAAAAGTCAGATAGCTTCTTTTTCAGTGATCATGATGTTTCTTTCTCATGATGTTCTTCATAGCAACTCAGTCAATCAAAAATCACTTATTAAACATTTATCTTGTTCAAGGCACTGTGCTAAGTGCTGGAGACATAAAGACAAAAGTAAAAACAATCCCTGCCCTCAAGGAACTTTCATTCAAATGAAGAAGGCGGCAAGTACACATATATAGAATTTAAACAAAATGAGCAAAAGTTTTTTTTCTTCACAGGGGGTCCACCAGCAGGTAGGGGGACCAGGAAATACTTCATGGAGAAAGTTGCACTTAAGTTGAGTCTTGAAGAAAACCAGGAATTCCAAGAGGCAGGTTGAGGAAAGAGTGCATCCCAGGCTTGAGGGAGAGCCAGTACAAAGGCACGGAGATGGGAGAATGTGTGAAGAACAGAGGGTAGATTACTGAGGCTTCAATGCAGAGTGCTTGGAGGAGAGTAAAATGAAAGAATAATGTAAGAGTAGAAAGGGGTCAGGTTGGGAAGATCTTTAAATGTCAAGCTGGTGAGTTTATTTTTTATCCTCAAGGCAACAAGGAGCCACTGGAGTTTGTTGAGTAGGGAGGTAACAGGATCAGATCTGTGCTTTAGGAAAACCCCTTTGACAGCTGTGTAGAAATGGATTGGAGTGTGGGGAGCTTTGAGTTGAGGAAGGCAAATAGGAGGTTGCTAGAATAGTCCAAGTGAGAGGTGATGAGACCCTCAACTAGAATGGTATCTGTGTGAGTGAAGAGGAGGGGATATATGCCAGAGGTGCTGTGGAGATAGGCATGACAAGATTTGGCAACTTCGTGGTGATATGTGGGATGAATGAGAGTGAGAAGCTGAGGACTGTAAACCTGAGTAACTGAAAGGATGCCAGTAATGCCCTTGCTAGTAATAGAGACATTTAGAAGAGGGATGAGTTTGGGAGGAAAGAAAATAAACTGATCAGTTCTCTAGGAGACATGGTGTAGAGAGAGAGAAGAAAGCCCTTAACAAGTGCCCTTAGGCTTGGGGCACACTTACAACTAATGACCATGGCAGAGATGATGAACCAGGAAAGGAAATTGAAAAGTAGTAGAGAAAACAGAATTCTGGAAATCAATAGAAGAGAGCGTAATCAGGAGGAGTATGGTCAATGATGTCAAATTCAGTAGAGTTCAAGGAGGATGAAGATGGAAAAGGCACCATTAGATTTAGCAGTTAGGAAATCAGTGGTAAATTTAGAGACCAGCTTCAGCTAAGTCATGAGATTGGAAGTGAGAAGAGAGAAAGTAGAGGCACCAGATTTAGGGGGCTTTTTGATTGAGAAAGGGAGGCTGGTAGAACCTACTGACGGGTGTTTTGACATCCGGGGAGACTTGGTCTCCTTGTAGGTTACAAGGAAGGACCTAACAGAGAGGTAGAGATGGAGCTGAAAAAGAGAAAAGGATGACAGTGGAGTCGACCTGATGGAAAAGACAGGAGAGATTGGAATCAAGGGCACATGTAGTGGGTTTGGTCTTGGTGAGAAGATAAATCTCTTCATCAGAGACTAGAATAAAGGGAGAAATGGTGGAGAATGATGTCAAGGAATTGTAAAATGATGGGGTAAGTGGTTGTCAGGAAAGGAAAAGAGAAAGGGGAGGTTTGGGGATTTTGGGGAAGGATTAAAATATGAACTGAGGACCCCCAGAGGATGGGGGTGGGATGCAGTTGTAGATTTGAGGAGAGAAGAGAAAGTTTGGGATAGCCATTTCTGAGAGCAGAATAGAGAATCAAGGACAACTTGAGAGGATGGAAGTATTTATTCAGTGAAGGCTTTCTAACAACAGTGAATGATTTCTGAAAATATTTAAATATTTGGAAATGTTAAGATATTTTAAAATGCATTTTGTTGGTATATATCTTGTTTTTGCTTTACCTAAATTTCCCCCATAGACTCTTGCTTTCTGGAGAGCCACATTTAAACATTATTTTTATTTATTTCATTAAATATTTCCCAATTACATGTACATTTTTTAAACAATAATTTAAAAAATTTGGAGTTCTAAATTCTCCCTCTCCCACCTTCCCTCCCCACTTCTTGAGAAGGTAAGCAATTTGGTGTCGATTATACATGTAAAGTCATGCAAAACATATTTCCATATTAGCCACGTTGCAAAAACGAAACACAAAACAATAAAGATCAAGAAAGTAAAAAAAAGTATGCTTCAATCTGCATTTACAATTCATCAATTCTCTTTCTCTGGAAGTGGATAACATTTTTACATCATGAGTCCTCTGGAATTGTCTTGGATTATTTTCTTCATCAGAGTAGAAAATTTTTCATAGTTAGTCATCATGTTACTTTATACCATATCGCTGTTACTGTATACAATGTTCTTCTAACTCAGCTTGTATCACTTTGCATGTGTTCACATAAGTCTCCTCGGGTTTTTCTGAAACCACCCTGCTTGGTATTTCTTACAGCACAATAGTATTCCATCACAATCATATAACACAACTTTTTCAGTCATTCCTTAATTGATGATCACCCCCTCAATTTTCAGTTCTTTGCCACCACTAAAGGAGCTGCTGTAAATATTTTTGTACACAGATGGTCCTTTCCCCTTTTCTTTGATCTCTTTGGGGTACAGACCTAGTGGTGGTTTTTTCTGGGTCAAAGGGTATACATAGTTTTATAGTCCTTTGAATGTAGTTCCAAATTGTTCTCTAGAATGGTTGGACCAGTTCACATCGCCATCAATGGTGCATTGGCATCCTGATTTTTCTACATCTCTTTCAGCATTTGTCATTTTCCTTTTCTGTCTTATTAGCCAACCTGATAGGTGTGAGATGGTATCTCAGAGTTGTTTTAATTTACATCTCTCTAACCAGCAGTGATTTAGAGCATTTTTTCATATGACATTTGATAACTTTGATTTCTTCTTCTGGAAACTATCTGTTCATATCCTTTGACCATTTATCATCTGGAGAATGAGAGCTATGCCTTATAATAAAAACGTTTTAAAATAAAAAAGGAGTGAGAAAAGAAATTAAAAATCAACAAAACTTATCAATAGAAAAGATTTGACATCATATGCAATGTTCCACAGTCATGCCCCCTCACCACCCCTCCTCTGTAAAGGAATAAGGGGAGTTGTCTTCTCTCTCCTTTTTGAGGTCAAGCTTGTTCATTGTAATACTGCAACATTTGTTATTATTTGTGTTTGGTTTTCTTTCCATCTACATTGTCCTAGTCATTGGTTATATTGTTTTCTTGACTCTGTTTACTTTGATGTCTTTCCATGTTTCTTTTTATTCATCACGGCTGTTGTTTTTTACAGCATAATAATAGTTTATTACATTCACATTCCATACTTTGTTTAGCTATTCCCCAATCAGTGGGCAGCTTTATGTCCAATTCATTAATACTATAAAAAGTGCTGCTATAAATATTTTTATGTTTATATAAAATATAAATTGTCCAAGGGGCACAGAGGTGGCACAGCGAATAGAATGCTAAGCCTGGAGTCAGGAAGACTCATCTTCATGAGTTCAAATATGGCCTCAAACACTTACTATAAAATATAAATTGTCCAAGGGGCACAGAGGTGGCACAGCGAATAGAATGCTAAGCCTGGAGTCAGGAAGACTCATCTTCATGAGTTCAAATATGGCCTCAAACACTTACTAGTTTCGTGACCCTGGACAAGTCACATAACCCTATTTGTCTCAGTTTCCTTGTTTGTAAAATAAGCTGGAGAAGGAAATGGCAAACAAAAGATAGTGATTTTTGCTAAGAAAATTCCTATGGGGTCATGAGGAGTAGGACATAACTGAACAGCAACATAAATATTTTAGTGTATTTGGAACACTTTTTTTTCCAGAAGAAGCTAGGTGCTAGGGTATTGTACTACTTGGAATCAGAAAGGCCTGAGATCAAATTCTGTCCCAGACTCTTACTAGCTGTGACTATGGATGAGTCACTTTATCTCTGTCAGTTTCAATTTCTTCATCTATAAAATAGAGAGAACAATAGTATTTATGTCCAAAGGTTATTGTGAGGATAAAAGGATAACATGTGTAAAGCAGTTTGTAAGCCTTTAAATGCTATATGTGTTAATTACTATTATCAATGACCTCCTTGGGGGTATAAGTCTAGCTGAGAAACTTCTGGGTCAAAGAATATGAACGTTTTAGCCACTTTGATTGGATAATTCCAAATTGCTTTCCAGAATGATTGGACTAATTTGGAACTTCACCAACAACACTTGATATTCCTGTTTTTCTACAATGCCTCTAACGTCAATTGTTCCCATCTTTTGTCATCTTCGTCAGTTTGCTGGGTAAGAGATGAAGGTTGTTTTGATTTGAATTTATCTTATTAGTGATTTGGAAAATTCTTTCATGTAATCATTAATAGTTTGCAATTATTCTTTGAGAACTATTTGCTTATATCCTTTGGTTGCTTATCTATAGAAAAAGAGCTTTGGGTTTTACATATATCTGTTAGCTATCTGTATGTCCTGGATGGCAAATGCTTTTCTGAAAAATCTGATATGAAATTTTTCCCCAGTCGACTAATTCCCTTTTTATCCTAGATACACTAATTTTATTTATAGGAAAGCTTTTCAGGTTCATGTAATCAAAATGATCTATTTTATCTTTTGTAATTACCTCCATCCTTTGTTTGATTAAGAATTTATCTCCTGTCCACAACTGTGAAAGGTATACAATACATTTCTCTTCTAATTTTTTATGGTACAATCTTTGATTGAGAATTCATGTTGAATTTATTTCTGAATATGTTTGTAAACTACAGAGAAGCAACCAGTAGATAATAGGAGATTGAAGAAAATCTTAAATTTATAGCCCTTTGGACATAGGTCCAAATTGTTCTCCAGAATGGTTGGACTAGTTCAAAACTGCAGTTTTTTTTCCAGTTAACAAAAATTTATTTTCTTTATTTCTCCCCAATGGGAAAAAAAGAAAAACAATACTTTCTTAATAGATATGCATAGCCAAGCAAAACAAATTTCTGGAAATGGCCACGTCCAGAAATATGTCCCATTTTGTACCTTGAGTCCATCTGTCAAGAAGTAACTTCAAGAAGTCAGGAAACGTCAAGTGACATCAAGAACATTGGCCCTGGAGTCAGGAGGACCTGAGTTCAAATCCAGCCTCAGACATGTAACACAAAAACTAGCCATGTGACCTTGGGCAAGTCACAACCCCAATTACCCCCAAAAAAGCAAAAAACAAAAACAAAAACAAAAAAAAAAAACAAAAAACCAAAAAAACTCTGGTCCTCTGGAATTGTGATTGGTCATTGTGTTGATCAGAGTTAGAAGAGACAAAAAATGACATGCAGACAAGGAATGAGTGAAGATCCCAGAAGAGAAGGAAAGGAATGGTATCAAGGGCATTATAGGGATTCCTTTTGGTAAAGTCAAAGTCCACCTTTTTATTTGAGGCTGGTGAAAAAGAGGAGATTGATTGTAATTCATCTGAATTCAGAAATTATTTTTTTTCAGAATCAGAGTAATTATACTTTCCACATCTCTATGTAATGATAAAGTTCTTGATGCTTTGCAAAAGACTTGTACATATATATATTTTTTCAGTTCTTGTAACTCTGTGAAAATAGGCAGGGCAGGTTTTATCTTAGCCCATTTCAGAGAGGGAAACTGGGGTTAAGAGTTGTGAAATGACTTGCCCAGAATAATCTCACTAGCTAGTAGTAAAACTAAAATGAGAAATGTCAACTAGAGAAATAGAATGGTATGGTGGATAGAGTGTGGGACTTAGAGGTAGGAAGACATAGGTTCAAATCCCACTTCAGACTTTTACTAGCTGTGGGACATTGGGCAAATTATTTCACCTCCCTGAAACTCAGTTTCCCCCCTCTAAAATGGGAGTGGAGAGAGAGTTAGGCTTGATGGCCTCTTAGGTCTTTTCCAGCTCTGAATCTATGATCCTCTAATTGTCTGATACCCAGGGCAACCTCTCTAATACACTGCATCCTTTCATCCAACAGGTTAATATTGTTGTGAAATAGTATCAGTCAAGAATCATCAATTTCATGTCAAGAAAATAAATGGTAAATGTCATAGACATCAAAGTTAACTGTTTTCAAGAATAGTGGTTTCTGCAGTTCTGTCTGAACTGAAAAGAGTTGGAAGTAACTTCTCATCATCATGACCCTTGAAGTCCCAGATAAAGCCTAAATTCTACATGCTGAATGGGTTAAGAAATGTTATTTGGCAAGAGTGTGACTTGTGCCTTCCCAAAGAATTAGAAGAAAGGAAGGTAAAAGTTAAGTCTTTTCTTTAATTTTTGATTGTGGATTCTATAAATTCACCCACTAGGAGGCATCATTTATTCCTTAGCATCTCTGTGTTGTTCTGTGGGTGCTGGGGCTCCAGAAGTTGTTCAGAGTCCCCTTTTACATGGTTTGGAAGAGGTCTGGTGGGAGAGTACCTTGGAAATGCTGTTTCTACTCCACCATCTTGGCTCCACACCCCCCCCCCATTTATTCCTTAGCAAAAGGAAGCAACAGATGTGGGGAAGATATAGGGGAATCATTCGAGAGAAGGATGGAGTAGATTGTGGAATACCTTGAGTTTGGACTTTTAAATGGGGAGCCATTGAAAGTGTGTCTGGTGGGGTGAGGGGTAACATGATTTTGCCTTTTGTACCTTAAGAAATGCAATTTAGAGAGGGTAGGTGGCACAGTGAATAGAGCACTGGCCCTGGAGTCAGTCACCTCAGTTCAAATCCGACCTCAGACACTTAACACAAAAACTAGCTGTGTAACCTTGGGCAAGTCACTTAACCCCAATTGCCCCCCCAAAAGAAAAAAAAAAGCAATTTAGCAGTAGAAAACAGCATGCATTGGGGGTGGGGAGAATAGGATTTACCAGGCTTTGGGAAAGCAAAGCAGAACCAGGAAAACAATTTATATACTAACAACAATGCTGTAAAAAACGTTGAAAGCTGTAAGAACTAGAATCAATACAATGACCATTCGTTTATGTCAGAGGACTGATGATGAAGTATGCTATCCATGACTGGGAGGTCAACCAAACTGGCTGGCTAGGGTATAGATGCAGCCTTAACTAATTTGTTTCCTTTATTGCATGTTTTTTTTTTTTTCTTTGTGGCTAGTGATTAGCCCACATTGACTTAGAAGAGGACTCTTGTCCTAGTGAGAAAACAATAGATATATCTCACTTCTTGAAAATATAGTATGAAAAATGGAAAGTTATCACATTTTTTACATTTTTTCCCCTTTCTAGTTGGTCCTATTAGCAGTTCCATAACAATCTTAGCTAGGTGGCACAATGATAGAGCCCTGGGCTGGGAATCAGGAAGACTTATATTTCTGAGTTCAAATCCAGCCTCAGACACTTGCTAGCTGTGTGACCTTGGGCAAGTCACTTAACCCTGTTTGCCTCAATTTTCTCATCTGTAAAATGATCTGGAGAAGGAAATGGCAAACCAATCCACTATCTTTACCAAGAAAACCCCAAATGGGGTCGCAAAGAGTCAGACATGACTGAAACGACATAACAGTTAACAACAATGGCTTATGAACTGTTAGCTTAGCTAACTAAAGCCCCAAGGTCATGGGTTTCATTTCTTCCTGTGGACCAGTTTTTTTTTTCCCTGCTCCTCAGTTGTGAATTGTACTTCTAATCTTGACCGAATGAGTTAAGATATGTTTGCTGGGACTGCAGATGGGGCTAGAGGGTGTAGAAAAGTTGTTGTAACCCATCCCCATGACTAGAAATTATATTGTTATCAATTCTCAAATATATAGTATTATTATGAAGAATAGTCATTCTACTTTGTCAGGGGTTGGGAAGAAGAAAAGGAAGAGAAAGGAAGAAATAAAGAAAAATGATAAAGAAAGGAAAGATTTAAAAGGGGTTCACTGAAGCATTTTTTGAAAAATGAATGAAAGAGAACAAAAGGAAGGCCTGAAAGAATCACAAACAGGACAGCTTTGGAAATTATGTGTTGAATTTGTTTTATATATTTTTTAAAAAGAAAGCTGTACATTATAGAAATTCACAGTTTTATGTACAACCCTCTTTTTCTCTTCTGAAATATATGGATATATATGAATATATACACATATATATATGGAAATACATGCTTTATTTGTATTTAAGTTCAGAATAAAAAAAGATTAATTCTAAAGAAAAACAACCATTTAGACTGAATGCCTGACTCCAATGTTTCTTCTCTCTTCTCCCTTCCTCCTCATTCTTCTCACTATGTGCAATTTAAGTAATGAAATTCCTATTTAAGAGAAGGGAAGTGCACTGAAATGGATATTCTTGGTTCTTTATGGCAAGAGGAGGGAATTTGTGAGGGAACCAAGAATTCCTTTGAACAGATGTCCCTTGGCCTGATTGATCTTCCTTCAGGAAGGTTACATCTAGGTCCAAATGACTCCATTGCCTATGCACAATCTCCTACAATGGTGTATTGCTATGAATCTCCCTCCTCTCTCTCTCTCTCTCTCTCTCTCTCTCTCTCTCTCTCTCTCTCTCTCTCTCTCTCCCCCCCCCCTCTATCTCTTTCTCTCTCCCTCTGTCTCTCTCTCTTTCTGCCTCTGTCTCTCCCTCTCCCTCTCTCTTTCTTTGTCTCTGTCTCTCCCCCTCCCTCCTCTCTCTCTCTCTCTGCCTGTCTCTCTTTCTGCCTCTGTCTCTCCCTCTCCCTCTCTCTTTCTTTGTCTCTATCTCTCCCCCTCCCTCCTCTCTCTCTGCCTTTGTCTCTCTCTCTCTCTGCCTCTGTCTCTGTCTCTCTCTCTGCCTCTGTCCCTCCCTCTCTCTTTCTCTGTCTCTCCCCCTCCCTCCTCTCTCTGTCTCTGTCTGTCTGTCTGTCTCTGCCTCTGTCTTCCCGCCCCGCCCCCCCCCCCCCACGTCTCTCCCCTCTCTCTCTCCTCCCCACCCCAGTCGGGATTCCAGCAGCTTGCAGACTTAGGCAACACAATAGAAAAGGAAAGACTTGGCTGCTCTCACTCTGCCCTCTCCATTACTTTCTCAGCAGAATTGCAATGCAGCTGCAGCCTTGCTGGGGAATATTGTGACTTCAGCAGCATCTCATCCATCAATCACCAAATCTTTCTTGAGGGCCTATTACCAATCCCTCCACTCTGTGCCCTGGATCCCATCCCTTTCCATCTCTCCCAGGAGCTTGCTCCATCGATCATTTCCTCTCTCCCTCTCATATTCCATTTCTTTCTATCTGCCGGCTACTTCCTCTTCTGCCTACAAAACATGCTCAGCTCTCCAGAATCCTTTAAAAAATATTCCCTTGACTCTGCCAACTCTTCAAGCTATTGTCCTATATCGCCTTTCATTTTAATGCCAACTCTTAGGAATGGGGAGGGAAGGGGGAAAGAAATATTTATTAAGCACCTACCATATTCCAAGCACTGTGCTAAGCACTTTACAAATGTTATCCTATTTGACTCTATGGGGTAAGTGCTATCATGATTCCCCATTTTACAGTTAAGGAAACTGAGGCAGACAGAGGTTAAATGACTTACCCAGGGTCACACAGCTAGTAAGGATCTGAGCTTACTTTTGAACTGAGGTCTTCCCAACTCCAGGCTCAGCACCCTATCTGGTGTATCACTCAGCTGCCTATTTAGGGCACTTGTTTCCCCTTCAGTGCCCATTCAATTTTCAATCCCTTGTACTGTAACTTCCACCTCACCCCCCAATCTACTGAAATGGCTCTTCCAAAGATCATCTGCTACATCGGATGTTCTTTTCTCAGTCCTAATTCTCCTTCATTTCTCTGCAGCTTTCCACACTATTAACCACCCTGTCTTTAAAGATACTCTCCCTTCTCATGGCTTCTATGACCCTGCTGTCTCCTGGTCCTCCTCATACTTGCTTGACATCTCTTCAGCATCCTTTGTTGGATCATTATCTATCTCCCATTCACCAAGTTCTGGTTTCCTCCAAGGCTCTGTCCAGGGACATTTTTCTTTCAATCTCTCTACTCTTTCCCTAGGTGACTCCTATACAAAGGTCAAAGAGAATGCCAGACTTGGAGTTAGAAAGACAGGAGTTCAAATTCTGTCACAGACATTTACTAATTCTCTGACTCTGGGCAAGTCACTTAATTACCCTGTCTTCAATTCCTTCCTCATCTGTAAAATAGGGGTAATAATAAGTTGTTTGCAAGCTCAAATAAGATATATATGTGTATATATATAGTGCATATATATATACAAACAACACACATATATTTATGTATATGTGTATATATACATATACATACATGCACATTTGTTTGTATATATGTATTAAGAAAGAGAGAGAGAGAGAGAGAGAGAGAGAAGAGAGAGCTTGGAGATATTGTGGATTTGATTCTAGACCACCGCAATAAAGAGAATATCACAATAAAGTGAGTCACACAATTTTTTGGTTTCCCAGTACATGGTTTCTCAGTACAACTGTACTGTAGTCTACTAAGTGTGCAATAGTATTGTGTCTAAAAAATGTACATACTTTAATTAAAAATACTTTATTGCTAAAAAATGCTAACCATAATCTGAAGATTCATCATCTGAATCTTCAGCGAGTCATAATCTTTTTGCTGATGGAGGGTCTTGCTTCAACATTGATGACTGCTGACTGATCAGGGTGGTGACCTAGCTTACAGCTTGGCTTTCAACAGGCCTTCCTTACTGAGCTTAATCATTTCTAACTTTTGATTTAAAGTGAGAGATGCGGGACTCTTTGTTCCATTTGAACCCTTAGATGCCATCATAGGGTTATTAACTGGCCTAATTTCAATATTGTGGCTCACGGAATAGGGAGGCCCAAGGAGAGGGAGAGAGACAGGAGAATGGCTGGTCAGTGGAGCCGTCAGAACACATACATTATTGATTGAGTTTGTGGTCTTATATGGGGCAGTCTGTGGTGCTCCAAAACAATGACAATAGTAACATTAAAGATCACTGATCAGAGATCACCAGAACAGATATAATAGTAATGAAAAAGTTTGAAATATTGTGAGAATTACCAAAATGTGACACAGAGATACAATGTAAGCACATGACATTGGAAAAATGGAGCCCA
>WOXC01002011.1:0-13401 GCA_011680675.1 Gymnobelideus leadbeateri
TCTAGACCGTTTGTTTTCCCAAATAAATTTTGTTATTATTTTGTGTAACTCTACAAAGTAATTTTTTGGTAAATTGATTGGAATGGCACTAAATATATAATTTAGTTTGGGTAAAATTGTCATTTTTATTATATTAGCTCGACCCAGCCACGAGCAATTGATATTTTTCCAACTATTTAGATCTGTTTTTATTTGTGTGAGAAGTGTTTTGTAGTTGTGATCATATAGATTCTGGGTTTGTTTCGGCAAGTAGATTCCCAAATATTTTATAATGTCTACAGTGACTTTAAATGGGATTTCTCTTTCTATCTCTTGCTGTTGAGTTTTATTAGAGATGTACAGGAATGCTGAGGATTTATGTGGCTTTATTTTATATCCTGCAACTTTGCCAAATTTATTTATTGTCTCAAGTACTTTTTTACTTGATTCTCTAGGATTCTCTAAGTATATCATGATATCATCTGCAAAGAGTGACAGCTTGGTCACTTCTTTGCCTAATTTGATTCCTTTGATTTCTTTTTCTTCTCTAATTGCTACTGCTAACGTTTCTAGTACCAGATTGAATAAGAAGGGTGATAGTGGACACCCTTGTTTCACTCCTGATCTTATTGGAAAGGCTTCTAGTTTATCCCCATTGCATATAATACGTGCTGATGGTTTTAGATAGATGCTAGCAACTATTTTAAGGAAGGCTCCATTTATTCCTATACTTTCTAGTGTTTTTAATAGTAATGGATGTTGTACTTTGTCAAAAGCCTTTTCTGCATCTATTGAGATGATCATGTGGTTTTTGCTAGGTTTGTTGTTGATATGCTCAATTATACTGATGGTTTTCCTAATATTAAACCATCCTTGCATTCCTGGAATGAATCCTACCTGATCAGGGTGTATTATTTTTGTGATAAGTTGTTGGAGTCTTTTGGCTAATATTATATTTAGAATTTTTGCGTCTAAATTCATGAGGGAGAGTGCTCTATAATTTTCTTTCTCTGTTTTATCTCTTCCTGATTTAGGAATCAGTACCATATTTGTGTCATCGAAAGAGTTTGGTAGGACTCCTTCTTCACTAATTTTCCCAAATAGTTTGTAGAGTATTGGAAACAATTGTTCTTTAAATGTTTGATAGAATTCACTAGTGAACCCTTCTGGCCCTGGAGATTTTTTCCTAGGGAGTTCATTGATGGCTTGTTTGATTTCTTTTTCTGAGATGGGGTTATTTAGGTAATTCACTTCCTCTTCAGTTAATCTGGGCAATTTGTGATTTTGGAAATATTCATCCATTTCACTAAGATTGTCATATTTAAGTGCATACAATTGGGAAAAATGTGGAGGGTTATAGCATCTGTGTACCACAGTGCTTTGAATTCAAGTATTTCACAAGACCTTTGAGAAATTCAGGTTTTTACCTTTTTTCAAATAGACTGTTACAAACATGTTTGGTACAAATATATATCTGAGCATAACTCTCTAAAAACAGGGATTACTCAAAAGTTCTTTTCTGGAACAGCTTTCTTTTTAGCTAATTTTCTTAAATACAGGCATTACATTTCAAATGCTTTGGCTACTTTTCATCGAAATGGCATCATTAAGTCTTCCCCCATTGAAACCAAAGAGGGCTGATATAAAGTCCTTTTGCTACAAAAGTAAAAGCAAAGCTTCAGCAGTCTGACTAAAAATGTGGAGGCTTAAAAAGCAACTCTGTGTACCACAGTGCCTTGAATTCAAGTATTTTAAGAGACGTCACAGAAATTCAGGTTTTGACCTTTTTTCAGATAGACTATAACAAGCATGTTTGGTAGAAAAAGTATATCTGAGCATATCTCTCTAGAAACAGGGATTACCCGGAAGTTCTTTATTGTCACAGCATTCCCTTAGTTACTTCTCTTAAAGGAGGCATTATGTATCAAATACTTTGGGTTCTCTCCATGGAAATGGCATCATTAAGTTTTCACCCATTGACATCAATGAGGACAGATATAAAGACCTTTTGTTGAAAAAGTAAATGCAAAGCTGCAGCAGTCACAATAAAAATATGGAGAATAAACGGAAAGCTGTGTACAACAGTGCCTTGGATTCAAGTATTTAAAAATACTTCTGAGACATTCATGTTTTTACCTTTTTTCAGATAGACTGTTACAAGCATGTTTAGTACAAAAGGTATGTCTAAGCATAACTCTCTAGGAACATGGATTACACAGAAGTTTTTTTTTTTCTCTCTAACTATCCCTTAGGTAGTTGTCTTTAACAAAGGCATTACTTATCACAAGCTTTTTCTTCTTTTCATGGAAAGGGCATCATTAGGTTTTCCCCCATTGAAACCAATGAGGGCAAATATAAAGGCCTCTTGCTACAAAACTGAAATCATAGCTTCAGCAGTCTGACTAAAGATGTCAAGGATTAAAGCAACTCTGTGTACAACAGTGCTTTGAATTCAAGTATTTTAAAAGACTTCAGAGAAATTCAGGTTTTGATGTTCCTTCAGATAGAATATTTCAAGCATATTTGGTAGAAAAGGTATGTCTGAGAATAACTCTCTAGAAACACGGATTACCCAGAAGTTCTTTTCTGTCACATCTTTCTCTTAGCTCGTTTTCTTAAACCCGGCATTACATTTCAAATGCTTTGGCTACTTTTCATCGAAATGGCATCATTAAGTTTTCCCCCATTGAAACCAAAGAGGGCTGATATAAAGGCCTTTTGCTACAAAAGGAAAAGCAAAGCTTCAGCAATCTGACTAAAGCTGTGGAGGGGAAAAGAAACTCTGTGAACAACAGTGCTTTGAATTCAAGTATTTCAAAAGACCTTTGAGAAATTCAGGTTTTTACCTTTTTTCAAATAAACTGTTACAAACATGTTTGGTAGAAATATATATATCTGAGCATAACTCCCTAGAAACAGGGATTACTCAAAAGTTCTTTTCTGGAACAGCTTTCTTTTAGCTAATTTTCTTAAATACAGGCAAGACATTTCAAATGCTTTGGCTACTTTGCATGGAAATGGCATCATTAAGTTTTCCCCCATTGAAACCAAAGAGGGCTGAGATAAAGGCCTTTTGCTACAAAAGTAAAAGCAAAGCTTCAGCAGTCTGACTAAAGATGTGGAGGCTTAAAAAGCAACTCTGTGTACCACAGTGCTTTGAATTCAAGTATTTTAAGAGACGTCACAGAAATTCAGGTTTTGACCTTTTTTCAGATAGACTGTAACAAGCATGTTTGGTAGTAAAAGTATATCTGAGCATATCTCTCTAGAAACAGGGATTACCTGGAAGGTCTTTTCTGTCCCAGCATTCCCTTAGCTACTTGTCTTACAGGAGGCATTATGTATCAAATACTTTGGTTCCTCTTCATGGAAATGGCATCATTAAGTTTTCCCCATTGAAATCAATGAGGGGAGATATAAAGACCTTTTGTTAAAAAAGTAAATGCAAAGCTGCAGCAGTCAAAATAAAAATGTGGAGAGTAAAAGGAAAGCTGTGTACAACAGTGCCTTGAATTCAAGTATTTAAAAAGACTTCTGAGACATTCATATTTTTACCTTTTTTCTAATAGTCTGTTACAAGCATATTTGGTAGAAAACGTATATCTAAGCATAACTCTCTAGGAAAATGGATTACACAGAAGTTATTTTCTGTCCAACTATCCCTTACTTAGTTGTCTTTAACAAAGGTATTACTTATCACAAGCTTTTTCTTCTTTTCATGGAAATGGCATCATTAGGTTTTCCCCCATTGAATCCAATGAGGGAAGATATAAAGGCCTTTTGCTACAAAAATAAAAGCATAGCTTCAGCAGTCTTACTAAAGATGTTTAGAGTTAAAGCAACTCTGTGTACAACTGTGCTTTGAATCCAAGTATTTCAAAAGAATTCTGTTAAATTCATATTTTTACCTTTTTTCAGATAGACTGTTACAAGCATGTTTGGCAGAAAAGGTATATCTGAGCGTAACTCTCTAGAAAAAGGCATTACTTGGAAGATCTTTTCTTATATCAAATTTTTTGGCTTCTTTTCGTGAAAATGGCATCATTAGGTATCAATTAAAACCAATGAGGGCAATATAAAGGCCTTTTGCTACAAAAGTAAAAGCAAAGCTGCAGCAGTCTGACTAAAGATGAGGAGGGTTAAAGCAAAGCTGTGTACAACCTTGCTTGAATTGAAGTATTTCAAAAGACTTCTGAAACATACATGTATTTTCCTTTTTTCAGATAGACTGTTGCAAGCATATTTGGTAGAAAAGGTATATCTCAGCATAACTCTCTAGAAATAGGGATTACCCGGAAGTTCTTTTCTGCTGCAGCTTTCTCTCAGCTAGTTTTCTTAAACGCAGACATATATCAAATGCTTTGGCTTGTCTTCATGGAAATGGCATCATTAGGTTTTCCCCATTGCAACCAATTAGTTGAGATATAAAGACCGTTTGTTAAAAAAGTCAATGCAAAGCTGCAGCAGTCAGACTAAAGATGTGGAGAGTTAAAGCAACTCTGTATACAACAGTGCCTTGAATTCAAGTATTTCAAAAGACTTCTGAGACATTCATGTTTTTACCTTTTTTCAGGTAGACTGTTACAAGCATGTTTAGTAGAAAAGGTATATCTGGGCATAACTCTCTAGAAACAGGGATTGCACGGATGTTCATTTCTGTTGCAGCTTTCTCTCAGCTAGTTGTTTTAAATCCAGGCATTGCATATCAAATGCTTTGCCTTCTTTTCTTGCAAATGGCATTATTACCTTTTCACCCACTGAAACCAATCATGGCAGATATAAAGGCCTTTTGGTAAAAAGGTGAAAGCAAAGTTTCAGCAGTCTGACTAAAGGTCTTTAAGGTTAAAGCAACTCTGTGTACCACAGTGCTTTGAATCCAAGTATTTCAGTAGACTTCTGAGAAATTAAAGTTTTTAACTTTTTTCAGATAGACTTTTACAAGCATATTTGGTAGAAAAGGTATATCTGAGCATAAGTCTCTAGAAATAGGGATTACTTGGAAGTTCTTTTCAGTCACAGCTTTCTCTTAGCTAGTTGTCTTAAACGCAGGCATATATCAAATTTTTTGGCTTCTTTTCGGGGAAATTGCATGATTAGGTTTTCCCCCTTTGAAATCAATGAGGGTAGACATAAAGGCCTTTTCTAAAAAAGTAAAAGCAAAGCTGCAGCACTCTGACTAAAAATGAGGAGAGTTAAATCAACTCTGTGTACAACCGTGCTTTGAATCCAAGTATTTCGAAAGAATTCTGAGAAATTTAGGTTTCGACCATTTTTAAGATAGTCTGTTACAAGCATATTTCTTAGAAAAGGTATAACTGAGCATAACTCTCTAGAATTAGGGATTACTGAAAGTGCTTTTCTGTAACAGCTTTCTCTTAACTAGTTGCCTTAAACGTAAGCATTACTTATCCAATGCTTTGGATGATTTTAGTTGAAATGGCATCATCAGGTTTTCACCCACTGAGATCAATGAGGGTAGATTTAAAGGCCTTTTTCCTAAAAAAGTAAAAGAAAAGCTTCTGTAGTCTGATCAAAGATGTCGAGCATTAAAGCAACTTTGTGTACCACAGGGCTTTGAATTCGAGAATTTCAAAAGACTTCTGAGAAATTCATGTAGTTACCTTTTTTCAGATAGATTGTTCCAAGCATGTTTGGTAGAAAACGTATATCTGAGCATACCTCTCTAGGAACAGGTATTACCCGAAATTTCTTTTCTGTCACAGCTTCTTCTTGTCTAGTTGTCTTAACTGTCGGCATTCCATAGCACATGCTTTGGCTTCTTTTCCTAGAAATGGCATCATTAGGTTTCCCACCATTGAAACCAAAAAGCACAGATAAAAAGGCCTTTGGCTAAAACGGTAAAAGCAAAGCTTCAGCACTCTAACTAAAGATGTGGAGGGTAGAAGCAACTCTGTGTACAACAGTGCTTTGAATTCAAGTATTTTAAAAGACTACTGAGAAATTTAGGTTTTTACCTTTTTTCAGATAGACTGTTACAAGAATCTTGGGTAGAAAAAGTGTATGTGGGCAAAACTCTCCAGGAACAGGGATTCCCTGGAAATACTATTCCGTCGAGGTTTCTCTTAGCTAGTTTTCTTAAACATAGGCATTACATTTCAAATAGTTTGGCTTCTTTTCATGGAAATGGCATCATTAAGTTTTCCCCCATTGAAACCAATGAGGACAGATAGAAAAGCCTTTTGCTAAAAAAGTAAAAGCAAAGCTTCAGCAGTCTGACTCAAGATGTAAATGATTAAAGCAACTCTGTGTCCAAGAGTGCTTTGAATTCAAGTATTTTAGAAGACTTCAGAGAAATTCCGTTTTTGGCTTTTTTCAGATAGACTGTTACAAGCATATTTGGTAGAAAACGTATATGTTAGCAAAACTCTCTAGAAGTAGGGATTACCCAGAAGTTCTTTTCTGTAACAGGTTTCTCGTAGCTAGTTGTCTTAAACTCAGGCATTATTTATCAAATGCTTTGCCTTCTTTTTGTGGAAATGGTATGATTTGGTTTTCTGCCTTTGAAACCAGTGAGGGCAGATACAAAGGCCTTTTGCTACAAAATTAAAAGCAAAGCTTCAGCAGTCTGACTAAAGATGTGGGGGGTTATAAAAACTCTGTGTACCACAGTGCTTTGAATTCAAGTATTTCAAAAGACTTCTGAGATATTCATGTTTTTACCTTTTTTCAGATAGACTGTTACAAGCGCATTTCGTAGAAAAGATATATCTGAGCATAACTCTCTAGAAATAGGGATTACCAGGAAGTTCTTTTTTGTAACAGCTTTCTCTTATCTAGTTGTCTTAAACACAGGCATTACATGTCATGTGCTTTGTCTTCTTTTCTTGGAAAAGGCATCATTAGGTTTCCCCCTTTGAAGCCAATGAGGGCAGATATAAAGACCTTTTGGTAAGAAAATAAAAGCAAAGCTGAAGCAGTCTGAGTAAAGATGTGCAGGGTTAAAGCAACTTTTAACTTTGTTTTTTTTAAAGCAATTGGTGTTAAGCAATTTGCTCAAAGTTACACGGCTAGTCATTATTTATGTGTGCATGCTCATTTTCTGTGGTCGGATTTGACCTCGGGTCATCACAACTCAGAGGCAGGCGCTCTTACTCACTGAGCCACCTAGCTGACCCTTTAGGGTCATTGGGGTTAAGTAACTTGCCCAATGTCAAACGGCTAAGTTTTTGTTTGTGTGGGTTAAGTGTCTGCAGCTGGATCCGAACTCAGATCCTTCTGACTCCAGGGCCTGCACTCTACTCACTGTACCACCTAGACACCCCAATGTTTTTACCTTTTTTCAGATAGACTGTTACAAACATGTTTGGTAGAAAACATTTATGTGAGCATACCTCGGTACGAACAGGTATTACCCGGAAGTTCTTTCCTGTCACAGCTTTCTCTTAGCTAGTTGTCTTAAACACAGGCAATACATTTCAAACCCTTTGGCTTCTTTTCTTGGAATTGGCATCATTAGGTTTTCCCCCATTGAAACCAATGAGGCCAGATATAAAGGCCTTTTGCTACAAAAGTAAAAGCAAAGCTTCAGCAGTCTGACTAAAGATGTCGAGGTTTATAGAAACTCTGTGTACAATAGGGCTTTGAACACAAGTATTTCAAAAGATTTCTGAAAAATTCATGTGGTTACCTTTTTTCAGATAGACTGTTACAAGCCTGTTTGGTAAAAAGGTATATCTGAGCATAACTCGCTAGAAACAGTGATGACCCGGAAAGACTTTTCGGTCACAGTTTTTCTTAGCCAGTTGCCTTAAAGGAAGATATATCTTACCATAACTCTGTAGAAACAGGCAATATATGTAATTTCGATTCTGTGAAAACTTTCTTTATCTAGTTGTCTTAATCACAGGCATTACATCTAAATAGTTTGGTCTTCTAGTCTTGGAAATGGCATCATTAGGTTTTCCCCCATTGAAAGAAAGGAAGGCAGATATAAAGGCCTTTTTCAAAAAAAGTAAAAGCAAAGCTGCAGCAGTCTGACTAAAGATGTGGAGGGTAAAAGCAACTCTGTGTACAACAGTGCCTTGAATTCAAGTATTTCAAAAGACTTCTGAGAAATTCAAGTTGTTACCTTTTTTAAGATAGACTGTTACGGCGGAGCCAAGATGGCGGAATAGAAACAGCTCGTCCAAGCCTCTCTGCCCCCAGATTCTCCACAAACTATGTAAAAAAGGACTCTGAAAATCTTCTGGAGCCCCAGCACCCACAGAACGACACAGAGAAGCTAACCTCCCGCTGAGGACAGCCCAGCACCCTGCAGGAAGGACCAGCGCAGTGGTCTGGGAGCCGGCAGCGCGCAGAGCGCAGGAGCCGAGCCGAGCCCAGGTCCACGTGAGCCGAGGTTTTAGCCCCAGGGCGGCAGGTCCAGCAGCCGGCTGGAGGAACCCCAGAACACCAGGAACTGTGGAGACGCCAGAATTATCAACATAGACTTGCCTAGGACAAAGTAAGAGGTTAGTGTCCTATGGACTTTGGGACCCGTATTTGGGGAATGCGTCAGCTCCCTCCCCTGGGGGCTAGAAGCCGCTGAGGAGACACGCCATTTTGTAGTTTTCAGAGGCATTTCCGGCTCCCAGCCTACAAATCGTGGGGAGATCCAGCGATCAGTCTTGGGGGGTAATCGCTCTTGCTTTAACCTCCCTGGATCTGGATTGTGATCTAGGGTGGAAGTTGTGGGTGGGTTTACAGCTTGCCAGAAACGGAAGTTGCCCCCCACACGTTCGGGACGAAAATTCCTCTATCTGGCCTTAAAGCCATAGTGTGGCAACAAGCCCAAAAGTCAAGCAATTAAGTGGCAACATGCCAAGGCAAAGGAAACAGAAAAATGCAACCCTAGACTCCTATTTTGGGGGCATAGAGCGGGAAAAGGACTGTGAGGTCAGAAGTCCTGCTCCAAAAGCCCCAGGGGAAAACATGAGTGGGTTGCAGGCCATAGAGGACCTTAAGAAGGACTTTAAAAATCAAATAAGAGAAGTGGAGGAAAAATTAGAAAGAGAAATGAGAAGGATGCAGGAAAAGTATGAAATGAGGGTCAACAGCCTGACTGAGGAAAACAACACCTTAAAAAATAGACTAGCTCAAATGGCAAAGGAGGCCCAAAAGGGCAATGAGGAGAAGAATGCCTTAAAAAGTCGAATTTGCCAGATGGAAAAAGAATCTCAAAAGTTCACTGAGGAGATTCATTCCTTCAGAGTTAGACTGGAGCAAATGGAAGCTAGTGACTTTATGAGAAATCAAGATGCTGTTAAGCAGATCCAAACAAATGAAAGATTAGAAGGCAATGTGAAATATCTCATGGGAAAAACCACTGACCTGGAGAATAGATCCAGGAGAGACAATTTAAAAATTATTGGACTACCTGAAAGCCATGATCAAGCAAAGAACCTAGAAATCACCCTTCAAGAAATTCTCAAGGAAAACTGCCCTGATGTTTTAGATCCAGAGGGCAAAATAGAGGTTGAAAGAATCCACCGATCACCTCCTGAAAAGATCCCAAAAAGAAAACTCCCAGAAATATTATAGCCAGGTTCCAGAATCCCCAGATCAAGGAGAAAATACTACAAGCAGCCAGGAAGAAACAATTTCAATATTGTGGAAACACAATCAGAATAGCCCAGGACCTGGCAGCTTCTACACTGAGGGATCGAAGGGCATGGAATATGATATTCCAGAGGGCAAAAGAACTGGGAATGAACCCAAGGGTCACCTACCCAGCAAAACTGAGTATTTTGTTTCAGGGGAAAATATGGTCATTCAGTGGAATAGAGGACTTTCAAGCATTCTTGAGGAAAAAACCAGAGTTGAACAGAAAATTTGACATCCAGACGCAAGAAGTAAGAGATGCCTGAGAAGGTAATCAGGGAAAAGAAATCAAAAGGAACTTATCAAAGTTGAACTATTTATATTCCTATATGGAAAAGCAATATCTGTGACTGATAATATCTTTCCCACTATGAAAATAATGGAAGAAGGGGGTGTGGTCATACGAATACATATGTGAATGTGTGTGTATATGGTTACATTTATATATGGATAGAGGGCATAGGTTGATTTTGTTGGGAAGGGAGAGTACTCAAGGGATGAAATTATGAGGTGAGAGAGGAAAGTGGCAAGAGGAGATGGGGAGAGACATGGTAGGGTAAACTATCTCATGTAGGGGAAGTGGGTGCAAAGGAGGGGGAGAATAAGGAAGGCTAAAAAGGCAAAACCACATTCACATTGAATTTGGTTCAGGGAGAAAATGACATACATACTAAATGGGATATCTCAACCTGCAGCAGGATAGGGGGAAGGGGGATGAGAGGAGGGATGATGGATGGGAGGGCATCCTTGGGGTGAGGGGAGGTTGGAAGTACCCACTATAGAAGAGGGACAGGATCATGTAGGGAATGGACCAGGTGGGGGTGGGATGAGTGGGAGGGAATTATAAGCAGCCTTGTACAATATATCTACTATGATAATGTTTTGCATAGCTAGACATGTACAACATATACTGAATTACTTATATCCCAAGAAGGAATGGGTGACAAGGGAGGAAGGAAATGGATCTGAAATTCGAGGTCATAACATTAAATGTTTCAAATATATATATAAATACTATTATTAATACTCTTTTGCCTATAATTGGGAGATAAGATGTGCAGGCATTGGGACACAAAGATTCATCTTCCTCTAATGGAAAAGTCGATGGGGGTATGGGAGAAGGTATGGGAGAGAGCAGATTGGAGGAAGCGATATCTTGTGGGACTGCTATTCTGGGAGGTTGGGTAGGGGAATAATGGGGGAAAATGATTGTAACTCAAAATCTGGCGGAAATGAATGATGTAAAACAGAAGTTAATAAAGTATTTGTTTAAAAAATAAAATAAAATAAAATAAAAAAAAAAGATAGACTGTTACAAGCATGTTTGGTAGAAAAGGTATATCTGAGTATAACTCTCTAGCAACAGGAATTACCTGGAAGATCTTTACTGTCACAGCTTTCTCTTAGCTAGGTGTCTTAAACGTAGGCATTACATATCACATGATTTGACTTCTTTTCCTGGAAATGGCATCATTAGGTTTCCCCCCATTGAAACCAATCATCACAGATGAAAAGGCCTTTTCTACAAATGTAAAAGAAAAGCTGCAGCACTCTGACTAAAGTTGTGGAGGGTTTTAGCAACTCTGTGTACCACAGAGCTTTGAATGCAAGTATTTCATAAGACTTCTGAGAAATTCATATTTTTACCTTTTTTCATATAGACTGATACAAGCATGTTTGGTATAAAAGGTATATCTGAGCATTACTTTCTAGAAACTGGAATTAGCCGGAAGTTCTTTTCTGTCACAGCTTTCTCTAAGCTAGTTGTCTTAAACACAGGCATATATCAAATGCTTTGGCTTCTTTTCTTGGAAAGGGCATCATTAGGTTTTCCCCCATTGAAACCAATGAGGGCCGATACAAAGGCCTTTTGCCAAAAAATTAAAGCAAAGTTTCAGCAGTCTGACTAAAGATGTCAAGGATTAAAGCAAATCTGTTTACAACAGTGCTGTGAATAAAAGTATTTTAAAAGACTTCAGAGAAATTCAGGTTTTGACCTTTTTTCAGATAGACTGTTACAAGCATATTTGGTATAAAAGGTAGATCTGAGCATAACTCTCTATGAATAGGGATTATCCGGAAGTTTGTTTCTGTCAAAGCTTTCTCCTAGCTAGTTATCTTAAATACAGGCATTGCGTATCAAATGCTTTGCCTTCCTTTCGTGGAAATGGCATGATTAGCTTTTACCCCATTGAAACGAATGAGGGCAGATGTAAAGGCCTTTTGCTAAAAAAGTAAAAGCAAAGCTGTAGCAGTATGACTAAAGATGTGGTGGGTAAAAGAAACTCTGTGTACAACAGTGCTTTGAATTCAAGTATTTCAAAAGACTTCTGAGAAATTTAGGTTTTTACCTTTTTTCAGATAGACTGTTACAAGCATGTTTGGTAGAAAAGGTATATCTGAGCATAACTTTCTAGACAAAGGGCTTACCCAGAAGTTCTTTTCTGTCAAAGCTTTTTCTTAGCTAGTTGTCTTCAACGGAACCATAACATATCAAATACTTTGGCTTCTATTCATGGAAATGGCATGTTTAGGATTTCCCCTTTGAAACAAATGAGGGTAGATATAAAGACCTTTTGCTAAAAAAGTAAATGGAAAGCTGCAGCAGTCAGACTGAAAATGTGGAGGATGAAAGCAATGCTGTGTACAACAGTGCCTTGAATTCAAGTATTTCAAAAGACTTCTGAGACATTCATGTTTTTAACATTTTTCATTTAGACTGTTACAAGAATGTTGGGTAGAAAAGTTCTATCTGGGCATCACTCTCTAGAAACAGGGATTATCCGGAAGTTTGTTTCTGTCAAAGCTTTATCCTAGCTAGTTGTCTTAAATACAGGCATTGCGTATCAAATGCTTTGCCTTCCTTTCGTGGAAATGGCATGATTAAGTTTTACCCCATTGAAACCAGTGAGGGCAGACGTAAAGGCCTTTTGCTAAAAAAGAAAAAGCAAAGCTTCAGCAGTATGACTAAAGATGTGGAGGGTAAAAGAAACTCTGTGTACAACAGTGCTTTGAATTCAAGTATTTCAAAAGACTTCTGAGAAATTTAGATTTTTACCTTTTTTCAGATAGACTGCTACAAGCATGTTTGGTAAAAAAGGAATATCTGAGCATATCTCTCTAGAAACCTGGATTACCCTGAAGTTCTTTTCTGTCACAGCTTTCTCTTAGCTAGTTGTCTTAAACGTAAGCATTTCATATCACATGCTTTGGCTTCTTTTCCTGGAAATGGCATCATTAAGTTTTACCCCATTGAAACCAATGAGGGCAGATATAAAGGCCTTTTCCTAAAAAAATAATAGCAAAACTGCTGCAGTCTGACTAAAGATGTGGAGGGTTAAAGCAAGTCTGTGTAGAACAGTGCCTTGAATTCAAGTATTTCAAAAGACTTCTGAGACATACATGTTTTTCCTTTTTTCAGATAGACTGTTACAAGAATGTTGGGTAGAAAAGATATATCTGAGCATTACTTTCTAGAAACAGGAATTATCCAGAATTTCTTTTCTGTCACAGCTTTCTCTTAGCTAGTTGTCTTAAACGGAGGCATTACATATCAAATGCTTTGGCTTCTTTTCCTGGAAATAGCATCCTTATATTTTCCCCATTGAAACCAGTAAGTGCAAATATGAAGACCTTTTGCTAAAAAAGAAAATGCAAAGCCGCAGCAGTCAGACTAAAGATGTGGAGGGTGAAGGCAACTCTGTGTACAACAGTGCTTTGAATTCAAGTATTTCAAAAGACTTCTGAGAAATTCATGTTTTACCTTTTTTAAGTTAGACTGTTACAAGCATGTTTGGTAGAAAAGTTATTTCTGAGCATAAC
>WOXC01002012.1:0-86058 GCA_011680675.1 Gymnobelideus leadbeateri
ATCAAATGACATTCATCATTCCTAATTCCACCCTCTGAGACCAAATACAAAAAGTCTAACACCACTTCTAGACAACAGCCATCAAATATGTAAATATGATTGTTTCCCAATGCAAGTCTTCTTTTCTCCTGATTAAAGAGCCCCAGGTTTTTTTCAATATGCCCTCATTGGACACAAATTAGAGGACCTTCACCCCAGCTCACCCAATATCTCACAGCTAATAGAGTGGGTCTGGAGTTCAAGAGAAGAATATTCTAGCATCAACTCTAGAACTTACAGATCTTAAGTAATCCACATTAATTTTGCTTTAGGGGAAAATGACTAGTAATAGAAAGTTACATATTTAACAAGTTAATAAAAGGTACCCAACTGCCAGAGTTCAAGGCATCAGGTCTACGTAAAGCATATCTCAGGGTATAAAAAGACTAGGCAGGTGGGATTGCTAAACCACTGTCACTGATTGCTGAAGAAGCATGAAGAACAAGAGAGATGTGGTATAGCCAGATAAATGGTGGCCCATTTGTCAAAATACAAAAGTATACAAAATATAGGCCAGAAAACTTGTCTGTGATCCCTGACAAATTTCTCCAACAAGTTATTCAGAAGAATGGTTAGTGAATACTTACTTGGATAAGGAAATGAATTGATATCAGCAAGAACAGATGATGCAAAACTATGCTATTTTTGGTGGGCTTATTCGATTGGTAAATAAGAGGAATGGTATAGATATAGTGAACATAGATTTTAGCAAAGTATTTGGCAATAATTCCTCTTATGGAATTATTAGGGAAAAGATGGGGGGATGAGGAATAAGTAAAAGTACAGTTGAAAACTAGTAGAAAGGTTGAACCCAAAGAGTCATTATTAATCATATGATGTCATCTTAGAGGTTTGTAGCAAAATTCCCCTGGAATGTTTCTTTTTTTAATGTTCTCTGTTATTAACATTAAATGAATTATTACTAGATATTAACATTAAATATATCTATTTAATTATTTAGTTAAATATTTTCTAGCTACATTTTAATCTGACCCCTACATGTTTGGTACCTCTACAATATGCCACTTAATATATTGTTGCAAAACACTAGTAATAAGAGAAATGCACAATAAAACCTCTCTGAGGTATCACCTCATAAACTAAAAGATCACCAGAGAATACTAAAGGTAGAAAGTCAATACTGAAGGAGCTACAAGAAGCAGACATGTTCATACATTGCTGATAGAACTGTTAATTGGGCAAATTATTATGAGCAATGCTTTCATGTTAAAAGAAAAAGGTAACTATGAAGGTTTCATTGTTGCTGGGTTGTTTTTTTGTTTGTATGTTTGCTTAGTTCATATTGAAGCATTTTTATTGAATGGAACTGACAATAAAAGATACAATATTTGAAGTCCTAGCAGTTGAGCTGCTAGGACTCCGTCATGATGGGATCTGAAATATCTATATCCCAGCAGGGGCAGCCCCTCACTTTAAGATAAGACTTAGAAAAGCTCACACCCCGGGGGCGCAGCCAAGATGGCACAGTAGAAACAGCACATCCAAGCTACTCTCCCCCCAGATCACCTCCAAACTATGTAAAAGGGGACTCTGAACAATCTCTGGAGCCCCAGCACCCCACAGAATGACACAGAGAAGCTAACCTCCTGCTGAGGACAGCCCAATAGCCATGCAGGAAGGACCAGTGCCGTGCTCTGGGAGCCAGCAACTCAGCGCCCAATGCGCGGGGAGCCGAGCACGGGTCCACCTGAGTTGAGATTTTAGCCCCAGGGCGGCTGGGCCAGCAGCCGGCTAGAGGGACCCCAGAACACCAGCAGCTGTGGTGACTCCAGAATTATCAACATAGACATGCCTAGGACAAAGTGAGAGGTTAGTGCCCTATGGACTTTGGGACCAGTATTTGGGGAACATGTCAGCTTCCTCCCCTGGGGGCTAGAAGCCGCGGAGGAGACACGCCATCTTGTAGTTTTCAGAGGCAGCTTCAGCTCCTGGCCTGCGAACTGTAGGGAGATCCAGCGATCAGTCTTGGGGGGTAATCGCTCTTGCTTTAACCTCCCTGGATCTGGATTGTGATCTGTGGTGGAGGTCGTGGGTGGGTTTCCAGCTTGCCAGAAACAGAAGTTGTCCCCCCACACAATCAGGACAGAAGCTTCCCCTGTCTGGTGGCAGAGTCCTACTGTGGCAACAAGCCCAAAAGTCAAGTAATTAAGTGGCAACATGCCAAGGCAAAGGAAACAAATTAAACAGAAAAATGCAACCTTAGACTCCTACTTTGGGGGCAAAGAGGATCGAAGCATAGAACAGGAGGAGGGCTGTGAAGTCAGAAATCCTGCTCCAAAAGCCCCAAAGGAAAACATGAGCGGGTTACAGGCCATAGAGGACCTTAAGAAGGACTTTAAAAATCAAATAAGAGAAGTGGAGGAAAAATTGGGAAGAGAAATGAGAAGGATGCAGGAAAAGTATGAAATGAGGGTCAACAGCCTGACTGAGGAAAACAACACCTTAAAAAATAGACTAACTCAAATGGCAAAGGAGGCCCAAAAGGGCAATGAGGAGAAGAATGCCTTAAAAAGCCTAATTTGCCAGATGGAAAAAGAATCTCAAAAGTTCACTGAGGAGATTCATTCCTTCAGAGTTAGACTGGAGCAAATGGAAGCTAATGACTTTATGAGAAATCAAGATGCTGTTAAGCAGATCCAAACAAATGAAAGATTAGAAGGCAATGTGAAATATCTCATGGGAAAAACCACTGACCTGGAAAATAGATCCAGGAGAGACAATTTAAAAATTATTGGACTACATGAAAGCCATGTTCAAAGAAAGAACCTAGAAATCACCCTTCAAGAAATTCTCAAGGAAAATTGCCCTGATGTTTTAGATCCAGAGGGCAAAATAGAGGTTAAAAGAATCCACAGATCACCTCCTGAAAAAGATCCCAAAAAGAAAACTCCCAGGAATATTATAGCCAGGTTCCAGAATCCCAGATCAAGGAGAAAATACTACAAGCAGCCAGGAAGAAACAATTTCAATATTGTGGAAACACAATCAGAATAGCCCAGGACCTGGCAGCTTCTACACTGAGGGATCGAAGGGCATGGAATATGATATTCCAGAGGGCAAAAGAGCTGGGAATGAACCCAAGGGTCACCTACCAGCAAAACTGAGTATTTTGTTTCAGGGGAAAATATGGTCATTCAGTGGAATAGAGGACTTTCCAGCATTCTTGAGGAAAAAACTAGAGTTGAATAGAAAATTTGACATCCAGACGCAAGAAGGAAGAGATGCCTGAGAAGGTAATCAGGGAAAAGAAATCAAAAGGAACTTATCAAAGTTGAACTATTTATATTCCTTTATGGAAAAACAATAACAGTGACTGACGAAATCTTTCTCAGTCTGAAAATAATGGAAGAAGGGTGTATGGTCATATGAATACATATGTGAATGTGTGTAAAAAAAAAAAAAAAGCTCACACCCCTTAATTGCTGGTCATATGCTCCAAGGTGTTACATGAATATAATGTACTATAAAATATCATTGGACATTAGAAAAAATTTTTAAAAGCAACTCAAAGAAACATGGGAAAACTTTATGAAGTGATATAGAATAAGATCACCAGAGCCAGGAAATCATAAACGCACAAAGACTACAACAATGTAAACAGAATAAATAATACAAAGAAACAACATTTTGCAGATATGATGACCAAATTTGACTCCAGAGAAAATGAAATTATAATGTATTTTGATAATAGAATCTTCTAGGAGTTAAGATAGAAGAAGTATTAAATTACCTTAATTCTCTCATATTCACCTCCAAACAACCACAAAATAGTGCCTCAAAACAAATCTTGGAACAGCAGAACAAAAAGATAGGGTGAAATAATCCTTGAGCCCAAGAAACTTGGAATATTGGCAGGAAATGTCTGTCTCATTTGGGTAAAGTAAGAGTGAAGGCCAGGACAGTAAGCACTCCAGCAAGCCAGCAGCAAGGCCCACCTCAGCAAAGCAGTGGGAGATAATGAGCCTAACTGAGGTAGAGTAGGCAAATGCCAACACCAGGATTTCCCATATACCTCAGCATAGCCAGGGGAAGAGGGAGATACCAGCTCTGAGATGTGCCACTTGCTTCAGCATAGTCCTGGGCAAAAGGCAACTTCCAGCAGCCAGACCTCCATGTGCTTCAGTGTAGCCCTGGGTAAGTGAAGAAATGCCCCACTAGCCTCAGCACACACCAGACACCAGAACTAGGACCCCACCTCAGCACCAGGTAAGCTGCCAGACCCATACTGCCTCCAGTAGTGCTAGCCACCCCCCCCCCCCAGAATACTGGAGACAGCACTAGATATGAGGGTCCCTTTTGAGACTCAGGGTAACATCAGTGCAGTACCAGGTAAACATCCAGGGTCTGCATCCCCTAGCACCAGAAGCCTGAGACAGTGCCCCTTCCACCCTAGGAATGGAGCTCTAATTTAAAAGAAGGGGAAATAACCAAAAATTACAAATAAAAAAAAAATCTGGCCATAACAGGGAAGCCCAAGACACAAACGCAGAGGAAAACAATGTCAAAATATGTATGGGCAAAACCCCAAAGAAAAATAGGAAGCATTTTCAAGCCAAGAAAGATCTCATGGAAGAGCTCAAAAAGGAGCCTAAAAATTATATCAGAGAAGTAGAAGAAAAAATGGGGAAAGAAATGAGAGTGATATAAGAGAATTATAGGGAAAAAAAGAGTCAACAGCTTGGAAAAAGAAAGCCATTGCTTAAAAAGTAGAATTTGTCAAAGAGAAAAAGGAGAGACAACAATCCACTGAAGAAAACTACTCATTAAAAAGTAGAATTGGCCAAATAAAAAAGAAAGTACAAAACTCAATTGAGGAAAACAAGCCCTTGAAAGATAGAATTGGGCAAATGGAAGCTAATGACTCTGAGACATCATGAATCAATTAAAAAATTCAAAAGATTGAAAAAATGGAAGAAAATGTAAAATACATCATGGAAAAAACAACTGACCTGGAAAACAGATCCAGGAGATACAATATCAAAATCATTGGATTACCAGAAAGTCATAATCAAAAGGAGGACCTGGAGAGCATCTTTGAAGAAATTATCAAGGAAAACTGTTATGATATCCTGGAACCAGAGGGCAAAACAAATATTGAAAAAAATCCACCAATCATGTCAGGAAAGAAACGCCAAAATAAAAACTCTGAGGAATATTATAGTCAAATTACAGAACTATCAAGTCAAGGGAAAAAATGCTGCCAGAAAAAAATTAAATATCAAGGAGCCACAATCAGAAGTACACAAGACTTCTGCAACATTACAAGATCAGAGATAATGAAACATGATATTCCCAAAGGCAAAGGAACTAGGACTACAACCAAGAATCACTTACTGGGTGAAATTAGGCAATAATAAATCAAATCAACATTTCACACCATATACCAAGATAAGGTCAAAAGAGGTACATGATTTAGACATAAAGAGAAACACAACAATCAAATTAGAAGATCAAGGAATAGTCTACCTGTCAAATCTACGGGGAAGGGATGAATTCATGACCAAACAGGAGATAGCATTACAAAATGTAAAATAGATAATTTCAATTATACTAAAATAAAAAACTTTTATACAAACAAAACCAAGGCAACTGAAATTAGAATTAGAAGAAAAGCAGAAAGCTGGGAAATTATCTTTACAGCAAGTGTCTCTGATAAAGGCCTCATTTCTTGACCCAAGTGAAATTTATAAGAATACAACTCATTCCCCAATTGATAAAGTCAAAGAATATGAACTGCCAGTTTTCAGAGGAAGAAATCAAAACTATCTATAGGCTCATGAAGACGTACTCTAAATCATTTTTAACTAGAGCAGGTCTGCACAGCCTGTGACCCACAGGCAAAGGATTTCAGGCAGCCAGCAAAAATTTAGAGGATATTTTCCTCTACACTTTTCACATGCCACCCGAAAACTTTGGGAGTGCTACAAGCAACCTATAGGCTGCAGGTTATGCAGACCTGGACTAGAGAAATACAAATTAAAACACTTCTGATGTACTGCCTCATACTTAAGAGATTGGCTAATATGATAGAACAGGAAAATGATAAAGTTTGGAGAGGATGTGGGGAAATTGGGACACTAATACATTGGTGGAGTTGTGAACTAATCTAAACATTCTGGAGAGCAATTTGGAACTATGCCTAAAAGGCAAACAAACTGTGCCTACCCCTTTGATTCAGCAATGCCACTACTGGGTTTCTATTCCAAAGATATCATTTAAAAAGGGAAAATGATCTACAAGTGCAAAAATATTTGAAAAGGTTTTGTGATATGAGATGAACCAAACCAGGAAAACATTGTACACAGTATCAGCAACATTATATGATGGACAACTAAGAATGACTCAGCCCTCCTTAGCAACACAATGATCCAAGAGAAGTACAAAGGACTCACAAAGGAAAATGCTATCCACATCCAGATAAAGAGCTGATAGATAATGCTGATCCAAGTGTAGTTTTTTCACTTTATTCTTTTTTCATTTTTTTTCCTTTTGATTTGTTTCTTCTTTTACAACTGTGACTAATATGGAAATATGTTTTACATAATAGCACATGTATAACCTATATCAAGTTGTCTACCATTTTTAGAAGGGGGAAGAAGGAGAAAACTGCTCACCATTTCTTATTACACAATACTATTCTATTAAATTTGTATATGACAGCTTGTTCAACCATTCCTTTATTAATGGACATCCCCTTAATTTCCAATATTTTGCCACCACAAAAAAGGGCTGCTATAAATATTCTGAACATGTATAGGAATGGAAGAATTTATGACCAAATAAGAGATAAAGAACATGAAGAAATGAAAAATAGATAGTTTGATTATATTAAATTGAAAAAATTTTGCCCAAGCAAAGCCAATGCAACCAAGATTTGGAGGGAAGCAGAAATCTGAGAAACAATTTTTATAAAGTATCTGGTTTTATTTGTGTCTAAATATATTTATGTCTAAATATGTATGTGTCTATATATTTCTAAAATATATAGAGAACTGAGTCAAATATCTAAGAATATATGCTACTACTCAATTGCTAAATGGTCAAAGGATATGAATAGGCAGTTTACAGATGAAGAAATTAAAGCTATCTATAATCATATGAAAAAAAATGTTCTAAATCACTATGGATTAGAGAAATGCAAATTGAAACAACTCTGAGGTACCACATCATGCCTATCAGATTAGCTAATATGACAAAACAGGAAAACTATAAATGCTGGAGAAGATGTAGGAAAATTGGAACACTTGTGCATCGCTGGTAGAGTTGTGAAATGATCTGAGCATTCTGGAGAGCAATTTGGAACTATGCCCAAAGGTCGATAAAAATGAGCATACATTTTCACCCAACAACACCACTTCTATGACTGTATCGCAAAGAGATAATAAAAATGGCAAAAGGACCCACATGTACAAAAATATTTATAGTACCTCTTTTTGTAGTGGTCAAGAATTAGAAATTGAGGGGATGCCCATCAATTGGGGAATGACTAAACAAGTTGTGATATATGAATGTAATGGTATACTATTGTACTATAAGAAATGATGAGCAGGTGGACTTCAGAAAAACCTGGAAAGAATTATATAAACTGATGCTGAGTGAAGAAAGCAGAACCAAGTGAACATTGTACATGGTAGCAGTCACGTTGCTAACTTTGATAGACTTAGCTCTTCTCAGCAAAGCAAGAATCTAAGCCAATTCCAAAAGACTCATGATGGAAAATGCTATGCACATCTAGAGAAAGAACTGTGGAGTCCGAATGTAGATCAAAGCATACTATTGCTCACATGCATTCTCTCTTTTCTGTTTTTCTTTCTCATAGTTTCTTCCACTTGTTCTAATTCTTTACAACATGACTAATGTGAAAATGTTTAATAAGAATGTATATGTAGAGCCTATATCAGATTGCACACTATCTTGGGGAGGAGGGAGGGAAGGGAGGAAGAGAAAATTTAAAACTCAAAGTTTATGGAAGTTAATGTTGAAAACTAAAAATTAATTATTTTTCTAAATGAAGGTTAAAAATTGTCTTGACATGTAATTTTTAAAATACTATTAAAAAGAAAAATGTACTCTGTCACTTTATTTGACGAGGTGGGAGACTCTGGGTTTATGGATGCAAAATGGTGCACATTCTGTTAGACATGGTCACTGGGCTACTTGATTTGGCTGAACTTTTTATTTTTTACCTTTGTTGTAAGTGAAAGCTCATTGTAGAGGAGATAAAAAGGAATATTTTCATAAATTAATGTGATATAAAAGCAAAAGGCATCAGTAAAACTTTTAAAAAATAAGTGTAAATTGGGAGAAGTATGACTGGATATCAGTTCATCTGAAATCAATCTGAATGTTTTAGTGAATTACAAGTTCTACGTGAATAAACAGTAATATGGCAGTCAAAAAAAATAATGGGATTTTAAGCACTCCTTTGTTTCCAAAATGGGGAAGGTGCCAATACCACTGTACCCTACCCCCATCAGACCACATAAGGAATATTGTATACAGTTCTGAGTGCCATATTTTAATAATGATAGTGCTGAACTGGAGATTTCCCAGAGGAAGGTGACCCAGATGGTAAAGATCCCCAGATCAAGATATACACATAATCGGTTGCAGTTCTAATATCTAGCCTGCAGAAGAGAAAATACAGCAGCTTGAGAGCTGTCTTCTAACATTTCAATGGCTACTATGTCAAAGAGAAACTGAACTTGATTCATTTGATCATAGAGGAAAGGCAAATTTAGGATTCATGTTCTAAGCAGAGACATTGAAGGTGTAAAGAACAACATTCACAAGTAACAGGTTTCCCCATAAGTAGGGGTACAAGAAATGGGTTTGCTAGAGTTTCATTCCTTTAATTGAAGGGCATTTTTCCTATGAAAAGGCAAACCTTTTCCTCCCCCATCATCAGTTATTTATAAGCACAGTTAACTATTTACTTTTTTTTTTATTTTTATTTTTTGTTGTTTTTTAAACACATGCTTTATTAACTTCTGTTTTACATCATTCATTTCCGCCAGATTTTGAGTTACAATCATTTCCCCCCCGTTATTCCCCTACCCAACCTCCCAGAATAGCAGTCCCACAAGATATCACTTCCTCCAATCTGCTCTCTCCCATACCTTCTCCCATACCCCCTTCGACTTTTCCATTAGAGGAAGGTGAACCTTTGTGTCCCAATGCCTTCACATCTTATCTCCCAATTACAAGCAAAAGAGTATTAATAATAGTATTTATATATATTTGAAACATTTAATGTTAAGACCTCGAATTTCAGATCCATTTCTTTCCTCCCTTGTCACCCATTCCCTCTGGGGAGATAAGTAATTCAGTATATGTTGTACATGCCTAGCTATGCAAAACATTATCATAGTAGATATATTGTACAAGGCTGCTTATAATTCCCTCCCACTCATCCCACCCCCCACCTGGTCCATTCCCTACATGATCTTGTCCCTCTTCTATAGTGGGTACTTCCAACCTCCCCTCCCCCCAAGGATGCCCTCCCATCAATCATCCCTCCTCTCATCCCCTTTCCCCCTATTCTGCTGCAGGTTGAGATATCCCATTTAGTATGTATGTCATTCTCTCCCTGAACCAAATTCAATGAGAATGTGGTTTTGCCTTTTTTTTTCCTTCCTATTCTCCCTCTCCCTTGTAACCACTTCCCCTTGCTTCTTCTACATGAGATAGTTTACCCTACCCTGTCTCTCCCCATCTCCTCTTGCCACTTTCCTCTCTCACCTCATAATTTCATCCCTTGAGTATTCTCCCTTCCCAACAGATTCAACCTATGCCCTCTATCCATATATAACTGTAACCATATACACACACATTCACATATGTATTCATATGACCACACACCCTTCTTCCATTATTTTCATAGTAAGAAAGATATCATCAGTCACAGTTATTGCTTTTCCATATAGGAATGTAAATAGTTCAACTTTGATAAGTTCCTTTTGATTTCTTTTCCCTGATTACCTTCTCAGGCATCTCTTCCTTCTTGTGTCTGGATGTCAAATTTTCTATTCAATTCTGGTTTTTTCCTCAAGAATGCTTGAAAGTCCTCTATTCCACTGAATGACCATATTTTCCCCTGAAACAAAATACTCAGTTTTGCTGGGTAGGTGACCCTTGGGTTCATTCCCAGTTCTTTTGCCCTCTGGAATATCATATTCCATGCCCTTCGATCCCTCAGTGTAGAAGCTGCCAGGTCCTGGGCTATTCTGATTGTGTTTCCACAATATTGAAATTGTTTCTTCCTGGCTGCTTGTAGTATTTTCTCCTTGATCTGGGGATTCTGGAACCTGGCTATAATATTCCTGGGAGTTTTCTTTTTGGGATCTTTTCAGGAGGTGATCTGTGGATTCTTTCAACCTCTATTTTGCCCTCTGGATCTAAAACATCAGGGCAATTTTCCTTGAGAATTTCTTGAAGGGTGATTTCTAGGTTCTTTCTTTGATCATGGCTTTCAGGTAGTCCAATAATTTTTAAATTATCTCTCCTGGATCTATTTTCCAGGTCAGTGGTTTTTCCCATGAGATATTTCACATTGCCTTCTAATCTTTCATTTGTTTGGATCTGCTTAACAGCATCTTGATTTCTCATAAAGTCATTAGCTTCCATTTGCTCCAGTGTAACTCTGAAGGAATGAATCTCCTCAGTGAGCTTTTGAGATTCTTTTTCCATGTGGCAAATTCGACTTTTTAAGGCATTCTTCTCCTCATTGCCCTTTTGGGCCTCCTTTGCCATTTGAGTTAGTCTATTTTTTAAGGTGTTGTTTTCCTCAGTCAGGCTGTTGACCCTCATTTCATACTTTCCTGCATCCTTCTCATTTCTCTTTCCAATTTTTCCTCCACTTCTCTTATTTGATTTTTAAAGTCCTTCTTAAGGTCCTCTATGGCCTGCAACCCGCTCATGTTTTCCCCTGGGGCTTTTGGAGCAGGACTTCTGACCTCACAGTCCTTTTCCCGCTCTATGCCCCCAAAATAGGAGTCTAGGGTTGCATTTTTCTGTTTCCTTTGCCTTGGCATGTTGCCACTTAATTACTTGACTTTTGGGCTTGTTGCCACACTATGGCTTTAAGGCCAGATAGAGGAATTTTCGTCCTGAACGTGTGGGGGGCAACTTCCGTTTCTGGCAAGCTGTAAACCCACCCACGACTTCCACCCTAGATCACAATCCAGATCCAGGGAGGTTAAAGCAAGAGCGATTACCCCCCAAGACTGATCGCTGGATCTCCCTACAATTAATTGCAGGCCAAGAGCTGGAGCTGCCTCTGAAAACTACAAAATGGCGTGTCTCCTCAGTGGCTTCTAGCCCCCAGGGGAGGGAGCTGACGCATTCCCCAAATACAGGTCCCAAAGTCCATAGGACACTAACCTCTTACTTTGTCCTAGGCATGTCTATGTTGATAATTCTGGAGTCACCACAGCTGCTGGTGTTCTGGGGTTCCTCCAGCTGGCTGCTGGCCCTGCCGCCCTGGGGCTAAAACTTCAGCTCACGTGGACCTGGGCTCTGATTGGCTCAGCTCCCTGCGCTCTGCACGCTGCCCGCTGCTGGCTCTCAGACCGCTGCGCTGGTCCTTCCTGTAGGGCTGCTGGGCTGTCCCCAGCGGGAGGTTAGCTTCTCTGCGTCATTCTGTGGGTGCTGGGGCTCCAGAAGTTGTTCAGAGTCCCCTTTTACATAGTTTGGGGGGAATCTGGGGGCAGAGTGGCTTGGATGAGCTGTTTCTACTCCGCCATCTTGGCTCCGCCCCCCAACTATTTACTTTTTGAAGTAGTATTGAGCAAGAAGGCAATGTTTTCCTGACAATGGGTGGAATGAAGTAACATCCAGTTGGGGAAAAAAAAATAGAAACAAGAAATCTAGAAGGGCAGAAGATTTTTTCCCACTTAAATTTTGCTGAGGGCTATGTATGAGTAGCCTTTTCCAGTTATGATAGAGCAGGTATTCTATTCCAATGAGAAATACAGCCTAGTGTTTGTCAAGTTCATGTTTCTAGGAAACCTACCACTTTGCAAGATTCCGGGATGGCTTACAAGCCCTAGGCGCCAATGGAAAACAAAGAGATGATTCCCAAAAGCAGGAACAAAGCAGTAACACTTCTCTTCAAGTCAATCAGTGAACCATCTTCAATATGTTCAAAAGCCATTCTCAATATCTTGACAGATTTGGAGGCCATTTCTTTTAAGTTAGACTGGCTTTCTGTCAGGCTCTCCATCTCACCTAAGTGATTTTTTTTTTTAAATAACAGTATCTAAGGATATGTCTTCTTTCACAAAAGGTAAATTTAGCAAGAGTATAGATTAAAATTTGTAGAATATAATTACATTACTATTACTGCTTTTGTGTTTATTCTAATTTTCATCTTATATTTGATATAATTCTGATAGAAATGGTCACGGGATAGGTAACTATATCAGTATTTGATTCCTTCATGTCTAATGTTCAGTAAAATACTGTAGGTGAATAAAAAGATTGCTGCCAATAATTGAATAAAAGTAATAGATGTAAACTCACCATCTGAACAACCATGAAACCCTCTTTGGGACAATCCCATGAGCAGACAAGATGATGAGACTCTTATGAATTTCTTCCTGCCACCACATGTTGGGTTTTTTTTTTGCTTGTTTCTCCCTCTTACATGCTAGACTATGAGATCTTTCTCTTCCATATAATTCAGGATTTAAGGTTATTCAGCATAGCAAACTTCTATCAAAATATTGCTATTCATTTTCTATTGATCAAAGTTTTTGTTATCTATATGATTGTCATTCATATAGTTCATATAGAAACAGTTCTGGGACAAATAATTATCCTGCTATTCATTTTTTAATGTGACAAGCCACAATAAAGCAACAGTCTTGGGAGCATACCCAGGAGCTACTCCTTAAACATACACATGGGTGGGTAACAGCTAGAGTCTGTGCGTGTGTATGGCCAGTTCACTTCTATACAATTTCATGTTCAATTCTCTGGGGACTATCTTGCAGATAGATAAAATGATCTTTGGGGGAGGGGTTGGTGTTGGGTTTCGGTTTTGTTTTGGTAAATGGGTAAAACAGTTGAATGTAAACTTACCTTCTGTCATTTCTTGATAAAAAAAAAACTCTTAGAATAATTTCAATAGCAGGCAAGATGACACTAAAATGCTATCTAGTTATATGAACTGGATGGAGCCTCAGAGATCACCTAGTCTTCAGTTTACAGATGAGGAAACTAAGCCCAAAATGGTTAAATAACTGTACTCACAGTAGAATGCACAAAAGTAGTCAATGTAGGATTAGAACACAGGACCTCTGATTCTAAATCCAGTGATTTTTCCACACTATCATGTTGCCTCTCTGTAGAAGCATTTTAAATCATGTACACAAATAGGAGCCACCAAATACCATCTTACCTCAATTTCACACTTGTCCCATGTGTCATATACTCTTGTGTATATGTGTTTCTTGTATTTTCTCTACTACTGACACATTGTTATCTTGGACACTTGGAACATACAACAGTCATGTGACTCTTTTAGTTGATTAGGTTTCCAAGTAGGAGTCCAGAGTCAATGAGTCTTCCTCATTCAGAATTTATTTTAGGTTTTTCTCCCTGCTCTTCCCAGTAGTGAAAACATATATGTTTAAGAAAGCAGCTTAATACAGATACAAATCTGAAAAAGCAGAGACTCTACATAAAGAGAAAGTATTGGGAGACAGGAAAGTGAAATAATGACAGCTGAGAATTGAATTCCCTAAGAAATTACCCAGTTAAACCAGGAGTTGTGCTACAGTATTATTATAATCATCATCATCATCAACAGCCATTTCCTTCAACCAAAGGACCATTGACAGCAGGTGCCTGAGGGGTTTGCCAAGGTACACATTGACTCTTTTAACTGGCCCCCAAAGAAAAGGCCTGATTTCTTCCATGACTGATAGAGAACTGTTGGATTGGGAAAATGTTTATTGAAGTAACAAACATCTGCAAATGTTTGGAGGCTTAGGATTCTCCCAAATGAGATTTTTATCTATCTAAATTGTAGGGTGTTTTGGGGGGAGAGAACATGCAAAGTTGGGATAAGGCTGCTGCTTCTCTAAACTGTCCCAAGACATACACACACACACACACACACACACACACACACACACACACACACACACCATAATATTTGGCAGTACATAAAGTCCTTTCTTAGAGAAAATACAGAAGAATACCACTGAAATTCAGGGAGTCATTGGAGTGGGACCACTTAGTGCAACAAACATTTAATTAACAAAAAGTGCTATGTTTTCTGTAGAAGAAATGTTCCCTCTTTCCTGCCCCCTAAGAAATGCATTTAAACAGCTCTTCTATATGTAAGCCACTAAAGCTGACTTCCAGTTTCCAGTGCCCTATCCTCTTTGGAACGTGTTCCTATGTGACATCTTATAAGAAACTAATTTCAGTCAGATACTCACAACCCCAGGCCAGACTTCTTTTATCTTCATAAATAAAGGTTGGCTGGTAAAAAATACAAAGAGTAGGAAGACCAAGAACAAGATGGAGTTGAGTGATAACCAATACCCACAACTATCTTTAAGATTCCAATGGGGCATGGGCCCTAAAAACTTTAATTTATAAAAATAGCAATACAGAAACACTTTAAAGTTCTCTCCAGAGTTTCTAGTCACAAGTGTTTTCTGCATTGTACAGGACAGAAATCACTGTTTCTCTGGAGTACACTTTTCTTTGAGAGGCTGAAGTCATTTGTTTCAGGCCTGCCCTGAAACACAAGTAAACATTTTGGTCTTAGCCTCCTTGCCATGCTGAGAAGCTACTACCATCAATGCTCATTAAATCACTGATGCAATCCATAACCCCATTTACAAATCTAATAAAGTCCAATGCTGGGAAAGTAGAGAAAAATACACACAATGAGACTAGAACAAGATGAGAAATGTTTTATGATTTATGAAGAAGAAAAAAGGATATTTCCGTTGTAAATCTATCCTTTGCTCAATATGGTGAAGTGAAATAAGTCATGGATTTGTAATTAGAAAAACTGAGTTCAAATCTTGGCTCTACTTCTTAATAACATTTTGACCTTAGAGAATTCACTTAACCTCTATAAGCTTGATTTTCCTCATCTATAAAATGAATGGATTTATATTAAATTAGAGATGCAAGACAAATGTCTCTAAAGTCAAGGTAGTTAAAATTCTACCTCTGATAGTTATTACCTGGGTGACCTTGGCCAAGTCAATTAACTCCCTCATCCTCACTTTCCTCATCTGAAAAATAAAGGGATAGGACCAGATAACTTAATGGGTCTGCTCCAGCTCCTAGTCTATGATCTTATGAAGTCCAAAATTCCTCTCAGCTTAATTTTAAGCTTAGACTGTTCCTCTCTCCTGGAGTGCTCAAACCTCAAAGTCAATCAGAATTTGACCATCCTTTAAGGAATACATATTTTACCTCATCCTTGAATCTATCAATGACTAACATTGCTCAAATGAACTCCCCTAGCTACTCTTATGTGAATTTAATTTGGCACTTAACCAGATATTACTACATATCATTATATATACCCTCATCTAGACTGAGTGGTAACCCTAACCCTAACCATTAGATTTCTTTGTAACACATAAAAGGTTCTTAATAAATTTTTCTTTACTAACTTATTCAAATCTTCCTTCTATTCCAAATTCCTCATTGACAGGAAACTGAGTCTGCTCTTTACTATGCAATCTTGGCAGCTCAGAGGGCGAGGCTGGATATACAGGATATACAAGGCTGCATATGTGCTCAATAAAATACTGATTGCTAGAATTCCTCACAATTACAAAACTGGAATTCTGCCCTTTGGATACTTTTCATATAGATTTGTCAGCCTGTTAGTGCAAACCAATATAGATCTCGTTTCTAGGTCTTGTACTTTTTGACCAACACTCTTTTCCAGACAATCTCTCCTGAAGTTCCCTTTTTCTCTCCCTCTTGGCATGAACATAACAGAGTCATGTTACTGAGTTCTAGCCTCAATCTCTAAACTGGTATTACAAGTCATATGTATGTAGCCTGGACCCATACTCTCTTCACTACACTCCTACCATCTTTATGCCATATTGCCATATATTTAACACCTCCTCCATTTCCTGATTTTCTACCCTACTTCAAGTCTAATAATAACAATGAAATCCACAGTAGAAAACATCATTGCCAGTTCTAATGGTCTTTTCTCAGTCCTTATCTTTCCTGTCCTTCCTACTACATTTGATCATTCCTTACTCTCAGACACTCTCTTCCTTCAGGGTTTCTGGTCCTGGTTCTCCTGACTATCCAAGCATTCCATTTCAGTCTTTTTTTCTCATTCTTCATCCACATCCTCCCATGACTAACCATGTCCTCTGTCTTGGGCCATTTCCTACTTCTAAACTATTTTACTTGGTGATACCATCAGTTCCATGAGTTCAAATACCATTCCTATGCAGGTAACTCTTACACAATATGTATCTATCCTTAGTCTTTCCACCCAAGATTCATTCCCACATTGCTATCTTTTGATATCTCATTCTCAAAATGTCCAAAATAGAACTCATTATCTTTCCAAAGTCACCCAGACTTGAAAACAGCATCATCTTTGATGCTACATTCTCTCTCTTCATTCATCCAATCCATTGCCAAATCTCATTTCTAATATCACAGTATCTCTTTTACAATTCCCCTTATGCATTTATAGGTGCAACCTTAGGGCAGGCCCTCATTACCTCTCATCTCAGCTATACAAAAACCTTCTGACTTGTTTCCCTGCCTCATCTCTCTTTCATCTGTCCATCTTCTGGTCAACTGCCAAAGTCATTTTTCTAACACGTAGTTCTTATCACATAAAACTCCTGTTCAACAACCTGCAATTGCTCCCTATTACTCTTTGTAACAGATCTCTCTCCTACTCTTCCAATCTTCTTAAACTTGACTCTTCTACACACTCTCTACAACCTAACTACACTGGCCTATTTCCTGTTCCTCAAACAGGACATTCCACCTCCCATATCTGTGCTTTGCACTAGCTCTCATGCCTGGAATGTTCTTCCTTTTCACCTTCACCTCCTGGCTTGCCTGGCTTCCTTCAAGGCTGAGTTCAAATACCACCTTAAACAGGAAGCCTTTGCTGATGCCCTCAGGTGCTACAGTCTTCTTCTCTGACATCACCGTCTATCTGCTTCTATCTATCTATTGGGGGGTGCCTAGTTACTTCCACATTGGGTCCTCCATTAAAATGAATGTAAGTTCCTTGAGAGTAGGGTCTATTTGGCTTGTTTGTATTTGTTTTCCTAAGGCTTAGCACACTACCTAGCAAATAGTCAATATTTAATATATGCTATTCCATTTCCTCATACATCATGGAATTACACTGACTCCAAAGAGCCAATTCAGCCCTTGGTCAAATGTCTACATACCTCCTCTCATTTGCCCCATTTTTGAAGGGTCCATTTATGTTCATTCATAGCATCATAAAAATTGAAGTTAGGAGGTCCCATAGAAATCATTTAGTCCAAATTCTTCATTTTTAAGTAAGGAAATCAAGATCCAAAGAAGAAACCGACTTGCCTGTGGTATAATGAGTAATAAGTTACAGAGGCAGAATTTAAACACTAGTACTATGAATTGAAATCCAATACTCTTTCCACCATATCATACTGTCCTGTCAACTCAATTCAGCTTTGACTTAATCCATTATTAAGCATCAATGGAGCAATGTAGTAGGAATTGAGAAACTGACAACCAAAACAGTTTCTGTCCTCCAGGAGCATGGGAGAGGCTGCCTGATGAGAGTGCTAGACTTGCAGTTGGAGAAATGGTGCTTTAGGCCCTGCCTTAGTCATCTACTAGCTGTATATTCCTTGGAAAATTGGCAGCCTCTCAGTCCCAGTTTCCTTTTATGTAAAATGGGAGCAGTAGCACCTATTCCATAGGGTTATTGTAAGGAGCAAATCAAGAATATGACAAGTTGAATACAACCATCCAAATGCAATGCAAGCTATTATCATCAGCATTATCATCAGCTGGTGGTGCTGGTGGTATTATCAGGAAGAATGAAATACATACAAAATTATGAACATAAAGACCTCCAAAGTTCTAAAAATTACTGGGTTTTATGATTAATTCCCCCAATCTCGAGTAACATTTTCATACAGGTTAAAATTTTTATCTGTTTTTCTTGTTTTGTTTTATCACTGAAGGATGTGCTACAAACATAAAAAGGCAAGAGATTTTTGATGCTTCAAAGGAGACAGAGAAGAAAACACATAGTAAAATTTAAGGTCAGAGAATGTTTCTATTTTCATCTTCGTATCTCTAACCCCTAACCCATGCACAGAGTAGCCCAGGGTAATCACTTCTTAAAGTTATGTTGAATTACTTGAGACAGAGAATTAATCATAAAAACCCAGTAATTTCTAGAGCCAAAGGGTCTCATTGAAGTTATCTAATCCAATCATATTGTTTTGTGGATGATGAATCTGAGACCAAGATTAGTGAATTGACTTGTCCAAGGTAACACCACAACCTACGACTCAACTCAGGTTAACCCAAAAGTCAGGCCAGTGCTTTTTCCATAACACCATTATATTTTCTCCATCCCCTTTCAGTACAATAATGTTCTGTTGCAGAAAGTTCATTTCAATTTTCATTTTTCCCCCAAAGCAGCCAAATTATACCAATGAAAATATCTAATATAGTTGCACTGATGGATCACTTTGGTTGCCATGGTCTGTTAAAATATCAGTTCAAGCTCCATTATGGTGTCAATCTTGAATACTTTGATTATTTTGGATAGCTAGCTGAAAATTCTTACATAAAAATATGAACTATTCCATTTAGATAAGGTACCAGTAGGAATAAAATTGTTTATATAATAACAAATTTATATAAATTTTATAATATAATTTATAATAAATTTATAATAAATTAAATGACTTATTACATGCCTGCTATGTGGGAGGTACTATGCTAGACACTAGAAATATAAAGACAATATGAAGCAGTCCATGCCCTCAAAAAGCTTCTAATCTACTAAGGGAATATGATATTATAGTGTTGTAGTATAAAGGGAAAGGAACAGTGGATTTTTGGTTAAAAGATTTGGGTTAAAATTCTAGATTTACCACTTACCAAGCTCAAAGGTCTTGGGTAATTCACAAAACCTTTCTGATCTTCAGTTTCTTTTTCACCTATATAATAAGGCCATTAGATTCCATGATGGCTAAGGTGACATCCACATCTAAATTTTAATTCCATGGTCTTCTATAAATATATAAGTGAAAATACTAAGTAGATATTAAATAATTTGATACTTGGAGAGGAATCAGGAAATAACTTAGAAGATGTCACCTAAGTAGAATATTAGAAGGAGCCTATGGGATTCTAACAGGTGAATATTAGGAAGGAAAACATTCTAAATATGAAGAATAGGGATGGGGAGCAGTTTAGGCAAAGCTACATAGATGGAGATATAATTTCACTTGAAATAAACAAAAATTGGATGGTGTCTGGGAAATGGAATGAAAGAAGCATTTGAAAGGCTTTTAAAACTAAAGAAGAAAAATTGAAATCTTGAATTTCCTTCAAATCTCATGCATTAGAATATAAAGACTTGTGGGAATGGGAATTTAAGATCTTCCCTGCCCCTAGGCCCTTTGATAGGCTTAAGTGCACCTGGAGCCTGTGGCAGTAGGTTTGGTTTTCAGGAATGCCCACACCTTGGTATTCTGTGATTGGGTAGTGGGTCAAGAGGAATGTGACATTCTCTGAGCCAAGAGAAGGCTATATAAATCCTGATTTGAGGCTTTGTTTTGGGGCTCACTTTGAGAAGAGTTATGTGATTTGACCAGATGAGAATCTGGGCAGCCATCAAGCCCCCCAGCTTTGAAAACCCAGATGTTGTTGCTTCCCTCTCTGGTAACTGACTAGGTATAGATGTAATTGTCAAGACAGTTGGAAGCCTGTCTCCTGATGTTTCTCTGTATTTGTTGTCTGCTTATAACCTCTGTATTCTCTGAAGTTCAGGGTGCTGACCTTTCCCCCTGAACTATGTAAATGGCATGTGTTTGATTAAAGCAAGATTGTTAACCCGTCTTGAGTTGTTTTCCTTTAAAAAAGCAGATCTAAGAACCTGTGTTGGCAGCCACCCTGGGGATGCTGGGGTTCTTGCCACTACAAGACTCTAGAAAGAGGCATGCTAATTGTGCTTTTCTTCCTTCCTGGATTAGAAGTCAAGAGAAATATATAGGGGAAATGTATAAGCCCTTCCTTCCTCTTGTTTTTTCTTTTTCCTTCTAATTGGGTAACCAGCAGTCTGATTATATCTTCTTCCCTTTCCTCTCAAGCTTCCTTCTTGACACCATGGGCTAGAGCAGCCTAAGATCCTCATTTCTCTCTTGCCAGGCCACTGGCTTGACCATTTTCTGATTTCTCTCCTAACCCATTCACTGACCATGATCTTTATCTTCATGTTTGTCTTTCAGAGAGGGAAGGTAACATGACCTCATGTCAGCTAAAGGCACTCTAGGAAAAGTGAATTTTAATCTAACCCTATCCTATTTGCAAGAATCATTGTTGTTATATATTTTTAAAGTTATTGTTCAAATAAAATTCTTGCTTTGTATTACTTAATAAGTCATTTTTCATGGATTTTTATGATACAAATCAACCAACTATAGCAGTGTAAACAATTGAGCAGAGTCAAGACAGTGTAGTATGGTGGAAAGTGCTTTGGAAAAGAAATGACATAAAAATACTATTTTCTTATAGAGCAAATACTTTGGAGCAAGAATTTGAAGGAAACATTTTCTTCTAAATTATTTATAGAGCTGCAGAGTTGGAAGGAACCTCAGAGGTCATTAAGTCCAAGCTTTACCCAAAGCATGAATCTAGCTTCTAGCACTTCTTTTAATCTCCTGTACTCACCCAGGCCCCTTCTAACACCTTCATAAGCAAAGTTCTTAGAGGAGGGCTGCCAAAAACATTCTGAACTCACTCTCATCTCCTTCTCATCTTTTTGGCTCTTCTATTGCCTGTTTGCTTTACCACCATCATTACTCCTATTTGCAGCATTGCATGATTGGGTCTGATTTTTCCCAGTGAGGGAAATCATCCACATCAGTGAAAAATAAATTTCTTTAAATACAAGGGGGTGAGGGGATGAGTCACAGAGAAGTGAAGTGAACTGCCCAATGACACACAACTAATAAGTAGCAGTGCTATGACTCAAACCCAGGCCACCTGACTCCAAATCCAATGTTCTTTCTTCTATATCCATGCTTTCTCTGTGTGTTCATCTAGTATAGGGTTGAACAGAGATTGCATAATAAAGACTAACATTAACTCAATATGTCCAGAACATAAGCCACCATCTTCTCTCAAAAGGTACCCTATCTCCAAAACCTGTTTCTGTTGAGACACCACCATCATCCTATTCCCCCAGATTCATGATCTCAGAGGTATCCTAAATTTTTCCCTCTCCTTCACCTGCTATATCCAATCAGTTGCCAAGTCTGCTTAAGTTTGTCTCCATATTCCATACCGTCCCCATATTTTCACTTGCATCACCAAGACTCAAGTTAAAACAGTTATTACCTCTCACCTAGGCTACTGTAATAGCTACCTAAAAAGCACTCTGCTTCTCTCATCACTCCCCTCTTTAATCCATTCTCTATAAATCTGCTATATACTTATCCCAAAAAAAGAGCTCTCCTCATGGAATCTTCCTGCTGAAAGATCTACTGTGACTCTCTATTTGCATCTAGTAGAATGAAAAAATGAATGAATGAAAGATCATTTATTAAGCATTTGCTATGTACAAAGCACTGGAAATAATAAAAGAAATGTAAAATCGTCCTTGCTCTCAAGGAGCACTGATTCTAGCATGGGGAAACAACACAGATAGGTTTCAGATGCAAGTCAGATGGAAAGACCCAGAGATTGCTAAAATGCAATGACTAGGTAGATAATAATGTACCCTCATTAGTGTCATGGGATAACCTCAGCCACAAGCTAAGTCTCCACAAAGATCTGTCTATAATATGCCTTTCCAGAAATATTTTGCATTTCACCTTCACCATTTCTATCTTCCAGTCAGACTGGACTATGAACTCTTTCTCAAGCTTGGAGATCCAGTTTCTTCCTCCAAACATCCTCACAACCATCCTTTCTCCCTGGAATATATTCCTTCCTTATTTTGCTTCTGAGCTTAATTGAGACACAGCATCCTTTAGGAAGCCTTTCCTCCCCAGTTGTTAGTGCTTTTTCCCTCTTCAAATTAGTGTGCATGCTATATTCCTCCTGAATAATGCAAACTCCTAGAAATCAAAAAGTTTTCTTCTTTGTATCCACAGTGCTTCAGAATAAGTCAACAATCAATCAACAAGTACTTTTTAAGTTCCTACTATTGGTTGGCACTGGGTGATTGGGGAGTGGATGCATATGTACGAGTAGAGATGGATTGAGTCCATCAATCATCTCACTGCACTTAAAGTAACTGACAAAATGCTATACCCTGACTTTTATATCAAGTGACAAGATGCCTTGATTTAATCAACCAATAAGAGGCATGAACTTGATGTGAAAAAGGCCTAGACTTCTCCATTGAATCAGGCAAGCAAATAAATGCACTTCAACTAGGTAAAAAAGGAATTCAGTTAAGAATATCTGAGGGAACTATACAAAACCAGCAATCTACTTTGCATTCAGGCATCATTCTAATATCTGACAGTGGAGATAAGACAGATCCATTCCAGCCAAGCCCCTGAGAGAAAATGATTTAGTGGAACTTTAGTCTTCTCTTCCCCCTTGAATAAAGGAGAACTTTAGATGGTTAGAAGAATTTATACTTATAGGGGTGTTTACCTTATCCATAGGACAGCAGTGCTTGCATTGGAAGAAAGAGATAAACTAAACACACCAAATACTTGAGGAATCAACAAAGAGCCTAGTGGAATAGCTACACCAGCCCTAAGGAGAAGTTCATGAGCAATACCAAGAATGCGGGGGCAGGAGAGGACTTTTAGCAACCAGGACCTGGGAGGTGCCCTTTATTACATGTGGTCTTTAAGATTGAGCCCACTTTCCTTTGCACTCTACACTGGTAAGATAATGCATTACAGATTTGGGGGAGGATATTGTATACCAAATGCCCTTAATCTTATTAAATTACTCTTATTAAATTGTCATATTACGCCCTTCTAAAAGTAAATTAACTCTGCTCAAATTTTATTAAATGATAATCATGATGAAAAGTTCAGCACTGAGCAGGTTCGTGAACTTTAGCCTGAGAAAGATATTTCACAACCCTCAGGATTATGTGTAGACCCCTAAGAGAATGTAATAGCCACCTCTAAGGACCAAATCTTGCCAGCATGAGTGAGGGTTGGGAGAATAAGTTCAATGCATGTGCTACCCATGAATGAAGAAATTCAAAGAAATTCCCAGATATGTGACTGGCCGATTTTTGATAGGATTCCATGTGTGCATAGAAAATAATTTCATCCACCTCTGGACAAGGATCACCAGGCACTCATATGTCTCCATCAACTACATTGCTTTCCTGATATGATCTTTTAAATGCCCTAGAGAAGTAATAAGCAAAATAACAAGTTGTATAAAAATGTCTCAAACGGGACTGTCGCAGACAAATTTGCTTTTCACCTGGTATTTCCCAGGATGACTCTATAATACAGGGCCTTGTTGCTAACCTTAGAGAGAGAAAAAGTGGGATTTCTGGGTAGAAAAATGGCTACAACCCTCTTCTCCCCCTAGGGAAAGGAATTATGTCAGGATCCCTTACGATGAATAACCCCCTCTCAAAAAAAACAAAAAACAAAACCAAAAAACAAACTTATTGGCTAATTTAATCATTTATTTATCAGTTAATAATTTATTCACCTACCTCTTTCCTCTTCATCACTGGCTGGATTTACATGGGTAAAGTCTCTTGGAGAACCCAAGGGAATAATCAGAGCCTCAAATACAGCCCTGTTATTGATGGAGTGCTTGAGGGCCTGTGCTTGAACCCCAGTTCCAAAATCACATTTCTCCCTAGCCTCAAATCTCTCTAGCTTCAAAACACTGTATCAGGCACTCTCTCCAGCTCAAGGGCAACATGCCCTAGCAAAATACTTATCTATCTTCCTGATACAGTAGCCAGCTGCACCCATAGAATTTAGTAGTTTGAACCAGTGGTATACTGGGTCATAAAGGCATTTACTACTCACTGACCTCTCATATGTATCCTAGACTTAGCCATATGCATAGTCCCTTAAGTTTATCTTGTCTGATAAGACATTGATGGGGGATGCCTAGGTACTTGTCAGACAGCCCTGACTGTTAATTGACTTACTGACCTTTCCACCCTAAAACCACGCCTCCTTATAGCTCCCCCTTGGGCTATTTCCCAGTGAACTCTGGGTAAAATACCTGTGCAGTAGATATTAAAAGTGCATGTTCCTTTAAGAACTGACCACTCCCTAATCCCACCCTGACTCACTTAGTATATTTGGCACATGTTTTATTATAGTTTGTCCCATATAAACTTTAACTGTACTCCTCTAAGGTTGCAGGTTCCCTAAGAACTCTTGCCCACTGTATAGTATATAACAATAAATCTTTGCCACCTTGACTTAAAGAATGCTTAAGTCCTCGAATTCATTCCAGGCGACCTTGCCCTGGGAACTCTGGTCTCAGGATCCCTTCATGCCTGTAGGTTTCTCCCTCAACATCTCTGGCCCCTCACCATTATCATACAGCTTTCTATTTATTTGATTTGGCTAAGTCACATTTTATATCATGCTGCATGGTGCTGTGGAGATATTGGTTGGATTTGGAGACCAATTAATTACTAATCAATCTACAAGCATTAACCACCTATTTTGTGATAAGCATTGTACAACATACTGGAAATTCAAACACAGAAATGAAATAGCTCTTTCCCTCAGGGAACTTACAGACAGAGGACCCAGATTCAAATCCCAGCTATACTGCTTGCTATCTGTGTGACCTCGGACCAGTAACCTTACCTCTCTAAACTTTAGCTTCTTCATCTATAAAATGAGGGGGAGTGAACTGAGTGCCCTTTAAGGTCTATTCCAGGTCTGAGTCTATAATCCTCCAAAACCTAAAATCACATCACCTAAAAAGTTTTCATTTGCCCTGCCCCACTATGATAATGGCAGAAATGAATTTTACTGCGATTTAATTATTTTTAAATGACCTGTTACACTAGAGAAGAAAGGTCCTTTGGTAGACTGAATGATCAGAAAGAAAATTAGCTGGTTAAGGACTGAGTTTTCCAGTTCTCATCAACTAAATAGCAACCTTCTAAGACAGTGGAGAAGTTAAATGCTTCCCTTGGGGAAGAACCAGGGCTTACCTATGGCTCACCTGGCATAGTCCAGGCTAGCCAATTGCTCTATCCATTATACCATTCTTCCTTGATTCAATAAGTGGTTAAGTTTTTATAGTGTGTCTATCTCTCTGCCTACACTGACATTGGACCATGATAGAGTGATTATAAGAACCATATACCCACTGATAGAGGAGTCAGATGGGAACAAATGGTACACTTGGTTCTCAAATTATTGATGATGACAAGAACAATAAAAACAACAATGAAAATAATTCTATGAGAATTAGATGAGGTAGATAGCAGCCTTGTGGACTTTCCTGAGGTCACTTAAAGTGAACCTACAGAAAATGGCCTAACATCCTAATAGCTTTATTCAGCCAGGGGAAAAAATTTATTATTTTATCTACCTATGCAACGTTATTGCTGAAATAAGATAATGGCTTGTCTCAGGACTGTTTCTATAAGATACTAATATGAAAGATGAAAGATGATGTTGATGATGTTATTGACATCAAAGTTTGATGGTAAGAACATAACTAAGGAATTAACAGCTATACATCACCAGTTGTAATATATACTTTTGCACAATAAAAAAACATTGTAAAATATTCTAGCAAATATATATATATATAATATTAATAAAAACCAGGGAATATGACCTTAAATCAGCTATAGAAAGATTAATATTTCTGTCTTAGACCAGGTAAAAATTGGCCCCAAATGCAAGTACATAATCTAGAGTCTCAATAAATAAGTCAAATAATTTTAAACCACTTTTACTAAATGCAAACAAATAGCAAAAACACACAATGAATCTCTCTAAGCCCCTGGGGCATAGGATGTATCCAGACCAGCAAAAACAGCAACAGCACCCCAACCCCAGGAATATTTTATGAAGTCCAAAGAGCTACTCTCCTTTCTTGATATCAGTTATGTGATTCCCCCAAAAGCAGAATTTAGAAAGTTTAGCCTATTCCTATCCCTGGTCTTTATGACAAAGAGATTCATATAGGTTTTAAATAATTAATGTTACTGTAACTTAATCGATAGCTAAACAGTATGAGGAATGAAATAGTTCTTTCCCTCAGGGAACTTACAGACAGAAGATGCAGATTCAAATCCCAGCTATACTGCTTGCTATCTGTGTGACCTCAGAGCAGTAAGCTTACCTCTCTAAACTTTAGTTTCTTCATATATAAAATGAGGAGAGTGAACTGAGTCTATAATCCTCCAAAACCTAAAATCACATCACCTAAAAAGCTCTCATTTGCCAGCCCTGGAATCAGAAGGACTTGAGTTTAAATCCAACCTCAGACAATTACTAGTATGATTCTAGGCAAGTCACAACCCATTTGCCTCTGTTCTTCATCTATAAAATGAGCTGGGAAAGAAAATGACAAACCACTCCATCATCTTTGCCAAGAAAACCTCAAATGGGGTCATGGAGAGTCAGACATGACTAAGCCAACAAAGCAACAACAACAAAACTCAATTCCTTAGGGTCCAAGGCTGGAGAAACACAAATAACCTAAGACAATTTCATTGTCCAAAAAGAGTAGGAGCAGCAATAGATATTTTTCAGTGCACGTGATATGAGATGAATGAAAATGAAATGGGATGGAATGGAAATGAAAATGAGAGACAGAGTTTCTGGGTAATTAATAAACAACTTATTAATTAGGCTATCTGATAATTAATAGTCAAAGATTTCTCTCAGTAACCAAAGACCATGGAGATCACTGGATGTTTAAATAACTTTGGAAAAGGAGGTGCTCCTGATGGGAAAAATTAACCTTGATTGGTGAACAATTAATGAGGTGGTGGGCATATTAATGTGGAGGTAGGCTAAAAGTCTTCAGCTTCTTCTGCTATGAATGTAGCTTGTTCATGAGACTCAGCCACCTCCAGCAATTTTGACAAAGGAATTCATCTCCACCAGATCACTCTGGTTGGTTTTCTCCTTCATGATCTGGGTTATCCTAAACCAAGATAGGGGGTTGTAAGGGCATAGACTTAATGCTTTAGGGTTGGAATTCACCTAGATTAGATCCTGTTTACACTCCAAACAGAAGTAAGGCCTTCTAGTTGGGTGGGTTCCTACCCAAGGTCTTGGAGCATGTACCCCAAGGATTAAGCCAATCCCATCTGTTAACCTTGTCCTTCACAGAGAGGCTAAATGAAATATAAGGGCTGGCCACTGAATGAGGAAATAAAAGGAAAACTCATTAATTCTAATTTAATACTTTGTTACTACTATAATAGACAAATAATTTCCTTCAGATAATATAGTTTAGAAACTTACAGAAATATTTTTGGAACAAGCAAATATCACTTCACCAAGCAATTGCAAAAACTAACAATGGGCTTTATACCTTTGGATTTGTCTACTGTGAATAAAAGTGATTTACTTCCAAATAGTGCATGTGAAATGGTTAGATCCAAACCTGGCATCAAAAGGCCCCTTATGGACAACATTCACATAAACTCAATCAATAGTATGTCAGCAAAAGAATGTCAAGCAAATTGCTGAGGCATGAAGACTTGTTTATATAGATAGAAGAATTTATGATGGAATTTCAGGACTAGATCATCAGGATCAGAAATTACAGGTGGGTTTTCATTAAGAGGCTTGATTTATTGATCAATTCAAATTATGCAAGACAATGATGGAAATTATTTAACACATCATGGCAAATTTCAAAATATATTTTAATTCTAATTTAATTATTTCAAGTAACAAGCAGTTTTATTAATTTCTCCTTTCCTCTACCACCTCTTCCCATTGAAAAAATTTTTTAAAAAATAAAAAAAAGCTTTCAGGTTAACAGCAGCACAATTTAGCAAAACAAATTCCAACATTAGCCATGTCTGAAAATGTATGTTTCTTTATGCATTTAAAGTTCATCAGCTCTCTGAAAGCAGGTGATTGTCATGTTTAATCTTCAGTCTATTGTTCTAGAAGTTTGCATTGATCAGAGTTTTAAAGTCTTTTGAGGTAGTTTTTCTATATGCTTTTCTTGTCTTTTTTTTTTGGGGGGGGGGGGTAATGCAGGGCAATTGGGGTTAAGTGACTTGTCCAAGGGCACACAGCTAGTAAGTTCTTAAGTGTCTGAGGCTGGATTTGAACTCAGGTCCTCCTGACTCCAGGGCCGGTGCTATAATTCACTGTGCCACCTAGCTGCCCCTTTCTATGTGTTTTTATCAGTGTATACACTATTTTCTTAGTTCTGTTCATTGCCGTGGGCTGCTCAGTGTCCAGCACTTAGCATGATCTAGAGACGTGAATAAGAAATGACCAGGCCATGTGGGTAGCTCAAGGAAGAACCATGAACTCCATTTACTGATACTCAGGGAAAGTTTTTATAGAGCAAAGAGACAAAAGACGGAAAGGAAGAGATGTCATTATCTTTGTTGTATCCTGGAAGTAGCATGGCAGGAAGACCTATTGATCCCTAGGTGCCATAAAGTCTTAGGAAAAGTCAATTATCTCTTATCATATGCAATCAGTTACATCTCAAAGGATGCTCTTGAGAGCTGGCCTCAAAGCCTAATGGCCAAGGCCACATCATCAAGAACATCTGCATAGGAACTGACTTCCTGCAAATGTTTTGGACAGCTAAAGTTTTGGGGCAGAGCCTTACATCTGGGTCTCTGGTACTTCTTAATGCAGCCACAGTCATAAACAGATACAACTGAGAGCAAACTTCAAAGCTGAAGTGTAATCCTCAACAGATATCATGTTTAGAGCTGGCCACTCAAAGATACCAGAGTGCGGAATCAGATATATCCTGGGACAGAATCCTGTTGATCTCAAGAACTCCAATAACATCCTTTTAAATGCAACCTATATCAAAAGAACTCCGGAGCAGACTTAGTGAAAAGTCGCATCTCAAAGAGATCTTTGACATGCAGGTCCACTGATATCAGGGTAATTATCAGAGTCCTGGGACAGGCCTCTTTGGCTCACCACAGTTCATTATGATTTCCCTCATTTCATAGAGGTCTGCCTAATTTCCTCTGAAATTATTCATTCCACTGTCTAATGGCAAAATGATACGCCTTTACATTCAAATACAATTTGTTTAACCATCCCCATAATATGAAACATCCTTTAGTTTCCAATTTTTGACAATGGAAATAGATTATATTAGTATCTTTGTACGTAATACCTTTTTTTGCTCATTCTTTGATTTCTCAAGGATATAGGACTACTCTTTGAAGGTAAAGACTATCTTCTGCCCATTTGGTATCCCCATCTCTTAGTACATTTACTGAAACATAGTCGGTGCTTAATAAATGTTTATTGATTGATAGTTTAATAACTTTCTGAGCATAGTTCCAAATTGCTTTGCAGAATGGCTGAACCAAATCACAACTGCACCAACAGTCTACTAATATGCCTCTTTTCCCATAGTCCCTCCATTTGTTATTTTCCTACTTTGTCATTTTTGATGATTGAGATACAACCTCAAAGTTGCTTTAATTTGAGTTTCTCTAATTATTAGGGATTTTAAGCATTTTTTCATATGATTATTCATAGAATGGATTTCTTCCAGTCTGTTTATATCCTTTGACTACATACTGGAGAATGGATTTTAGCTCATTTTGGTCCATTCAACCTTTGAATCAGTTCTTTATATATTGTGGAAATGAGGCTTTAACAAAGAAACTTGTTGCAAAGATTTTCCCCAAATACTACCCATTTCCCTTTATTTTTACCATACTAGATGTTTGTGTAAAATTTTTTAAAATTATTCTATAATTAAATTATCCATTTTGTCTTATATAATCCTCTCTATTCCTTTTTTTAGTCAAGAACTCTTCTTCTAGCCATAGATCTGAAATGTTATTTCTTCCTTGCTCTTCTAATTTGTGATGTGATATTTAATAAATGGGCCATGTATCTATTGGGAGTTTATGTTGGTGTAGGATATAAGGTATTGTTTTAAACTTATTTTCTGCCAAAATTCTTTCCCATTTTCCCCAGAAATGTTTGTCAAATAGTGAGTCCTCCCCTTCACCCCCAATAACTGTAGTGTTTGAGTTTATCAAAGGCCATGCTCCAAATTTTATTTTTCTTCTGTAAGTTGCATACCTAATAAAATCCACTAATCAATCTCACTTTTTTAAACCAGTAACAAATTATTTTAATGATTACTGTTTGGTAGTTTAGTTTGAGATCTAGCACTGATAAATAGACTGATAGAATCCCTTCCCTTTCTTTTTTTTCTGATTTTTTTCATTATTAACTTTGTGATCCTTAATCTTTTTTTTCATGTACATGAACTTTATTATTTTCATAGCTTTATAAAGCATTCCTTTGTTGCTATTTTATTGGTACAATACTGAATAAGTATATTCATTTAGGTAGTATTGTCAATTATTAAATTGGTTCAAGCTACATGCAATATTTCTCTGATTATTTGTGTCTGTCTTTATTTTTGCAAAGGTATTTCGTACTTAGATTCACATTTAGATTCCCTGGATGAATCTTGGTATATATAATCCCAATTATTTTATAACATCTGTAAAGATTTGGAATAGAACTTTTCTTTTAGCTATTCCTGTTGGATTTTGTTACTTATATATAGAAATGCTGATGATATATGTGAATTCATCTTTTATCATTTAACTTTACTGAAATTATTCATTATTTCAATTAAATTTTCAGTTGACCCTCTAGGGTATGTTACAAAAATGCTGTGCCTACAAATGCCTAGGAATATAGCCTAGTGGCTAAAATTATGCATCAAAATATCATTATCTTTCCAAAACTAAGAGATGACAAATCCCTTTTCTGCAAATATAACTATTGTTTAAAAAAAACATAGAGAATTCAACCAATAAACTACAAAGACTGGGCAACTATCAGAGATAGAAACATTGCTCAAAATCTCTCAAACTTTACAGTTTCAAGAATAAAACTTTTAATAGATTGTGCTATACTAACATATCATATTACAATCTATCATATCATGCTATGTTGTATCATATTATATCATATATTGTATTATACTATGCTAGATTAATAACATACTCGAATCAAAAGTTTTCACAACATAGAGACCTAGCAGAATAAACCTAAGTCATGTGGGAGCAAGAGGAGGTACAGACATTACCATCATCCTCTCTGCTCCTGGAGTTGTCCTTTAAATGGTTTCAGTAAGTCTACATAAGATAAACTTACATCCCACTACTTTTATTCTATCTTTAAGAAGCAGATGTTTTATCTATTTGGCCAAGAATCTGCTGAACATTAACTCAAAAAAGGTTAATAGTGGGATAATGGCAGATCTCTAGCCCATTTCTACCTGAACTTCATTGAAAAGGATGAGGATGTGTTAATAAAAATAATCATTTATATAGTGCCCTTAAGTTTGCAAAACTTTTTACATATTTTATCTCATTTAGTCCTCACAGCTATCCTGTGAAGTGATTGTGACATTTCTGTCCCCATTTTACAGGAGAAGAAACTGAGGCTCAGAGGTTCAGTAACTTGCCTATGATCCTACAATTGTGCTGTTGTGTAGGTGGAATGAATCTTCTATGGGATGGTCTCACAAATCCTCATTTCCATATGCTGCCCTTTCTCCATTTGGAACAAGAAATCAAATCTTCATCAGTCAAATTAAATGTAAGGACAGTTAGAGTAAACAGCTATAGATTTGCTGTGTAGAGTAGTAAAAGAAAAGCAAGTCACATTTCTATTGAAAATGTTGGGTTTTCCTCATAGCAGTTCTGTAGACCTGTTAATGCAAATAGTGTTCCTATTTCACAGATGAGAAAAGTAATGCTTAAAAATATAAATGATTTATCAAAGTCACACAACTGGTAAGTAGAGGAGTCTAGAATAAAGTTCATGTCTTCTGACCCTCTAAATCCAATCTTCTTTCCACTTCTCCAGACTTTCAGAAACACTAAGGTCATGCAAATCAAAGTGTAAGAACCAGATTAGACCTTAGAGGTCATATAGTCCAGTTCCCTCATTCTATTGATAAAGAACCTGAGTCCCAGAGAAATTAAGTGAATTACCTAAAGTCACACAGGAAGCAAGTAACAGAGAGAAGGTTGGAACTCACATTCCCTGGCAACAAGTCAAGCATTCTTTTCACTACACCACAGTCTTGTTTCTGGATAGATCTTCTGGTTGTTTATAAAGGATGGATTGGGAAGAAAAGGAAGCAGCTTTCTTCTTATCTAAAGGGGAGGATCAGCTGTAGAATAAAGAATGGAGTATTTTCTTCAGGAAATATATGTCCCAGTGCCATTTCTGCCTATTGAAACTGGTCACAGTACTTCAGGCTGAGAGAGATGATCGATATCAGTGGCCTGATTGCTTTATTAAGAAAGGCTCAGTGGTGGATTTGAAAGTTTGGTGTTCAGCATCACTCTATCGTTAAAGTGACTTGTAAAGCAGATTGGCAACCTTCCTCCCACCAGAACTCCCAACTAACTGAATATAGGGCATTGTGGGCTCCAAGATTCAGGAATGCTCTTAAATTTTCCCTGTAGTCATTTCAGAAAGGAAGTTGTCACAAAGGGATTATTGACAGGATAGAGATGGTAGCATGGTGATAACTTTGAATGTAGCCACACAAGTGACTGATACTGTATTAAAGATGCAGATGGATTATGGATATTATTGATCATCATAGATCAGGAAAACCATGGACCCCTATCTATGGGAAAGAGTCCTTGCCTGACTCCAGTTGGTGGTAGAAGATGGTGGAAGCTATCTACCAAACTACAAAGAAGGAACTCTCATTTCCTTAACTATAAAACAAAAAACCTTGAGAAGGTCCCTCAGGAAGTAGAAATGAGGTAAGAAATAAGAACTTCTTTATAGGAGTCGCAGAGTTCCTTGAATCTATATCCTCTAATATATAAAGCAGCTAGGAATCCAGGATTTTTGTTTCAGGACATACTGGATTTTCCTTTCTGACAACAATCCATCTCTCATCTCCAGGACTTTGTACTGGTTTTCCTCCATGCCTAGAATGCTCTCTCTCCCCCCTGCCTGTTAGTTTGTCTGGTTTGCTTCAAGCCTTAGCCTAAATGCCACCTTCTACAGAAGACCTGTCCATCCCCCACCCCCACCAGCACTTTCCCATCTGAGACTATTTATCATCTGACATGTCTATTCCACTCTGCTTGTTTTGAATTCTGGAGGAGACATCCTTTCTAGGATAAACTGATCACTTCTTATCCTATCATCCTGCAGCTAACTCAGCCTTGGATATTCAACTCCTTCCCATCTCCCTCAGCCTCCTCTCCTCTCAGTTGGAAGGCAAGAGGGTGAAGCACTCCCAAAGTTTGCCTTGTACAGAGAGCAGTCACTAGACTTCTTGCTCACACCATTTTCTATCTCAATTCTGCCTGGTTTTAACTCCTGTGGTGTAAAACCTGATGTCCTCCCCACCTTTCCAAGATTCCTTTTGTGGCTTGTCTTCCTCCATTAGACTATAAACTCCTTGAGGGCACGGATTCTCTTTCTCCTGGTATAACAGGCCTTAATAAATATTTGTTAATTGATTGGCCATATATTTTGCATGCTTTTATTTATATCTTATCTCCCCAATTAGAATCAATCAACAATTAACAATTTTTACAGCACCCTACTATGTGCCACATACTTTGCTAGGCAATGGGGATGCAAGTACAAAAAATGAAATAATTATTTCTCACAAAAAAAAAACTTACATTCTAATGGGAAGGACAAGTACACATATTAAATATATACTACCTACATATAAAATGAATAGATAGAAACATATACAAGGTAGTTGGGTAAAGATAACTTGGAACACTAGCAGTCGGGAGACCAGGAAACATTCTGTGCAGAAGATGGTGCTTGAACTATACCTAAAACAAAAAAAGGAGCCCTGGGAAGTGTAGAGAGGTAGAGAATGAATTAAGGGCATGCCAGATACAGCATGTAGAGTAGAATTCCTTGAAGGAAGAAATTGTTTACATTTTTCTAATTTTTCTTTGCATCTCTAGACTTTGGCATAGTACCCAGCACATAATGAGTTATTAATATATACTTTTTGATCAATTAATTGACTGGGACCCTCAGAAAGAAGACAAGGCTGTTATAGTATAGAGTTGGGAAGAACTGGATAGAGTTGGGAAGAAAGGCACATTGCCCCTATCCCAGGGCTTAGAGCTGGAGGGTCGTTTAGCTTCCCCCTTCCCCTGTTTTTTTTTTTTTTAAAGCAATTGGGGTTAAGTAACTTGCTCAAGGTTACAGGGCTAGTCATTATTTATGCGTGGGTGCTCATTTTCTGAGGCCGGATCTGATCTCGGGTCATCCCAACTCCGAGGCCGGTGCTCTTACTCACTGCGCCACCTAGCCACCCCTTTAGAGCAATTGGGGTTAAGTAACTTGCCCAAGGTTACACGGCTAGGTTTTTGTTTGTGTGGATTGTGTCGGAGGCTGGCTCCGAACTCAGGTCCTTCTGACTCCAGGGCCAGCGCTCTATTCACTGCGCCACCTAGCCTCCCCCCTTCCCCTGTTTTAATGACTTCATAGTTCAAGTATAGATAATTTAGTCACTCATGAAAATCTGTTAAGCCTCCTAGCTTTCCTCTAGTGACAGGAAGTAGCGATAGTTCCTAACCATCCTGAGGGATGCCAGGATAGACCCAGAGCTAGCTCCCCATCACTGATCAAGCAGCAAAGCTATCCCAAGATATATGAAGGAATTGCTAAACTCTTGCAAAAATTTTACCTCTATAGAAAACTAAAACAAACCACAGAATTTTAGAGTTGGAAAGGAGCTCAGGGAATATCTAGGCCAACTGACACCAGAAAAAGAACCCTCACTCTACTCAACACAAATGGTAATCTAGCCTCTGCTTGAAGGCCTCCAATAAGAACATATCCATGACCAACCACAATAATCTACTCCACTGTTAGATTGAATTATTTGGGTTTTGTTTTGTTTTGTTCACATGGCAGCAAACCTAAGTTTACCTCTTTTCAACTACCATCCATCACTCCTGGCACAAAGAGAATAACGCAAATCCTTCTTCCATATGACAATCTTTAATACTTGCAGGCAGTTATCATGGCCCCCTCCCCACTTTTTTTCTGAGATAAACAACTCCACCCTTTCTATACCCATGTTTTCTCAAATTGAAATAAGCTTAAGTCTATCAGTCTAAACCAAGAACATCCCCTACAGTTAACAAATGCCAAGAGGAGAGATATAAAGGAGAGGAAAAGCTCATATCAAAAATCCAACATGACACGGCGGCTAGGTGGCACAATGAGTAAGAGTGCCAGCCCCAGAGTCAGGATGACCCGGGATCAGTTCTGGCCTCAGTAGTTAGCACCCACACTTAAATACCTAGCAGTGTAACATTGAGCAAGTTACTTAACCCCAATTGCTTAAAAAAAAAAAAAAAGAAAGAAAATCCAACATGATTCTAAGCCCATGTCCCCATCAAAAACAAACAAACAGGATTAAAAATTTACAAGAATCAGATCCAAAATATTCTCATGATTCTTTTTAAATTCATTCTCGAGCACTAAACCCTACAGACTCTAATATTCCCAGGCTGCCTAAATAACAAGAAATAAAATTTTCTAAAAACCAAATGGAAAAGATAGATGTTAAAACTTCTGTCCAACTTAATTAATGTAAACAGTTTGCTTCTTAAGATATATGTGTATGTATCTATGTACGAACACAGGAACTTTTAAATAATGTAAACATTTCCTTATAGCATTGTTCTTCCCAATTCTCCTTTGTTACAACCCATTAACTGCCTGCGTAAGGAGAAAGTGAAATTATTAATGTGCCTTCACCATAAATAATTAACCCTATCATGGGAAAAAGTGGGAAATATGGTAAAAAGAAATCATTATTCATCTTATCATAATTGATATTTATTCTCCTCTGTCTTCCTGATTATTAAAAGCTGTTAATAATACTTCTTGCTGCCACTTGCTGAAAGACAACTGAATTCATCCTCATTGATAATGATTTATTCAGAAGCACATAAATGTAGTTTGTTGCTATTGCCATTGATAAAATGGTAGGCTAACAAGAAGTCATTTAGCAAACATGTCTGTCCCTCCCATACCTTTCCATATTTCACAAATGAACCTCTTCATAAGGCACTGTCATAGTAAATTCTAAGGCATATTAGATGTTAATCCTGTGTTATTCAGTTTAAAATGTTAGAAATCACTAAATACTTTTCATTCTAAGATTACCCTGGAGTGAGATTACCTGCTCTTTTTCCATACACTTGGAACATGTGTCTTTTGGTTTTCTAAGTCACTTATCCTTGACCGCTTTCTCAATGGCCCCGTTAATTTCTCCATGCAAAATTTCCCTTCTGTTCATTTTAATGGAAATGTTCATTAGAAAAGCATAAACTGTCCACTAAGAGAATAGGAGTATGATTGGCACCAAAAGGACAGAGACCCAAATTTTTTTAAAATCCCTTTAACACGGGCTCATAGAATCAGGGTGGTACAGTGGGAAGGTCTGTACTTCTCCCTTAATATTGGTTTCCTTTTCTCGTTTATATTCTCCCTGGAGTCTTATTACATATCTGAAAAAGAAGTAGAGGAAATATATTATCATAACTTGCATTATGATTTTATATATTTCACATAAAATGCTTCATTTTATGTACTTCATATATGTATGTGTGTGTGTGTGTGTGTGTGTGTAAGAGGTCTAGAGGGATAAAATCACAGAAGCACAAATCTGAAAGTTGGCATGGATCTCATCGCCATCTAGTTCAATTCATAAGCAAAATGAATTTCTGCTATATTATACTATTCAATAAATAGTCAACCAGTCTCTTCTTGAAGCCCTCAAAGGAAGGGGAACCACAACCTCTCAAGGCAGTCCATACCACTTTTAGACAGCTGCAATTATTAGAAAGTATTGGATTGTTGTGGTGGTGGTGGTAGTGGTTGTCCCCAAGATCAAGTCTAAATTGGTTTCTTTAGAACTTCCACTAATGACCCTATGGGATCAAACAGAATAAATATAACCCCTCCTCCACATGAGAGCTTTTTGAGTACTTGAGCACAGCAATCATATCCCTCCTGCGTTTTCTCTTCTCTAGTCTAAACATGACTACTCCTTTCAACCTTTCTTTATATAATGTGAATCCAAAGCCACTCACTGTTCTGGCTGTTTTCTTAATATGCTCCATCTTATCAATGTCCTTCTTAAACTATGGTGCCCAGACTCAACACAGATCAAATCTAAAGAGGGCAGAATAGAATGTGACTAAAAGTTCTTTATTTCTGCAAACTAATCTCTCTGATGATATCCTTTACATTACTTCCACATAATCCTTAATTAATAATTTGTTAACAATTGTTCCTGCCCACTAGAAAAGAGGTATGTGCTTAAAACAACAAAATTCTGAGGGTATTAACAAATTTTATCATTACCTTTTTTCCATTTCTTTTTTCCTTCCCTCCTACCACCCTAGAGATACAAATTTTATATATATATATATATATATATATATATATATATATATATATATATATACATTTATATGTATGTATATAAAATATATATTGTATATATGTAAAATCATTCTATACATACTTATATTTATCATTTATTTCTCTGAATTCATATAGTATCTTCCTTCATATGTCCTTTGTAATTAATTTGGGCATCTATATTGGTCAAAATGACTTATTTGCTCAAAGTTGTTCTTAAAACAATATCACTGTTATTGTATCGAACATTCTCTTGGTTCTAAATAAAGAATTTTATTTCGATTAAGAACATTGGTAAAGCTATTATGTCCACTCTCACTTTTACTATTCAGCACAGATCAAGAAATGCAAATGTAGTAATAAAATATGGAAAAAATAAAGAAATAAATATCAACAAAGAAAAGCTTAAAATATCTTAAAGAGTGATAAGCTGGTTCTCTTAGGAAAACCAATAATAAAAAAATGAGACAAAGACTTTCTAAAATACCAAGATGTAAAATAAGCCCACAAAATACTCACAAATACTCACTCAAAATACTCACAAAATAATGTGTATATTACTGGCCAAAAACATAGAAAATCACCATTTCAAATTTTTAAATGTATTAAAAATTCAGATACCAACCTACAAAGACATGCATGCAAAATATGCATATTAAATCATAAAATAATGTTTATAGGAAAAAAGACCTAAATATTTGGAAGTGTATACAATCTTCATGTTTGAGTCATAGATAGTAAAGATGATATTATTGTCCCAATTCACAGATAATCAAGACAGTAATAAGATACTTCAAAGAATAAAATATTATCAAAATTCATCCTGCATAATAAAGACCAACAAATTTAAAGATTTTTTTAAAAATAAAAATAGGAATAAATAGGATTATATCCTGCCAGATTCCAAATTGTGCCAAAAACCAGTAAAAAAAATAAAAAGATAGATGAATAGAGTAGATTAAGGAAGTGAGATTTAGAACTAACTGCATAGAAGGGTCTAAGGGTTGATAAACCTAAGACCATAAATTACTGGACAAGGAATTTGTTATTCATAAAAACCTGCTGAGAATAATCAGGAACTCTGGGCATGAGGGAAGGGGAAACCTGAAATAAACCAGCACTTTATACCATAAAACAAAATTAATTCAAAGTAGATCACTGACTAAATCCCGAAACTTAAAAAAGCACAAAGGAGAATATAAGGGAAAATCTTTTCAAATGTAGATAGGAGAAAAATGTTCAATCAGTCACAATTTAGATGACCTTACAAGAGGTTCAAGATTCATTTTAAGGTGTTTCAATGAATTTTCATAGCTGAAAAGCAATATAAAAACAGAATAATAAGGAGTGATAAGGCTTAAATAAACTTGTGTTCAGTTTTTCTGATAAAAGTTTGACACACAAAATGTGTAAGGAATTAACACAATGCTTTAAGGGTTAGAACCATTCTTCAGTAGATAAGTGGTCAAAGGCTAGGAACCTACAGTCCTCCAAAGAAGAAATTCAGCCTGTCAGTAGTTAGCTGAAAAAGTGTTCTGAATTACTAAAAACTCAGAGAAATACAAAATAAAACAATATTGAAATATCACCTTGTTCTCATCATATTGGAAAAGTGTAAAAATTATTAAATGTTGGCACAGTCATAAAAAACTGATGTGCCAATTGTGAAGATAGGAAACAGTTTGATCTACGCAAAAGCAATAAGGAATCATATGAAAATAGTTTCCAAATGTTCATGCTCTATAAACCAGGTATCATTCCATAAGGTTTATATGCCAACAATATTATTGACAAGAAAAATAAAAAACAAACACATACAAAATTATTCTTAACAGTACTATTTAAGACAGCAAAACCAAATTGAAAATAGATTATGTCTTATATTTTATATATAATATAAAAATTATATTTTATATATAATATAAACAAATATATTGTACTATAGTACAGTATACAAATGTTCCCAGAAAGTATTGTGTCAAACAAAAGAAGATGGAATTTTTTTTTTAATTTAGAACTATGGAAAGACAATATAAAGAAATGCAGCTCACCTTGTGGTTCAGTGCTAGACCTGGAGTTAGGAAGACAAGTCCGAATTTAGCCTCAGACACTTACTAGTTGTGTGCAGCCTGGACACATCACCTAATTTACCTCAGTACCTTCATCTGTAAAACAAGGAAAATAATGTGTAAGATAACATTTAAGCTACTTTTTAACCCTTAGATTGCTATATTCATGCCAACTATTATGATGATGATGAAAAAGAAGAAAGTAAAAGCAAGCGGACAATAAAAATACTGAATATAACCCTGTAAATACAAATACCAGTGCATTTCATGTTGCATATATAGGATCATTTCTCAATTGTCTTTGTCATTTCCTAGAATGCTTATGTGAAAGTCAAAACAAAATTTATTCTAAAACAAAAGAAAGGAAGGAAAAGAAAATAGCTTATTATATCATGGTTGGTTAAAGCCTTATACCATGGTTTGATTAGTTTTTGCTAACAAAACACTGAGTTCATTCTCATTCTAATTAAGATTGGTAATAAACAAAATATCATAGTACCTTGAAGCATACAGGTAGTCTATAAATGTCCTATGTTTGTCCTTTGATACTCCTTTGGAACTTGTGATCTCATCCCGTGGTACAAATCCTAACCCACCCATGCCCTGACATCAGTGTCATGACAGGGTCTTCCCACACCCCACTACTTTCAGCACACAAGACTAAAGACAATTTCCCCCTGAGAAATCTAACACTTACAGTGATCAGCTCTGCTCAATTTTAAACAAGCATTGGAAAAATAAATTAATGTACAAAACAACCATTTTCCCACGGTTCCTTAGCTACTGGCATCCTTTAAGGAATACTCAGAGAACTGAAAATTCATTTCTCTTTTTATTGCCTATAAATTCTATGCATGACAAAGCTAATTCATCTTGGTACATGTCCTCTTTTAGGCACGTCAGGGGAGATTTATTGTATACTCTGAAAAAAATATGCATTGAAATATGATTTTAAGAGTTATTTTTCCTCAGAAGATTGCATTCCATGAATGTATAATTCTATACAAATGGTTAAAAACTAAGAGAGAGAGAAGGAGGATGAGAAGGGAGGGGGCTCATCATGGTGTAATGAGAAAAGATGAACTTAGATTCAGAAGAGCTCAGTTCAGATCTGGCTCCCATGCACTCTAGCTGTGTAACTAGGAGAAAAATCTCTCTGAGCTTCGTTTCCCTTATCTGTGACTAGGGAAAGTAATTCTAGCACTACCTGTGTCATAGAGTTGTAAAGAATGAACTCCACAAACCTTAATATTTTATATGAAATGTGTTATTATAATGATTTTAAACACCTAAGCATAAGGTAGAGCATTCACACACATTTGTATATGCAGACACAGCTATGGATGTCATATATGCACACATAAACATTTCTTGTGTGAGAAATAATGGCACCAGATATTTAATATGTACAAGGTGATATTAGGAACTGAAGGTGTATTTATTTTACTGAAGTCAGAATTCCATCATCAACTTTGTCTAGAGACAAAATAATAATTTGTGTTTTTAAATGAGACCTATAAATTAATACATTACATATCTGACATGCCCCCTAGTCTTGTACTAACATTCAGTAAACCTGAAATTCTTAACTGTAGATTGATGCTGACAAATAAACGATTACGATGACTTCCTCTTTGGCCAAACCTCTTAGCATCTTACTGTCAAGCTTCTTTATGACAGAAACTGGATCTAGTTCTTCTCTCCCACACTCCTCAGTCCATCATCTCACAATACAAATCACAGGAACCTAGATCTTCTCATCCTGTGTAATGTTTGTCCATACCCTTTGCATAAAAGTCCCAAGGAGAGATTTATACATCACACAGAAAATTATGTTACCATGCAGATGTGGATTATTAGAGAAAAATGTCTGTGGACACTTTCCTATTCTTTTTTCATATGCTATCAAAGATTACCATGATGTGCAAAGGATTCCTGGGATCACATTCTTTTAAATCAAAGATTTTAGATGTTAATGGAGTTTTTCAAGTACCAGATTCCATAGCATATAGATATAAACATATAGTCATGGGAAGAATTAGAGTGAAAGGTAATATATGTATGCATAAAAATAATATTTTAAATGGCTTCCTCATGTAGTATCCTTGATTAATGGACTGTCCAGATGTGTTATGCCCACAATCATTGATGAAAATAGGATACTCTAGTAACACTGTCAAATCTGTTTTGTTTCCTCTTCAAATGCTCTTGAGAATATGATAGTTGTTTAATAAGTACTTGCTAATTGAATGACAATAAACTCACTGTATGACTAAAGCACTAAACAGAAGGAAGGACAGATCTGGGTAAAGAATTTTGGCAGGAGGTTTGGGGCAGCCTAAATCTAGTCAGTATCTTTGCTTAATATAACCTTGTTATATGCAAATGTCTCAATAAATTATAAACACATAGATAAAATATTTATATTATGTATAAGAAACCCCAGAGCTGAGAGGTTTTTAACCTGGGTCTGTAAACTTTTTTATGTATTTGATAGTTATATTTCCATCTATAGTTTAACTTATAATTCTATGCTTTTTGTTTTATGCATTTAAAAATATTATTCTGAAAAGTGATCCACTGGTTTCACTAGATTGCCAATAGGATGCATGACACAAAAAGGGGTTAAGAACCCCTGCCTCTAAGTCATATCAGAACCGAAAGATACTTTAAAGGTCAGCCAGGCATCCAGTTGAAAAAGAATTAAGAAAATAATTAATTCAAACCCTGCACTTTACAATAAAGAAAAGATCAATGATAGGCCAGTAATCCAAACTGGTTTGACTATTACATTTTCTTTTAAAAAAGAAAACTAAAGAAATTTTTTCTTTTTTGCTTGTAAAAATTACATCTCTGTCTGTGTCTATTTTTGACAAGTTGATATTTAAGAACCAAGTCACACTAAACATCCCAAAGCAAATATGTAAATAAATATCTATGTGTATGCATATATGTGTATGTATACCTATAGAGAGATATAGCTATACATACATACATATGCTTCTAATGACATGTTGAGACTCACTCATGCAAAAGCAACGTATGCTTAATGGTTGATGTCAAGCTCCATGGCAAGACACATATATTTATTTGCTTCCAAATTTGGGCCATGGAGGTAAGCATCCAAGCAATGGTGTAGAGCACAGCAATTAATCACCAGGGACATTTCATTGTCAGTGAACATAAATCAAGAGGCAAGTGTTTTTGCTCACTGAGTGATATGTAACCACCATTAACATGGTGAGAAAATCTGATGCTTGTCAGTGGCCAGTGTGTATTTTGCACTCTTCTGACAAATAAGAGGCAGTATGTCTCACGTGGATGCCTTCCAGCCTAGGATTAATTTTCTTTTCCAAATATTACCTAGATAACACAACAAAACTTAAGTGTAAGCCCTCACCACCTGGACATAAGGAAGAGGAAAAAATAAGCAATCCAAATATTAATATAAATTGACTAAAAACATGTCATGCTTGAGATAATAGCTCCTGTGTATGCAAAATTTTAAGGCTAGAAAATCACTTTGATGTACTTTAACTCATGGAGATGGGCTCTCAGGGACACTGGAAATAGAAGCTATGGTTCAAAGAGGGTCTTGCCCAGAGTAACTCAGCTGATAGTTATCTGAGGTGGAATTTGAGTGTGTCCTCTTAGCTCCAAGTCCCTGGGACCTAGCCATTATCTTGGGAAATATTTGCTACTTAAACTGCCTAAAACATTGCAAATAGCAAACTAATAATGGAAAAGACTGAAACTCCCCATTTTTATGCTAATTCTTTCCCACTTCCCATCCTCCTCATCACTTAGAGGGACACCACCCATATTGTCTCTCTATTACCTCCTTCCAGCCAATCCAAGTCTGACTATGACAGTGTGATGATGGATGAACTTACTGATGGATGGACAGATGGATGACACCAATGACATTAACATAAGCTCCTTTAGAGCAGCAAATGTTTCATTTTTGTCTTTGTATGTGCCAGTGCCTAATACAACAAATGCTTAATAAATATATAGGATTGTAGAGCTATAGCTAGAAGGAACACTTAAGGTCATCTAGCACAAGGCCTTCCTTTTATAGATGTGAGCTGAATAGGTTAAGTGACTTGTCCAAGGTCATGCTGGCAGGTAACATTAAAGGTAAAATTTAATCTTGCTCCGGAGGCATTTTTTCCTTCTAATGTGCCATGGTATATACCTTGGAAATTCTTGCTCTTTTCTGATGATTAAATGTTCAGTTCACACCAAGGGTCTCAGATCAGGAAATACAGATTTACTGGAGGCCTCTAAACCAACTGTCACTACAAGGTTCAAAGGCACTGACTGACGGAAAGGGGGAGCAGGCAACAGAGGCACCCTTATGCTACCTCTATTTCACTCTTGATTGGCCTCAAGGATTGCTCATCACACAAAGTTTTAAGGGGACCTGGCTAACAAATTTTAGTTTGTTTAGAAAAACTTTCTCCATAAAGAGTTCAAAAGTAAATCTCCAGCCCATGTTATTTATTTGTCATATTCATGTTTGGTAGAGTTCAAATTAATGAGTTTATATAGCTTCCTTCCCTCTTATAGGGCATGGAGCCAAAGAAAAACTTGAAATTCTCATCAGTGAATTATTTTCCTGGATCAGACCCAGCTCTGGGGATTTATTATACCAGTTGCTTGGGCTCATATTCTCTATCCTGCAGTTGGTATCGTTGTCTAGAACCAGACCTTATTATTTTGCCACACACATTTTATATGCACTATTACTGCTTCATTCACTGTTACTGAAGAAAAGATTAAAATCCCCATAAAATACATATTAAAAACTCCCTAGAGTGAGTAGACCCAAAAACTCCGTGAGATACATTTATCGAATTCATAACCATGAGTATTAATCTCTTTGAGGTGCGTACATTAAGGGATTTTTTAAAGTAGGTTATTTACTCAACAGAACTGCTGGGCTTTATTGAGAAAATGTGTATTTAGGCCATTTGAATATACATGTAGTACTTTCCTGACAGACAAGGATAAGGAAAACAAACCAATTGCAACCCATCATCCAAACCCTTTGGTAAATGTTCACAATTAAATCATGGTATTTATTATCTCAAAATATTCCTGAATCAGGAATAGGAATTTGGGGAGTTGGAATAAGTACAACAATTGTGGCCTTTTTGAGTTTCAAGGATCACCTGTAGGGAAAAGACAGAACCCCAGGACATGAGTGCATGGTAGACTATGAAGAGGAGGTTGAAGTGGAAAAGCCATTTCATAAGGGCAGGGGAGAGACCTAGCCTGACCTCTGGTAGCTTTCTATTTTAACAACATACACAAATGTTTAGTCATTCAAATGGCTCTGTGTGCTCATCACTGGAAAGTTCTTCCGATGATGCAGAATGCTATCCATGCCAATCCAATATCAGTATTTTAATTAAATATGCTTTCTAAATAAGAGATAAGCTCTGTGGTTCCTAGATAGTTTCAGAATACCTTCAAGTATAATCCCTAATTGAGTACCCAAGGGGAAAAATGTTAATCACCCATTTCCTAGTTGTGACTCTGTGTTATTAACCCCCCAAAAAATCAACATTGACCAAAAGCAGTTGAACTCTAATTAGAAAACATGTTTTCCTTCACTCAATAGACAAGTATTGACTAAGGGTATAGAAGGTACTATACATTGTCAGATGTGACCACTCTGTCAGTTAGTTTTTGGTTAACTTTTTTTTTCCTTAATAGAAAATATCTATTTTAACCCTTGATTTAAACTCCAGTGTAAGACAATTGTGTTTTATTATGTCCCCAAGGACTCGATAAAGTACATTGCCTAAGATGCTTTGACACTGTAATATATCCACTATCTCATAGAGTCAAAAGATAATATATACTATAATGGAGATGGTATAAAGGATTTAGATAGTAAAGAAATAATAGAGTGAGTTCAACCTGCTCATTTTATTTTTTTTTTAAATTAATTTATTAGTTTAGTTTCAGTTGACAAGATTCAATTCCATAGTTCCTTGATTTTCAAATTTCCTTTACTTCCCTCCCCCCTCCCCTCATGACATCATATAGTACAGTATAGGGTCAACCTGCTCATTTTAAAGAAGATTCAAAGAGGGTTATGACTTACCCAAAGTCACACAGCAAGAGAATGACAAAGCTCTCCATTCTTCCAGGATTCATTCCACTCTACTACTCTGCCTTCTGTTTCTACTTAGCACATTGCTCTAATTATAACTGTCAGGTGTTCAAAATCACTGATTATTGCTTGATTTGTTTCTAGTGGTGGGTTTTTTAAAAACAAGCTGCAAAATAAAAGCTCCAAATTTCAATGAAACCCTAATTTCCATAATGAAGCCCCTCACATCAGAGGCCTCTCTTTTAAATTAGGGTATTCCTTTGTAACCTCTTCCCATTCCCCATCAATAACTTTTATGGTGTCCTTAGAAGACTCAGTATTTTCATTGTTGTCAGCAGTTCAGAGTGAATATCAATTTTGACTCTGTCTCTGAAGGGTTTCTCTATAAATTATTTCCTATTTACCATGTCACACCCTACCCTCTTGCTTGTCTCTTTTCAAGAAGAGCTGTAGGTAAGCCATCTATTTCTGAATAACTCTTAGGATCATAAATTTAGATCTGGAGAAGACCTTACAGATAATGGAGTCCTACCCTTTCATTTTACAAATAAGGAAACCAAGGCCCATAGGGCTCAAGACCTTGACCAAGGTCACACAGGAACAGACAGGTAGAGCTGATATTTGAATCCAGGTTCTCTGACTCTAAGTCAGATTTCACTGCATGAAGTAAATTTTGCAAAATTAAGACTAACTAGTTAAAATACATTTGTATTCTTTCATGCTTTAGTGAAACAATAGATGATATGACATTCCTACAAAATTCTTTCCATTGAAAAAGATGAAAATTTTCACCAACTGAATTTTCCAAAAGACTAGAACTGAAGTTGCTGTTATATTTCAAGATGTTTCCTTCACTGAGTTCTATTATACTTTTATAACGTTAAATTTTAGGAATTCCCTTAATTGATTCCTATATATCCAAGGTTGTATAAAGAACTAGAATGCCTCCATAAACATATTCCACCTTTAAAAGACAATCCAGGATTTCCAGAAGGTTAGCAAAGATAGAAAGACTCACCTTTCATTAATAGCCTGTATAGATTCTAGGGATTTTATCTTAACTCTTGCCATCACTGATAAACTGAGTCCCTCTGAGTGAGACTGGCCAGTCACAGTTTTCCCTCAAGATTCTAGAAGAATCCTTAAGGGGTTAGAATACCTTTTCTAATAGAATTTTCTCAAGTCTCTGTTCTAAAATATTATTATATGCAATATAAATCACAAGTTACAGTTAGTATCTACCCATATCATGAATACCATCCAATAATTAGAACCTTTGCCATTTAACCAATTAACATTAATTGACTTTTATAAAAGAATTACTAAGCAGTCATAGAATGAAGCAAATGCCATAAACCTAATGAAAAAAATTATTCTCTTTCGTGAAGAAATTAGTGTCTAATGTCTTGGCTGCTAAGTTCAATTCCCTGTTAGGACGGATACTATAGGTTGTTCCTCACTTAACATAGTTCCAGAAAATTCTGGCATTGACTCCTATTCCTTAACTCTCCTATTCCTAACCTTTCAAAGCTCAAAGGCCACAGCCCAATATGTTCCATCTTGAACATCCCTGAACTTAAGGAAAGAACAAACACAAAAAGTTAAAGAACAGAACCACCATGTATTTATGGCCAAGAATGAGAGCACATGAGAAGTTAGGAGGTTGGCCACCAAAGGGTGGTTCCTTCACTGCTATTTCTCTCTCCACCTGATGGTTTATAACCCCCCTTTTCTGACTCACAACCAGGAAAGAGAGCGTGACTTGGCACTATGAGAGATTTTTAAAGCCATACCCAATTCTGTCTCAGCAGGCAATCAAAAAAGCAAACAAGAAATAGACAGGAATCGGCCATAGAAGAACTCCCCCACTTTCAAGTGGAGAACAGAGGTCTCTGTTGCACATTCCTAGAAGACTCTTCAAATATCCACATACATGCTTGTAGGACTGAGCAGTCTCCCATTACATTTCAATTTCTGATTTTGAGAATCAGAAAAGCAGCCCACTGCTCATCCTATCCAATTACCTTTTTGATCATCTTTCACTTCTTTTTTTATTTCTTTAAATCAAATCTTACTTTCTATAATCAACAAAAATCCTCATTCTTTTCCTCCCATCTCTCGTTCCTCCAAATTTAAGAAAGAAAAGCAAAATTCCTTTTACTAACACTACAAATAATTCTCACATTGGCCACATTCAGAAAAAAAAATATATCTCATTCTACATTCATCTACATAGAGATTAACATTTCTCTATCATGAAATTAGAAGTATGTTGCAACATGATTCCTACAGAACAAAGGTGTTAAACACAAAGTCTGTTAGCTACATGGCCCACAATACTCGTGAGCATGACCCAAACCATATTAAAATATAATTGGGAAATAGTTAACAAAATAAATTAAATGCAATAAAATATAAATAATGTTACATTTTGAAACTAAGTCAATATGCAGTCCACATGAAAGTGATGTATACACATTAGGGAGTCCCATTTCTTTTTGAGTTTGACACCATTTCTCTAGAAATTATCATGGATCATTGCCCTTTTCACAGTTCCTAAATCTTTCAGTTGTATGTCTTTATACTACTATTGTCCCTGTATATTATTCTTCTAGTTCTTCTCACTTTACTCTGCATCAGTTATACAACTCTTCATAGTTTTCAGTGAAATCATGTCTCATAATATCTTCCACAACAATAATATTCATTACATTTATATACCATAACTTGTTTAACCATTCCCCAATTGGTGGACATCCCTTTCAAATTCCAATTCTTTGCCACCACAAAAAGAGTTCCTATAGGTGTTTTTGTACATCCTCACTGCTCATTTTGCTTAGAAACAACATTTCTCTTAATCTGCCCTCCCCATAATCTTTTCTCCTCCCTTTTCCTTTCTATTTCCCTATTAAATGAAATATATTTTCGTGCCTGATTATCTATCGGCTTTTCCATCCTTTGACAAATTCAGATGAAAGTGAGGTAAAAGCATCAATTGGTCTCCCTACCCCCACTTTCTTGCTTGTATAGACTTCTGCTTGCATACTCCAATTATGAAGGAAAAGTATACTCATCTTTCTTCATCCTCTTCCTCAGCCCCCAATTTATTCCTCTTCCCTCCCTTTCCATTTTTCTTTTAAGGTATCAAAACAGCTTAGCAAGAAGAGCAATGTAATTAGACCTCGTGTATACAAATACGTCTTAGAAAATTTGTGCTTTTCTAAATCTCAAGAAAAGTCAGCCAAAAAATTAGGGGAAAGTGTAATTATCCTGCAAGAAATAAAGGTTAACAATCAATATGTAGATATTCTTAGTTCAAAGGAATTCGTTGGCATTAAGTTGAAAGCAAGAGCAGAAAATGCTGCATACACTCAGAGGTTATGATTGACGTTTCCAGGAACCAGGACAGGAGCCTAAGAGGAGAGAAGTGATCAGTCAAATCTGTCAGTCTTGTTTGTAACTGTTACCATGTTATAAGCACAAAGATTTTTTTTTCAAATTTGCAAATAAAATAAATATTAACATTTATATGCATAAGACACTTGATATAAAGCCTATGAGTGAGGTTCCAAGAAATGATGTTTTGGCAGCAAATTAAATCTTTAAATCAGCAATTGTTCACAAGTGATTCTATGTAGTGCTACGAACCTTGCTAATGTTATATCATTTGATATAAATTTAATTTTTGTTGTTCAGTCAATTTTTAGTCATTTCTAACTCTTTATGATCATATTTGGGTTTTTTTTTAAAGATACTTTATTTATTTATTATTTCCTTTTCTAGCTCATTTTACAGATGAGGAAATTGAGGCAAACAGGATTAAGTGATTTGCCCAGGGTAACTCACCTAGCTAGTGTCTGAGGTCAGATTTAACCTCAGGAAGATGAGTTTTCCTGGTTCAAGGCCCAGCACTCTATCCACTAGGCCATCTAGCTGCCCAATTTAATTAATATTAAGTTATTTATTATTATATCACTTGATTATTACCCAGTAATTTTTGCTGTTATTTTTCTACTGTTTGAATATTCTCTATTTATAAATACTACTAAATTTAATCTCTTATTTATTAAACAATTTTAAAACACCCATAATAATGAATAAAGAATTTAAAGAATATCAGAAGTATTTCAAGAAAAATAGGGGCGGCTAGGTGGCGCAGTGAGTAAGAGCGCCGGCCTCGGAGTTGGGATGACCCAGGATCGAAACCGGCCTCAGAAAATGAGCACCTACACATAAATAATGACTAGCCGTGTAACCTTGAGCAAGTTACTTAACCCCAATTGCTTTTAAAAAAAAGAAAGAAAGAAAAATAAAGGAAATAGTCAACTTATTGTCATATAGACTTTAAATCACTGTCACCATCAGTTGGTTCATAAAACTAATAAGCTATGGGTTTATTACCATATCTTTTTAAACAGAAAATCTCAGAAACTTTTAGTATAACCCTTTTACAGAAAAATGATTGCTTATTATTATAGTCACTCATTATCATTTAAAAACATGTAAATGAAATATTTTGAAAAATACAGAACACCATGATTTCAGGAATTCCTAGGGATTCTTGGGAATTATGGTTTCTCATTCCAGATCCCAAAGATTTACATTACAAAGTGTTCCATTTTCTACTTTAAGTTGCTCAGGCTCTCTGAATCCAGAAGCTCCTACATTTAGTTGCCATGGAATCCAATACAGATCTAAGTAACTAACAGTTGAGGAGGCTTTCCGGCCCAGCAGCTAAATAATACAGTACAATCCAACAGGCATTGATTAAACACCGATTATGTGCAAGGCACCATGCTAGGAGCTGAGAATACAAAGATAAATGAAAAACAGTGCCTGCTCTCAACAAATCTGCCTTTTACTGGTATGGATCTATGATTATTTACGTGGAAAGTACTGACTCCTGGACTTCTGCTGAGATTTAGGTGAATTCCCAGATATTTCTACTTTTAAAGGCCCCATATCCCTGCAGCCTAGCCATCAACAGTTGTATTGACTTTTGTGTTGCCACTGGACTTCAGTAACTCTGGAAGATAATATGAGGTCAATGACCTGGGGCAACATGGTCTCACTCAAATCTAATTCACGTGCAAATCAAGACATCACCCCGTGGTGTCATTGGTTCTCTTCAAAAATAAAGGACGAATAAGAACTAAGATCACTGCCACCACTCATGACCAAGCTCCTACTGGGGAAGCAACCTTAATTGCTGGGGAAAAACTCCAAAATCCCCAGAGAATGTAAGAGCACAAAGGGACTAGATAGAAAGTGAATAGATTTTGATCCAGAAAGAACCTCAGAAATCATGTAATCTAGCACCCATAGTTTAGAAATAAGGAAACATGGCCCAGAAGGATCAAATGCTTCCCAAAGGGCACAAAGGAAACTGACTCAAGTGGGATTGGGCCCCAGGTCCCAGATGTTCCTTTCACCGCATCATGCAAGCTCTACTCCATTTTCCTCCTGGAAGAAAACAATGATGGGGGTGGCTAGGTGGCACAGTGAGTAGAGCATCGGCCCTGGAGTCAGAAGGACCTGAGTTCGGATCCGACCTCCGACACTTAACGTACACAAAAATAAAAATCTAGCCGTGTGGCCTTGGGCAAGTTACTTAACCCCAATTGCCCACCAAAAAAAAAAAAAAAAAGAAAGAAAGCAATGATGAAAAATGATCTCCTTGTGATCACTCTCAGTTATCTTCTCCTATGAGCTAGACATGGGTAATAGCTTTATTTTGTTTTTGAATAGAGGAAAACGTTGGATCTTTCTAATTTAGGTGATATATTTTTAATGCATTTTTGGAGGGGGGAAGGCAAGGCAATTGGGGTTAAATGACTTGCCCAAGATCACACAGCTAGTGTCTGAGACCAGATTTGAATTCCGATCCTCCTGACTCCAGGGCCAATGCTCTATTCACTGCAGCACCTAGCTGCCCCTAGATGAGATTATCTACCCCTGACTTCAACTTGTGAAGAGTACAGGATTGAAAATTCTCTTTACATGTAATTAGAAAAAAATTAAATACAATCATATTTTTTAAAAAGAGTATAGGGCTGACAAAGCAGGGTTTATAAGTATGATCTTTCTGTGCCTGTCTAGAGCTACCAAATTAAATGAGCATTTATTAAGCCTACAATGCACTAGATATTGCACTAGGCAGTGGGGACCAAAAGACAAAAATGAAACAGTCCCTGCCTCCCCTAGGGAAGCTTACATTCTACTTGGAAAAAAGCATCATGAATACAGATAGCTAAGTATACAATAAACACAAAGTATTATTTGATTTTATTTTGAGGTGAGCAGAGCAAGGAAAGGCTTGTTGACTCTTAAAAAAATTGTGTTTGAGCTTTAGCCTGGAATAACAACAACAAATAACTAACACTTATGAAGCCCTTTCAAGTTTACAAAACATTCCATATATATTATCTTATTTGATCTTCACAATTTTGTGAAGTTGGTGCTATAATTATCCCCATTTTATAGTGGAGAAAAAGAAGGCTGGGAGAGATCAAGTGACTTACCCAGTATACTAGTTAAGTTATAGTATCCTATATGGCCATACAGCTATGTTAATTCCTGAGGCATCTAGGTGGCTCACTAGATAGAGTTTGGGGCCTGGAATCAGGAAGATTCGTTTTCCTGAGTTCAAATCTGGACTCAGACACTAGTTGTGTGACCCCAGAGGAAGTCACTTACCCCTGTTTACCTCAGTTTCCTCATCTGTAAAATGAGTAGGGGAAGAAAATGGCAAACCACTTCAGTATCTTTGCCAAGAAAATGCCAGATGGGGTCATGAAAAGTCTGACACACTGAAAACGACTGAATATCAACAGCAAAGGTCAGTGATTTTGATCCCCTGAGGAAGCCCAGCATGGAAATGAGCCATTTCTACAATGAAATGTTGGCAAATCTCCATTATAGACCAACTTATGGGAAAGAGATGAAATCACAGTCAGATTCTGAGAGGGATCATTATACTGCTTGAAATGACCGGATAATAAGAGACAGAATTCCAACTCGGGTCTTCCTGACACAAAATCCAGCCCTCTATCTACTTCAGCCCAATGTTGCCTCAGTAAATAATATTTGTATTTCTGGCCCTAGAATAAAAACCCTGACTATATTTAACCCAGCTAAAATAACTGGAAAAGAAGAATCAAAGTCTTTCTCAGTATATAATCTTTTTACCATTGTATCCCAAAGGTGAAAAATTTGACCTTTAGGGCTCCATTTGCTTTTTAAAAATCATTTAAAAAGGTTAAAAATGCCTTTAACTGTACCCCTTAACGAAAGTTCTACTCCCTATTCAACAGGTGCAACATTTAATTCTGAATGAGCTGATAATTTGGCTACTTGACATATTTCTCCAGAACCTACTATTTATGGTGTCATTTTTTAAAAATACCAACTTACTCTAATGTGATTCACTTTCTGAAAAGACTGCATATTTTCGAATGGCAGTCTGTTAATGTTTCAGTGTGTTAAGACAATAATGCATGATTGAGTTTTCACTAATGAATACAATCTGTTTTAAATGACTTGAGGAGGTTTATGGATTGCACCAGTCTCTCCAGCCAAACCAAAGTTAGTCATTACAATAGGAGGAACTCAGGTTAGACAACGTTTACAAATACAGAACTTAGGAAACATGCGGATATGTGAGCAAAGAAAGCAGGTTGTTTAACATTCTGTTCCAAAGGTTTAAGATCGTCAACTCTGGAATGACAGCTGGCATTTTTAGAGCACTTTAAGGTTTGAAGAATACTATATGTGTGTGTGTGTGTGTGTGTGTGTGTGTGTGTGTGTGTGTGCATGATCTCATTTGACATTCACAACAACTTTACAAGGAAAGTGCTATTATTATCCCCATTTTATAGATGACAAAACTTAGTTTGAGTGGCTTGACCAGGATCATACAATAAATGTCTAGAGACTGAATACAATAAGAGACTGGTGTTGAATTCAGGTCTCCTTGAATTGAAGTCCAGCATTCTAAGTACTGTGCCATCTAGAAACCTAGGAATAGTTGAAATCCTATAGTGCTTTATAAAGAGTGCTGACTTCTTCATGAGAAAGTGGGCTTTTGAAAGTGAATCCCAGCTTTTCAACTTATTGCCTGTGAGACCTTGGGCAAAGTTCCTTAAGCTCTCTGGCCTTCCATTCGTTCATCTATAAATAAGCAACGTGCTAGAGAGGAAGGAAAATTGGAACACAAATCAGAGAATCTCTTCATTGAAAAGGGCAGCAAAAGTCATTGAGTTCAAAGGGCATTTGAAGAGAAATCACCTTTAAGTTACTGCCTGCCAGTGGTCAGCTAGTCTCAACCTGAAAACTTCCTATGATGGTGAGCTCCCTATTGCCTGAGGCAACCCATCCCATATTAGTATAGATCTTATTAGATGTAGCCCAACCTTCCAGCCTGTTGGAATCTCTTCCCCAAATCCCACTATATAATGAAGAAGAGATCTCTCAGCTTTGCATCATCTACAAAACATTCAATCTCTGTCTTCATTCAAGTCACTGATAAATATATGTGTGTAACTATATATGTATAGGTGTGTATATGTGTGTGTATATATATATATATATATATATATATATACACAGATAGAGAGAAACCATCACAATATAATTGGTTTGTCTTACATTCCTATGCACTTTATTTTATCCATTTAAAAGCACAATTGTGAGACAAGGTTGCTAGGCTTCGTCTGATTGCCAAAGTAGTCCATAACATTAAAAATGAAATAAAGACCCCTTTTTTAAAGAGTTGCCTGGAGTACCATGAGTTTAAGTTTAAATTATATAGCAAGTTTGTGTCAGGGGTGAACTTTGAACCCAGGACTGCCTACATCTGAGATCAGCTCTCTAGTCATGATGTAAATTCAAAAATTTAGTAGAGACAAGAAATTCACATTTAGGAGATTATGAAGACAGCTTTTTTTAAAAAGGCAATGCAGGTGGAAAATCCCCCAGAGTTAGAAACACTTGGTGGCAAACAGCAGTGACATGTGACAAATTTCCTTCTCCCTTGGTCACTTATGGCATGGGTTAGGCAATAAATCACATATCAGGGGGATGGTGAGACTCTGTAACTGCATGTCAGAGACACAAGCCCAGATTAATGGCGTTTTGGGACATGGGCTAATTAAATCAATGTAGCTCCAACAGTCACAGGAAGTCCTTCAAGTTTTGTCATCTCAGAGAAAAGGTACCCAAGACGACCAGTCAAAAACAACAGCAGCCAACAGCAAAAACACTGTGTTTTTGATCTTTCGTCTCCTATGGGACCATTTGTTTCAATGACTGAATTGTATTAAGTGCCTTTTCCAAGGGATTTGTGATTTATCTCCCCTACTCCCATGTAGCTGACATCAGAACTTATTTTCCATTGAAGAGTTCAACACTATTCTAGCCCCATTCTACTGTGATATGGGGATCCGGAGAAGGAAGGAGCATTCATCTATTTCACAAAGAACTATAGTTGAGTTTTCTACTCCACCTGAGAGAAAGAATTTAGACAAATAGGCCCTAGATCCTATCTCCAGGCAATTATCATACAGGAAGCATCCATGAAGAAAATGGCCAGCTTTGAAGAGGCCCACCTCAGTCGCCCTGGGAGAAAATGCCCGATCATCATTAATGGATGGTGATTATAGACCAGATGTAAGAGATGGAAACAACTTCATTACATTCACATTCATGAATTAATTGCCATAATTCTCATACTTCAGAAATTAACCTCTTGTCCAAGAGAGGTCATGTTAAATGTCAGCCCCAGATGGAACATAGAAGGGCATTCAGATGAGAGATCATCAACACAGGTGGCTAAACAGCTGTGCCTTCTTTCTTCAAAGAGAAACAAATTTATTGGAAACCATTGTCCTAAAGCAGGGTTCTTAACCTGGGCTCCATGGACCCTGAAGGAATCTGTGGGGAGATTCATCTTGGAGCTTTTAGTATGTGAATATCTATTTCATTATCATTTATTTCCTTTGTAATCCCTTCATTTCATTTTATGTATTTAAAAATATTCTTCTGAGTCCAGATATTTCACAAGACTGCCAAAGGGGTCCATAAAACAAGAAAGGATAAGAACCCCAACCCTAAAGAAAGGGAAATCATGTCCAGGGGAAACCCATTTCTACCTTTGAAAGATTCTGCATCGAGAGGCTAGGTAATAGCTGAACCAAAAGCCAGAATGTGAGTATTTGGAATGATATAGTGATCTGCCTTTTCAGACTGCCAAACACCAAATGGCAAATCCTGAGTGAACATGGAATTCAACTTGCTCAGGTTTAAGGCAGAAAACACTTCCCTAACAATTAAAACAAAAACATCCCTGGAAATTAAACTATGTTTTTTATCAAGTTAACGGTGGCAAATCCCACACGGGCTCACTCTGACTCAGTAATTTAACTGCAAGTGGATTCTCCTTTCATCTTCATTAAGTAAATATGTTCTCCTGAGCGCTCCAACATAGAAGCTATAAAGGACAATGAAAATAAGGGTGGATGGGTTGAAATCTCAACTCTATTACGTAATATCTCTGGGAACTCAAACAAGTCTCCTCATTTCTCTGGAACTCAGGGGTTGGACTGGGTGACTTTCAAAGTCTCTTGCCTATCTCTGATCCTAGAAACTTCCACCAAATGATTAAGCCAAGATCTGATATTAAAGACAGAGGAATTTTTTTTGAGAAGCAGTGTGGTATGATGGCCAGAAAGTTGGTCTGGAAGTCAAAAAGGTCAGGTTCTAATCTCACCTAAGACACAATATCTGTTTTCCAGATCAAGTCACTTAACCTCCCAATGTTTGAGATAACTTTAAGAACATCAATTGCAGAGAACATATTGACCCACATGAATAGAAGGAAGCCCCTCCTGCATTAGTTCCCTACATAAAAAAAATTAGAGCTCTAGTAAGCCACTCTATTTTCTAAAGCATTAAAGTTCAAGATTGATGAGTGAAACCAACCAGTATTATATAATGACTAATCTGTCAGAAGAAAAATTAAAATACAGTTCATAGGCAATACCCAGCAGAAGGAACCTTTTAGAAATAAAATAATCATAGGGCAATGATGAGGAACTAATAGTTTCTAAGGAAACTTAAAAATAAAGGTGTTAAAGCTGTGTGACACTGGGAGTAGAACACTGCATATAAAATCAGACTGGGTCAATGTGTTGATTATTTTTGCTGAATTGTATTATTCCCCTTTTTTATACTTTCTTATAAGGGAAGAGGAAGGAGAGAGATATCATGGGAAATGCTGATGATGTAAAGACAATAGAGATCAATAATTGAAAAACAAACAGCTGAAGATGAGTTCTGGGTACTACTGCCCACATCCATTATCATATGGCTGAATTCTATAGTGAGCTTTAGAAGAAACAGTTTATCATACTTGTTCCAGGGGAATACTTTAGCCGTTAATCTTGACCAATTGGCCCTCACTTTACAAATGCAGATTATAATTCTTTTTCGACTTAGTAGATCTTCAATAGCTGCTGAGGTCAACATGGTGATATTTCTCTGAACTTCTGACTGATCTTAAAGTGGCAGACATACAACCCATCATCAAACTTGAACCCAAGGCTCGAAGCCAAAGCTGCGAATTGATGCACTTGGGTTAGTATCATACAGCCCATCAGAGGAAGTGACCTCCCTCAGTGAATGCCCTCAGTTAATGGTCAAGGGAGGAAAGTACAGGCCAGGTAAAGAGCTCACAGTCACCTGACACCAGATAACATTATTTATAACTAATTAGCCATTCCAAGTATTGAGCTCTGTGGTTTCCATGCAGCTGGACTACAAGTAATGTCAGCATCCTCTAAATTCTACACCCTGGAACAAATTACACATTTCTGTGTAATTATAGCTCTGTGAAAACCTCTTCAGTTTGGCATAGACCTGCCAGAGCTGTGAGCATAGCCTTCAAAAACCGAGTCACCTCCACCCCACAATGAGGCATCAGAATAAGCCAAGGAGTTGTGGGAATAAATTAACTCATCTTCCAGACTCAGTCATTTTGTTCTATGAATTGAGAACAAAAAATATGCATGAGTGTTTAAACTAAGAGATTTCTGCAGGCTATGTTCAGGTACCTTTATACCTGTAAAGGCATGTAAACATCCTCTTCATCTGCATTTCACCACCTCTGAAACAGAAAGATAGAGAGATAGCATGGCACTGAACTCCCATGGGACCTACCTCCTAGGGCAGGTAAAGAGCTCACAGCCACCTGACACCAGATAACATTATTTATAACTAATTAGCCATTCCAAGTGTTGAGCTTTGTGGTTTCTGTGCTGCTGGACTACAAGTAATGTCAGCATCCTCTAAATTCTACACCCTGGAACAAATCTCCAGTCATTTCTGTGTAATTTTGGCTTAGAAATCATTGAAGTTTTGATATTGATTGTAATTCCCTATTGCTCCAAGGATACTCTCAGGGATTATAAATTGGAGGGGGTCATTTGTATTGGCAGAGGGGATTCCTCACTGGGAGTTCCCTTTATCAATGAGCTCACAAATATGATCTTCCCCTCCAAAAAATTCACATGGCAATTTAAGGTTTGTTACAACGTTTCCTTTTTACATACCTGTGAGGTAGGTAGTATGAGCATCATAACCCCCATTTTACAATCTCAAGGGTTAAATGACTTGCCCATAGACACTTAGCTTAGAAAGTATCTGAGGCCTCGAGATTAAGCTTAGTACACATTTCACTAAGTTATGCTGTCTCTCCATTGGGGCATTACACTATAAAGAACTGGAAGAACGGCTCACTGTCATTGCCATTTTCTTAAAGAATGAATAGGGGGCAGCTAGGTGGCACAGTGAATAGAGCACCGGCCCTGGAGTCAGGAGGACCTGAGTTCAAATCCAGCATCAGACACAACACAAAACCTAGCTGTGTGACCCTGTGCAAGTCATTTAATTCCAATTGTCCTCCAAAAAGAAAAATAAAAAAAAAAGAATTAATAGAAGGTCAAGGTTAACGTGAAAAGACCAAAAAAGTGGGAGAGAATCTCAAGAGACACCATGGAGAAGAAACATTAAATAAAACAACCCTTGGACTGAGAGTAGAAGAAACAGAGATGAAAAGAGTCATTGTTATTGTTATTATTATTATAAATGGTTATTTCATTTAGAATTGGGCAAAAAAACCCACTCTTTGGGATACAGAAGGTCCAAACTCAATTTGCCAACTTATTAAATGGTATTGAATGAAGCTATGCCATTCATATCCAAATGTACGCTTGCTATTTCAGTTTCTTTCTCAATATCATCTTACTTCAGATAAATATCACATTTCAGCAGGACTTTCATGAACAGTAGCTGACAAAAATGTTAAATGAACATTAGTGGAATTTGCTTCTTTTGACTATTCTGTAGTTTAAAGCTTCTGGTACTGTAGCAACTGATAATTTCTACAGTCCTAGTCTTCATAGTCTAGAAAAGCAGTGGACTTGGAATTCATTTCCCAATTGATAAATTATCAAAGGAGATGAACAGGCAGTTTTCAGAATAAGAAATTAAAGATATCCATATGAAAAAAAATGGCCTAAATCACTATTGATTAGAGCAGGGTTGGGGAATCTGAGGCCTCAAGGCCACATATAATCCTCTAGGTCCTCAAGTACAACCCTTTGACTAAATCCAAACTTCACAGAACAAATCCTCTTAATAAAACGATTTCTTCTATAAATGTGGACTCAATCAAAAGGCTTCATCTAAGGACCTAGAAGATCACATGTGGCCTGGAGGTTACAGGTTCCCCATCCCTGGATTAGAGAAATGCAAATTAAAACAGCTCTGAGGTACCACGTCATACCTTTCTGGCTAATATGACAGAAAAGAAAAATTATTAATGTTGGAGAAGATGTGGGAAAATTGGAACACTAATGCATTGTTGGTGGAGTTGTAAACTGATCCAACCAATTCGCAAGAGCAATTTGGAACTGTGCCAAAAGGAATATAAAATTGTGCATACCCTTTGATCCAGCAATATCACTATTAGGTCTGTATCCCAAAGAGATCACATAAAAGAGAGAAAGACCCACATGTACAAAAATATTTATAGCAGCTCTTTTTGTGATGGCAAAGAACTGGAAATTGAGAGGATGCCCATCAGTCAGGGACTGGCTGAAGAAATTGTGGTATATGAATGTAATGGAATACTGTTGTTCTATAAGAAATGATGATCAGGTGGATTTCAGGAAGGCTTACATGAATTGATGTCTTGGGGAGAGAGGAGGGAAGGGAGGAAGGGAGAAAATTTGGGACTCAAAATCTTACAAAAATGAATGCTGAAAACTATCTTTATACGTAATTGGAAAAAATAAAATACTATTAAAAATTCAGAAAAGGGGAAAATAATATAAAAAAGGAAAGCACTGAACCTGGAGTTCAAAGGCTGCATTTGAACCTCAGCTTCAGACACCTACCGCTCTGTGCCTCAGTTTCCACATCTGTAAAAATGTAAATAATTCTAGGTAGCTATGTCGTAAGAGTGCTGGAGTTGGAATAAGGAAGACCAGGCTTCAAATCCTGCCTCAAATACTAACTCTGTGATCCAGGGCAAATCATTTAAGCCCTTTCTGCTTCACTCAGTTTCTTTGCTTGTAAAATGGAGTAATCATAACACCCAACTCACAGTGCTATCTTGAAGATCAAATGATATAATATATGTAAAGTACTCTGTAAACCTTAAAGCTTTAAAGGTGGGCCTTGGGGAGGGATATTCCTGGGTAAACAGACCACAGGGACAGTAGGTTCTTTTAAGGCAGGGAAGTCCCAGGAGCTAATGGGAGTTTCAGGATGAGCCAGCCTTTGATCTCCACTCTGTCACAGGCTATGCAGCTCAAGTAGCAACACAGAGGAGGCCAGTGGCTTTGGTCAGTGCTGGAGGTTACAACTGGACTTCTGCTCCTATCTTTCCCTTATTCAATATTCAGTCCCAATTTCTCCTGGACATTTTGGTTTTTTAACAAGGGGGAAGGGATTCTTTATTGGACAACCAGGAACCAGGTTTCTAAATCTGAGGTTCAAAAATATCAGATCTACGTTCTGCAATATATTCAAAGATTTAAAATCAGCTAGATTATTAATCAAAGAAGGTTAATTTTTCATCTGTGGAACGCAGTGGATAGCACAATGGGTTTGGATTCAGAAAGACCTCAGTTCAAATCCAACCTCAGATATTTACTACTTGTATTAATGGGCAAATAATTTTATCTTTGCCTCAGTTTCCTCAACTGTAAAATGGGGATTATAATAGCACTTATTTTACAGGATTGTGAGGGTCAAATGAGATAATAATTGTAAAGTTCCTGCCATATAGTTTTTGTTCGAGTGTTTTAGTCACGTACGACTCTCTGTGATCCCATGTTGGGCTTTTCTTGGCAAAGATACTAAAGTGGTTTGCCATTTCCTTCTCCAGCTCATATTACAGATGAGGAATCAGGGAAAACAGGGTTAAGTGGCTTGCCAGGGTCACATAGCTAGTAAATGTCTGGAATTGAACTCATAAAAATGAGTCTTCATGAGTCCAAGCTGAGGGCTCTATCCACTGAGCCATCTAGGCACCCCTGACAAAGTAGTAAATGCTTGCTCCCTTCCCCCCCACCACCACTGCAGGATAAATTTAAGAAAAGCATTAAATTTGGAGATCTAAGTGATTACATCCTTGAGAGATTAATTAAGACTTTGCATGACTAAAAATACTATGGAAAGATGGCAAACTAATCTCAAGGATTAGCCAACAAAAGGTAGTAAGAACTTTAGCTATGCAAGAAAAATCATAGGGATCTGTAATTCCTACCACTTTAATTTATAAAAAGTACTTATAGAGCTTAGTTCAAATCATAGACTAAATATGTATATTATATATATGTATACATATACATATATATATATATACACACACACACACACACACACAGAGGGATTGTGTAGTGTTCCAAATGTCAGTGCAAATTAAGCTAGTAAAGCTTTAAATTATTATAATATAAATTATTATAATATATGGTACATGTATATGTTATATATAACCTATAGATGACATATAATTACATATTTCTATATAATTCTATGCATGTATATATACATTCAATTATATGTATATGTCTGTAGATAGATAATATGTAGATAGATAGACTGACAGAAAGACAAACATATAAATATAAAATAGACACATGGATAGACATAGATAGATAGATAGATATACAGACAATGGATGGATGGATGGATGGATGGATCCTGAGCTGCTTCTTAAAGAGACAAACTCTATAATATAGAGGTAAGGAATAGATCCATTCCATATATGGGGGACAGCAAATGCAAAAACAAAGATGGAAGACTCACCATGAATGGGAACAGAGAGAAGACCAATTAGAGTGGATCACAGAGTAATCTGTAATCTGCCAAGAGGAGGAGTCATGCCTAATGTGCGATGGGGCTGGAAAGATTGGTTGAGTCCATGTCTATTTAAAATAGGGATTTTAAAGCTAACTGGAGGAGTTAATATTTTTTGAAAAGCAAGAGGCCACTGGAAGTGACTAAGGGAGGGAATCCCATGGTCAGATCTGCATTTAAGGAAAGTCCCTTTAGCAGCAGTGTGTAGGGTGAACAGGAATGAGGAGAGACTGGAGGCAGGGAGACCAGGTAGGAGTTGTAATACCTTAAGCCCAAACTGTGTGAATGGAAAGATGATGACCAACATGAGAGATATTGGAAAAGTAGAAACAGGCAAAAATGTGGTAACTGATAAAATATTGGGGGTGAGAAGTCAAGGATAATGCCAAGAGCTGGATAATGAGACATTGGAAGAATAGTGTTTCCTTCTATTGAAATAGGAAAGTTTAGAAGAAGAGAGCATTCCCCAACCTAGAGGGTTATTCTACACATCTATAAAAAGCAAAAAGTCTGCAGTAGACTGAATAAACAATTTGCCTCACGTATACACACATTTTGGGGGCTTAAGGGGAGAACACACCTCAGATCTCACACACACTTCTAGAGAGAAACTCTTCTTACCAATGCAGATGAGCAGCCCTTCTGCCATTTAGAGAATTGTGTGGGGCACTCAAAAGTTGATAAGGGTCCCTTGTGTATATCAGAGGTAGGAGATGAACACAATCCTGACTTTGAGGTCAGTTCTCTATTGACTAAATCACATGGCCACAACTATTATTTTCAAAATTACATCCTTAAGTCCTGATTCATCACTGCCTCAATTGCCTGAGTCTGAGTTTCCTCAGACCCACTCCATATAAGAGTAGGCCCTACTATTCCTCCCAATCATCTCCTACCCAGCCTCCATGCCCCCAACCAGGAACCAAATCCTGGGAGGACTAAACGCTTTTATCCTATCCTAGGGCCCCAATGCCCTCATCTGTGGTTGCCTCAGTTGCTCAATATATCTAGGCCCAGCCTTCATTCATGCTTCATTTCACTCACTCCCTATCCATCTCCAACTTAGCCAATATGCTGACTGGGCATCTCCCCTTCTCTCTCCTCCCATTCCTCCCCACACCCCACTTTCCAGTTCTGGAAAAATTCTCAAATCAACAGTGCCATTGCTCCAAGAAAGTGTATGTTAATATACTCCCTGATGTTTTTCCCCACCTTCCCTGTAATTTTCCAACCCAAATTAGCCATCCCTAACCACCACTCCTCTATGTGTTCTCTCCTTCTATTAGAATATAATCTCCTGGGGGCAGCTAGGTGGCACAGTGAGTAGAGCACCAGCCCTGGAGTCAGGAGGATCTGAGTTCAAATTCAGACTCAGATACTTAACACTTACTGGCTGTGTGAACTTGAGCAAGTCACTTAACCTCAATTGCCCTGCCCTCCCCCCTCCAAAAATAAAAAAGAAGAATGTAATCTCCTTAAGGGTAGTCTTCAATTTTTATTTGTACACTCATCATTTAGCACAAAGCTATATTCTTAATGAATCTAAATTTATTATTATTAATAAATGCTTTTTCATTCATGAATACATTCACTCATATGTCTATCAAAGTCATTGGTAACAATATTAAATTCCACAGGACCCAGGACTCCACTAGATACTACCTTCCAAGCTGACAATAAGTCACTGATGACTATTCCTTGGATCTGGTCAGCTGACTATAAATATACTTACAACTGTACTACCTAACTCACACCTCTCCAATTTGTCTACAATGGCAAGAGAGATTTCATGAAACGTATCATTACAGTCACCAGAGCATTGATGTGATCTGCCGGTTCAAAAGCAGGTCAAAAACGTGTCCAAGTTACCGTGTTGTCTTAAGAACTCTAGTTCATCTTAGTTGTTATCTATATTTTGTGTATTTGTTGTTTCCTTCTTAGGTTTTATCTCCTATGAATTTCTGGGCATCTTTACTATTATTTTTTCCTACATTGTAACTACTCTCTCTGTGATTTATATTAGTAGATACACATAGGCAGATTACTCCCTCACCTAGTGATTAGATTTATAAAATGACAGTAAAGTATAAAATAATAGTTTAACCAGCCTTTGCTAGATTTGCTATGTAGCTAAGAACCCATCACTCCTATGTTTTGGTCTAGAAAAACAAAATCTGCACTTGAATACCATCTTCTTAACCAATAACTTCCCAAATTGACCTTTCTTTTCTGAAGCCCTTGTGTTTGATGAACAGCAATGATGAAAATGCAGTCTATGCCCCTCCCCATGCTGCTTGATTTCTTGTCCAATATTTCATCATTATTAGCAATGATTTCTATATTTCTTCTGGCAGAATACTTGGCTACAATCTACATTCACAGAAGTAGTATTCATCAGTTTGACAGGTCTGGGAAATTTTCCTATATTCATGACCTCCCAGAAAGACAGCAGACCTTGCCATTGTTAATGTAAAGCTACAAAATAGTTGATTCAGTTTCTCTCATTGTGAAGTTACCAATCCCTTCTATTTAACTCTTCTTCCTCTGACACCGGATGGCCTCTCACCTAATGGCACACGGATTACAAGGTGTCATGCTCAGAGGTAAAGCAATTCCTTCATCTTCAGGTTTAGCTCCCGGCTCTTAGGAAGAACCTTGTAGCTATGTTTAGTGGTCCTTCTCCCCTCCCCTTCTCTGTATCACATTCTTCCACCTTCAGGCTTCCTGACACAAGTGAGGATTCATTTCTGCCTCTTTGGAGCCTTTTTTACTCCTTTGTTTAATATACATTGAACACCATTTTATTTATGAGGAAATAATTCATTCTCCCTAATAACATAGAGAATGAAGAATCATTCTTTCAGCCCCTTTTATCTTCTCTTCATAAAAGAAAATTCACCTGTACTTTAACCTTAGATAACAGTTATTTGCTCATGGCAGAAAATCAAAAATGATATTCTAGATATATGCAAAATCTTCCCTGCTTTCCATATTTTAATAGTATTTTTTCAATTATATGTAAGGATGATTTTTGTAGCATTCATTTTTACAAGATTCTGAGTTACAAATTTTTCTTCCTCCTTCTCCCCCCCTTCCTAAAATGGTAAGGAATTTGAAATGGGTTATATATGTGCTACCATGTAAAATGTATTTCCATATGAGTCATAGTCATGAAAGAAGAAACAGATCAAAAAGAAAAAATGAAAAAATAAAGTGAAAATATTATGATTCAATCTGCACTGAGTACATCAGTTTCCATATTTTATTATAATAATATTCCTCACTGTTTTGAGGCAGATGGTCTTACCACCATCTTACAGATGAGGAAACTGAGGTTTATGAAGTTTCAATCATTTGTCCTGGTTTGCATGACTAGTAAGCATATGAAATGGGATCCAAAACCAAGTCTTGACTCCAAGTCTAGCAATTCAGTCATCAACTTCTCAAGACCTGGGAATTTCTAGTTGTGTAAATTTCTGGTTTGGGAAATAATTATTTCAATACATTAGTAATTTCTTTAATATAACTCTTACCTTTATAGATGTTGATGTCAATCCCCACTCCACACCCTATTCCATTTGCAGTGGCAAAAAAAAAAAATCACCCAATACCCAGACTGTAGAGGATGAGGTAGCTTAGCTCTCAGAAAAATGATACACATTTCAGTCAGTACTTCAGGCAGTACTTAAATACTTTTCAGTTGATGACATTCTGATGTTACTTATAGTCCAGTGATACAACTTTCAAGAATCACATATTGCTTCCAAGAATACTGAAAAGGAAAGTAAATAGAACCTTTCATCAAATAAAAGTAATGATATAGTCAATTTTTATTTTAAAAAACTTGTAAGTTTCCTTGAAGACTTACTCAAAAACCCTACATCTAGGATATGTGTTGGACATGTATTCTACTAAGGCTTAACATTTATATTATGTTAAGATTTGCAAAGGGATCTTGCAAAAATACATCTTGTGATCCTTCCAACAATACTAAGCATGAGGAAAATATGAAAGAGATATTATTATCTCCGTGTTTCAGATGAGAAAATTGAGAGTCAGAAATTAAGGTTATTTGACCACAGTGCTACAACCAGTAAGTATCTAGACTGAGATTTGAATCCACAATTCTTCTGAGATTAACATTCTTTCCACCACACCATGTTACCTATATAGATGCAAAGGGAGAGCTAATGTTCAGAGTGGATGACCTTTCAGAGCCTCCATTATTCATTAAGAAATCACAAAAGAATTATTCAATCACATTCTGTATGCTCTACCTACCAAGGCAGACATATATAGGCACTTAATATTAGCTGAATCTAAAGCATCTGGATGAATGCCTTGAAACTAAACCAGGTGATTAATCTTATCAATTTACCGTCATCACTTCATTATTTGCAGTTATAACTTGGTCCTAGAAGCATAATATCACAGATCTAGAACTAGAAAAGACTGAGTGTACATCTCATCTGAGCCCTTCATTTTAAACATAAAGAAACTGATGCCCAGGGGTGGAGCCAGGATGGCGAAGTAGAAACAGCGCGTCCAAGCCACTCTCCCCCCAGATCACCTCCAAACTATGTAAAAGGGGACTCTAAAAAACTTCTGGAGCCCCAGCACCCACAGAACAACACAGAGAAGCTAACCTCCCGCTGAGGACAGCCCAGCAGCCCTACAGGAAGGACCAGCACAGTACACTGGGAGCCGGCAGCACAGCGCACAGTGTGCAGGGAGCCAAGCACAGGTCTGCCTGAGGCACAGTTTTAGCCGCAGGGCGGCTGGGCCAGCAGCCAGCTGGAGGGACCCCAGAACACCAGCAGCTGTGGCGATTCCAGAATTATCAACATAGACATGCCTAGGACAAAGTGAGAGGTTAGTGCCCTGTAGACTTTGGGACCAGTATTTGGGGAACGTGTCGGCTTCCTCCCCTGGGGGCTAGAAGCCACTGAGGAGACATGCCATTTTGTAGTTTTCAGAGGCAGCTCCAGCTCCTGGCCTGCGAACTGTAGGGAGATCCAGCGATCAGACTTGGGGGTTAATTCCTCTTGCTTTAACCTCCCTGGATCTGGATTGTGATCTGGGGTGGAGCTCGTGGGTGGGTTTCCAGCTTGCCAGAAATGGAAGTTGTCCCCCCACATGTTTGGGATGAAAGTTCCCCTGTCTGGTGGCAGAGCTATACTGTGGCAACTAGCCCAGAAATCAAGTAATTAAGTGGCAACATGCCAAGGCAAAGGAAACAAATTAAACAGAAAAATGCAACCTTAGACTCCTACTTTGGGGGCAAAGAAGATCAAAGCATAGAACAGGAGGAGGACTATGAGGTCAGAAATCCTGCTCCAAAAGCCCCAAAGGAACACATGAGTGGGTTACAGGCCACAGAGGACCTTAAGAGGGACTTTAAAAATCAAATAAGAGAAGTGGAGGAAAATTGGGAAGAGAAATGAGAAGGATGCAGGAAAAGTATGAAATGAGGGTCAACAGCCTAACTGAGGAAAACAACACCTTAAAAAATAGACTGACTCAAATGGCAAAGGAGGCCCAAAAGGGCAATGAGGAGAAGAATGCCTTAAAAAATCGAATTTGCCAGATGGAAAAAGAATCTCAAAAGTTCACTGAGGAGATTCATTTCCTCAGAGTTAGACTGGAGCAAATGGAAGCTAATGACTTCATGAGAAATCAAGATGCTGTTAAGCAGATCCAAACAAATAAAAGATTAGAAGGCAATGTGAAATATCTCATGGGAAAAACCACTGACCTGGAAAATAGATCCAGGAGAGACAATTTAAAAATTATTGGACTACCTGAAAACCATGATCAAAGAAAGAGCCTAAAAATCACCCTTCAAGAAATTCTCAAGGAAAATTTCCCTGATGTGTTAGATCCAGAGGGCAAAATAGAGGTTGAAAGAATCCACCAATCACCTCCTGAAAAAGATCCCAAAAAGAAAACTCCCAGGAATGTTATAGCCAGGTTCCAGAATCCCCAGATCAAGGAGAAAATACTACAAGCAGCCAGGAAGAAACAATTTCAATATTGTGGAAACACAATCAGAATAGCCCAGGACCTGGCAGCTTCTACACTGAGGGATCGAAGGGCATGGAATATGATATTCCAGAGGGCAAAAGAACTGGGAATGAACCCAAGGGTCACCTACCAGCAAAACTGAGTATTTTGTTTCAGGGGAAAATATGGTCATTCAGTGGAATAGAGGACTTTCAAGCATTCTTGAGGAAAAAACCAGAGTTGAATAGAAAATTTGACACCAAGACACAAGAAGCAAGAGATGCCTGGAGGTAATCAGGGAAAAGAAATCAGAAGGAACTTATCAAAGTTGAACTATTTACATTCCTATATGGAAAAACAATAACGGTGACTGATGAAATCTTTCTCAGTATGAAAATAATGGAAGAAGATTCTATGGTCATATGAATACATATGTGAATGTGTGTATATATGTTTACAGCTATATATGGATAGAGGGCATAGATTGAATTTGTTGGGAAGGGAGGGTACTCAAGGGGTGAAATTATGAGGTGAGAGAGGAAAGTGGCAAGAGGAGATGGGGAGAGACAGGGTAGGGTAAACTATCTCATGTAGAAGAAGCAAGGGGAAGTGGCTGCAAGGGAGGGGGAAAATAGGAAGGCAAAAAGGCAAAACCACATTCTCATTGAATTTGGTTCAGGGAGAGAATGACATACATACTAAATGGGATATCTCAACCTGCAGCAGAATAGCGGAAGGGGGATGAGAGGAGGGATGATGAATGGGAGGGCATCCTTGGGGGGAGGGAGGCTGGAAGTACCCAGTATAGAAGAGGGACAGGATCAAGTAGGGAATGGACCAGGTGGGGGGCTGGGATGAGGGGGAGGGAATTATAAGCAGCCTTGTACAATATATCTACTATGGTAATGTTCTGCATAGCTAGACATGTACAACATATACTGAATTACTTATCTTCCTGGAGGGAATGGGTGACAAGGGAGGAAGGGAATGGATCTGAAATTCGAGGTCTTAAAATTAAATGTTTCAAATATATATAAATACTATTATTAATACTCTTTTGCTTGTAATTGGGAGATAAGATGTGCAGGCATTGGGACACAGAGATTCACCTTCCTCTAATGGAAAAGTCAAAGAGGGTACGGGAGAGGATATGGGAGAGAGCAGATTGGAGGAAGTGATATCTTGTGGGACTGCTATTCTGGGAGGGTGGGTAGGGGAAAAACATGGGGGGAAAATAATTGTAACTCAAAATCTGGTGGAAATGAATGATGTAAAACAGAAGTTAATAAAGCATTTGTTTAAAAGAAAAAAGAAACTGATGCCCAAGGAATTTAAATGACTTGACCAAAATAAAACAGGTATTTAGAATCAAAAGAGGAATTTGAAACAAGGCCTTCTGATTCCAATGTACTTTCTCAGTAACAAAAGTCAGATATAAGGAAAATTACAACAATGATAGAAACAAATAAATCAAATGTTGTTTGTTTTCAGCACCTACTGCCTCAACCTTCTTCCCTACAAAATAGGCAAGTATTCTTAGAACATAAAAAAAAAGTCAAATTAACACACAGGAAGATGCAGATGTTCCTGTCTCAGAATAATCTATTATCTTTCATTCCCGTGGTCTTCAAATCTAAATTGCAAGACTTGAAAAGATCTGGTCTTTTATGTATAAAGCCATTTTCAGGAATTCGTACAATAGAGTTTGTCTATATCTGTGATCAATGCATTTAAGCAATTAATGCATAATATGACAAAAGTGACATGAGAACCAACTCATGGCTTATTTTTAATAAGCACTAATACAGTTACACTGTTCTTGCCAGACTACTCTTCCACAAACATTTGGCTTGCCAGATTATATCCATGAAAATTAATGATCTGTCACTGGGCTTGCGTATGGTCTAATGAAGTAGTTAGTCAATGTGATTGAAGTCAGGGGTGAGAAGCACGCTTCTTCCTTTCTTGATAAAACTCTTTCCTCCTCACTTGCACAAATTCAATTAGGTGAAAGTAAAAAGAAAAAAATTAATTACTGCAGCCCACCAATTTTGTATTTGTGAGCAATTGAAAAGGGCTTTGTTGGTGTTCAAATCCTTCCCTACAATGAAATGGAGATAAATAGAAGACATAACAAGAAAGAAAATGCATTTATAATTATTTTGGCTTTGTCAAAAGCAAAATCCATAATTCACAAAAGAGCTATCTACAGAAGGAAATAAATAATTCTCAGAAAGCAGGTTGCAGGAGCTATACACAAGTTCATTTTCTTCAGCTAGCATAGTCTAAGAGGGAAGATGGCAAAGAAGAAAGAAGATTGACCTTGGAGCCAAGAAAACCTGAATCTGAGTCTTGCCTCTGGCACATACTAAAGTGTGACCAAGTGTGATCAAGTCACTTAATCTCTTAGTGGCCCAGGCAGTTTCCTAGGAATATGAGTTGTAGATGAGTTGTTAATCTGTATTCGTGAAAGGATTTTCTGTAATGAGTTTCCCAATCACAGGTCTATACCTCCTTTCCCAAAAGTTGTTTAAACAGAATACAATAAATCAATCAATAGACATATGTGAAGCTTCTGCTACATGCCAGATCCCATGTTAGGCACTGGGAAGTTGAAAATATAAATGAAATTGTTCTGACCCTCAAATAGATTAGATTTTATTAAATATGTGGGAGAAAGAAGCATAAGAGACAGTCTCTGTCTTAGAAATCATGCAGTTTTGTAGAAAATATGCTATACTAGGGGGCGGAGCCAAGATGGCGGAGTAGAAACAGCTCTTCCCAGCCTCTCTGCCCCCAGATTCCCCACAAACTATGTAAAAAAGGACTGTGAACAACTTCTGGAGCGCCAGCACCCACAGAATGACACAGAGAAGCTAACCTCCCGCTGAGGACAGCCCAGCAGCCCTGTAGGAAGGACCAGCGCAGCCTGCAGAGCGCAGGAGCCGAGCCGAGCCGAGCCCAGGTCCGCATGAGCCGAGGTTTTAGCCCCAGGGCGGCAGGGCCAACAGCCAGCTGGAGGAACCCCAGAACACCAGCAGCTGTGGCGATTCCAGAATTATCAACATAGACATGCCTAGGACAAAGTAAGAGGTTAGTGTCCTATGGACTTTGGGACCTGTATTTGGGGAATGCGTCAGCTCCCTCCCCTGGGGGCTAGAAGCCGCTGAGGAGACACGCCATTTTGTAGTTTTCAGAGGCATTTCCGGCTCCCAGCCTACAAATCGTGGGGAGATCCAGCGATCAGTCTTGGGGGGTAATCGCTCTTGCTTTAACCTCCCTGGATCTGGATTGTGATCTAGGGTGGAAGCTGTGGGTGGGTTTACAGCTTGCCAGAAACGGAAGTTGCCCCCCACACATTCGGGACGAAAATTCCTCTAGCTGGCCTTAAAGCCATAGTGTGGCAACAAGCCCAAAAGTCAAGCAATTAAGTGGCAACATGCCAAGGCAAAGGAAACAGAAAAATGCAACCCTAGACTCCTATTTTGGGGGCATAGAGCGGGAAAAGGACTGTGAGGTCAGAAGTCCTGCTCCAAAAGCCCCAGGGGAAAACATGAGCGGGTTGCAGGCCATAGAGGACCTTAAGAAGGACTTTAAAAATCAAATAAGAGAAGTGGAGGAAAAATTGGAAAGAGAAATGAGAAGGATGCAGGAAAAGTATGAAAGGAGGGTCAACAGCCTGACTGAGGAAAACAACACCTTAAAAAATAGACTAGCTCAAATGGCAAAGGAGGCCCAAAAGGGCAATGAGGAGAAGAATGCCTTAAAAAGTCGAATTTGCCAGATGGAAAAAGAATCTCAAAAGTTCACTGAGGAGATTCATTCCTTCAGAGTTAGACTGGAGCAAATGGAAGCTAATGACTTTATGAGAAATCAAGATGCTGTTAAGCAGATCCAAACAAATGAAAGATTAGAAGGCAATGTGAAATATCTCATGGGAAAAACCACTGACCTGGAAATAGATCCAGGAGAGACAATTTAAAAATTATTGGACTACCTGAAAGCCATGATCAAGGAAAGAACCTAGAAATCACCCTTCAAGAAATTCTCAAGGAAAACTGCCCTGATGTTGTAGATCCAGAGGGCAAAATAGAGGTTGAAAGAATCCACAGATCACCTCCTGAAAAAGATCCCAAAAAGAAAACTCCCAGGAATATTATAGCCAGGTTCCAGAATCCCCAGATCAAGGAGAAAATACTACAAGCAGCCAGGAAGAAACAATTTCAATATTGTGGAAACACAATCAGAATAGCCCAGGACTTGGCAGCTTCTACACTGAGGGATTGAAGGGCATGGAATATGATATTCCAGAGGGCAAAAGAACTGGGAATGAACCCAAGGGTCACCTACCCAGCAAAACTGAGTATTTTGTTTCAGGGGAAAATATGGTCATTCAGTGGAATAGAGGACTTTCAAGCATTCTTGAGGAAAAAACCAGAGTTGAATAAAAAATTTGACATCCAGACACAAGAAGCAAGAGATGCCTGAGAAGGTAATCAGGGAAAAGAAATCAAAAGGAACTTATCAAAGTTGAACTATTTACATTCCTTTATGGAAAAGCAATAACTGTGACTGATGATATCTTTCTCACTATGAAAATAATGGAAGAAGGGGGTGTGGTCATATGAATACATATGTGAATGTGTGTGTATATGGTTACAGTTATATATGGATAGAGGGCATAGGTTGAATTTGTTGGGAAGGGAGAATACTCAAGGGATGAAATTATGAGGTGAGAGAGGAAAGTGGCAAGAGGAGATGGGGAGAGACAGGGTAGGGTAAACTATCCCATGTAGAAGAAGCAAGGGGAAGTGGTTGCAAAGGAGGGGGAGAATAAGGAAGGCTAAAAAGGCAAAACCACATTCACATTGAATTTGGTTCAGGGAGAAAATGACATACATACTAAATGGGATATCTCAACCTGCAGCAGGATAGGGGGAAGGGGGATGAGAGGAGGGATGATGGATGGGAGGGCATTGTTGGGGTGAGGGGAGGTTGGAAGTACCCACTATAGAAGAGGGACAGGATTATGTAGGGAATAGACCAGGTGGGGGGTGGGATGAGTGGGAGGGAATTATAAGCAGCCTTGTACAATATATCTACTATGATAATGTCTTGCATAGCTAGACATGTACAACATATACTGAATTACTTATCTCCCAAGAAGGAATGGGTGATAAGGGAGGAAGGAAATGGATCTGAAATTCGAGGTCTTAACATTAAATGTTTCAAATATATATAAATACTATTATTAATACTCTTTCGCTTGTAATAGGGAGATAAGATGTGCAGGCATTGGACACAAAGATTCACCTTCCTCTAATGGAAAAGTCGATGGGGGTATAGGAGAAGGTATGGGAGAGAGCAGATTGGAGGAAGTGATATCTTGTGGGACTACTATTCTGGGAGGTTGGGTAGGGGAATAATGGGGGGAAAATGATTGTAACTCAAAATCTGGCGGAAATGAATGATGTAAAACAGAAGTTAATAAAGCATTTGTTTACTTGACCAATAAAAAAAAAGAAAAAAAAATATGCTATACTAGTTTTCACTGTCCTAAAGGAGCAATTAATCAATATACTTCCTCTGTCCTATCCTCCTCCTCATCTCTGTCAGTTTCCAAATGGATGATACTCCTGACTCCTTGCAACTGAAATTCCTCACACTTCTTAGCCACATACCAGGATACCTCCTCTACCCAACAATTCAAGAAATTACTCCTCTTCCATTTCTAATTGGGATTCTCTCTACCCACCCATCCTTACCTCTTGGCTCAGCTACAACAAATATGCAAACAAAACTTCAATAAAGAGGTTTATAAAGCATTTTTATCATGACAGATGTGGACAGTAGGTAGGACTTACATTGTCATTTCCATGTTATAGCTGAAGAAATTATGACTGAGAGATTGACATGGCATTAAAACCAGGAGACTTGGGTTCAAGTGCCATCTGATTGTTTAGTCATTTTTCGAATATGCTCAACCCTCCATGACCCTATTTGGGATTTTCTTGGTCAAAACACTGGAATGATTTCAGATTTGTTTCTCCAGTTCATTTTATAAATGAGGAAACAGAGGTATATAGGGTTAAGTGACTTGCCCAGAGTCATATAGCTAGTAAGTATCTGAGGCTGGATTTGAACACAGAAAGATGAGTCTTCCTAGAACTCTATCCACTATGTCACCTGGTTGCCCAATAGTTGAAGAAATTAAAACTCTGAGAGACTGACATGGCATCAAAACCAGTCTGTATTAAAGGCTCCATCTTTAATACATACTATGTGACACTGGGTAAGTCACTTATCCACTCGATGCTTACAGACAATTCTCTAAGTCTATAAGTTGTAGAGAAAGTTGAATTGACAGAGAAAGTTCCTGATATCAGGGGAAATTATAGGTTCAGTCTCCTATTCATTCTCCCCAAGAATATAAGAGCCTAGAGGACAGAAATTGGTTTTCATTTTGTCTTTACATTCCCACTATACCTTCTACATAGTAAACATTCAAAAAATCACTGTTGGGTTGAATTGGATTAGCTTGGATAAAAAGGCTCTCAATACTGCCAATGAGAGATAACGTGTCTCTCATCTGAAGACAAGTATAGGGAAGACTGCGGAGGCTGGCCACCAGGCATTGATTTCATTTGGTCATATCATTTAAGGGGGATAAGAAGTGACCCTTCTTTGTGGAATCCAAAGAAATGACAGAATTTTTGAAGAAAATATAAAATCCACATGAGTAAGTCACAATCATCTAATGGTTCTCATAAAGAAAAAGGTTAATGGCTTTATAACATCATTCCTCAAAAAATCCATTCTTAAAAAGCAATTTTATTTTTGGCAGATTTGCAAAGTAGTCATTTAGACTTAGTCACCACCCTCCAAAGAATGGCTTTTTCTGGAATAATTTTTGGGATGCTTTGATTAATTTATCAAATTATTCCATCCCTTTTGTCCAGAATACTACTGAGAATGCATGGAAATCACATGAATTCCATGTGAAAACATGTCTACTCATGATGTACTTAGGAAACACCTAGTATGAATAATAAATATGGGAAGGAGCTGTGATTGTGGGAGTGAGTGGAATCTCTCCACCAAGTATATCTCCTCAGTTAGGCTTGGTGAATAAGTCCAGATGAGTTGTCTGAGAGATCAAGCAGCTGAATTATTTTCTGAATTTCAAACCTTGGTCTTCCTTACTTTAAGTGCAGCATTCTCTCCACAGTGTGAGGTTGCCTCTCAAAGTTTTAACATTTGGGGGAAATGTAGACAGACAAGAGGGAAAGGAAAAGAGAAGGCAGAAGAAGAGAGGAGAAAGAAGGGAGAAGAAGAGAGGAGGAGAATGAGAAGGGATGAGGAAAAGGGAGGGGGGAAGAAAGGAAGGAAAGAAGGAAGGAAGGAAGGAAGGAAGGAAGGAAGGAAGGAAGGAAGGAAGGAAGGAAGGAAGGAAGGAAGAATAGAGGGTGGGAGGGACACAGAAGGAGGAAGAAAGGAGAGGAAAGGAGGAAGGAGGGAGGGAGAGAATGAAGGAGGAAGGAAGGAGAGAGGAAGGAAGGAAATGGAAAGAGGAAGGAAGGAAGAGGGGAAGAAAGGGAGGGAGGAAAAAGGAAGGAGAGAGAGAGGAGAGAGGGAGAAAGGGAGGAAGAAAAGGAGGAAGGAAGGAAAGGAGAGAGAGAGGAAGGGAGGGAAGAAAGGAAGGCTAGTAGAAGTGGGCTTATGCATCCTAGTTATGGAAGCTGAGAAGGGACTGATAGCCTAGAAGGATAGGAAAGGAAATGTCTCGGGTCTTAGTGTTTAATACTTCTTTCCAAAAAGAAGAGGATAAAGAAGAATGGGCTTAAATTGCAGGGAACAGAATCGGCCCATTATACCACAAAAATAAGCTCCTTTTAGTACATGGGTTCAAGATATTAGGCCAAGTTCACAGTAGAGCCTGTGGTATGACCATGTCAAAAAAAATTTAAGAAATAGAATTATATATAAAATGAGTAACTAACTGAAATGGCTGAATTGCCATCCTCCTCAAAGAGAAAGTGATGGAGAGGGTGACCTCCCAGCATCCCTTTCAGTCTATCAGCTCCCTTTCATGTGTTCAGGCTATGATTTTTAGCCTCACTTCCATCATAAGGCACTAATGTCAGATTGGGAGTTATCTATAGAGCCCCAGTCATCTTTCTTCTGTGTCCTCTGCCTCTCTATGCCCTTCACTATCAAGATTGCCAGACATGGCTGTTTCTATTCATTTTTCTTAGTAAAAGCCAGTCATCAGGAAGCACAACAAAAGGACATGAGACACTCTGTAGGCAACAGAGGACAGAGTGCTGTTTCAAGTTTAAGGGTGTCAAGCAGCAGTACGCCCAGCTCTGCCACCAGCACAAACATATTTCCTAATAAAAGAAAGTGGTGTCACCTCCCTGTGGGCAGTGCTGGTGGCACTTTAGACAGTAATAAGAAGAATATGATTTGAATAGAAATAGATTCAAAAGAGCATTAATAATAGAATGATGATAGTGCTAAGTGTACATTTATTTTTTCTTTTCAGCATGTATCAACCAAAAAGAAAAATGAGCAGTATTCAAAAACTCTCTAATCACCTATCAATTCTAATTATATTTCTGGACTGTCACAGCAGGAAAAGCCGTGTGTGTGTGTGTGTGTGTGTGTGTGTGTGTGTGTGTGTGTGTGTGTGTTATTCCTCTAGCATCTCATTGGACAGATCATCATTACATAAATGTACTGAAGACAAGAAGAGAAATGTTCTTTAGTTCAACATCTAAAGTACCTGGGGAAGTTTGGGGCCAGTCACAGAAAGGATATATTTCCCAGGAGAGTTTTGAACTAGACCCAAAATAGACCAAATTAAGCATATTTGCAGCATCAATTTCACTTAGTTTGAAATTGACTCAGACCTTGCAATTGCAGTGGACGAGTAGCAATGATGTGCCATTATAGGGGGTGTCCCAAAAGCCTTGCTGCATTTTTTAAGCTTCAATAGCTTAACAGGTTTTGTCCACTTAAAACCACACTAAGACTTTTGGGACACCCTATATAGTGTTTCCAGGCCCCCAAAGCATTTTGTATATATCTGACCTGTATCACCATTTTATGAGATAAGACCTATAGGCATCACTGACCACATCTTATGGACAAGAGGCCCAGAGAACTTAACTGACTTACCCAGTTATATAATAATAAGTGTCAGAGTCAGGATTTGAACAAAGGTTCCTTCTAATTTCAGATCCAACAGGTCCTCCACTTCACCAGGAGTTCTTAACCTGGAGTCTATGGTTTTATGTTTCATTTTGATAACTGTATTTTGATATAATTTGTTTCCTTCATAGTATTTTGTGCATTAAAAAACATTATTCTGAGAAGGGGTTCTAAAACTTCACCAGACTACCAATGTGGGCCATAACAGAAAAATAGTTTAAGGCCCCATGCACTATATACCATGCTGCCTCTCTAATAACCAGAGAGTTCTTGTACGTATTCTAAAAACAGCAGAAACCATAGGGCTACGTAAAAAAAAATTGATGTGATGAACCCACTCATATAATCATTAAAATGAAACTAACACCCTATCAGGGGTGGGGAACCGACAGTCTTGAGGCCACATGTAGCTTTCTAGGCCCTTCGGTGAGGCCTTTTAACTGAGTCTAAGTTTTAAAGAACAAATCCTTTTATTAAGGGAATTTGTTCTGTGAAGGTTGGATTCTGTCAAAGGACCACACTTAAGGAACTAGAGAGCCATATGTGGCCTTGAGGCTGCAGGTTCCCCATCTCTGTTTTTTTTCTCATTTGGAAACAATTAGAGGCTATTTCAGATAAAGCATATACTGGAACACTCTCCTCATAACTCTCAAAATGTTCATGTTACCATGGAGAAGCACACTAGGGGGTCAAATCTACATATAACTTTCAGAACCCTGGCACCTCAGACTCTGCCAGCCTCAGTAGCTATCCTTTCACTGCTCCCACACGTGCAGGCACTGACCTCTTCCATCGAGTCATTCTTTCTGCTGACACATGCTACATTGACTTACTGTCATGCTACATACTGTCACATTCTCATACTCTAATCCCTAAACTCTGTATCAGTTTCTTATTTTGTTCTTATTTGTCCTTCATGCTCAGAGACCAATTACATCACAAGGGTGATGTCTTGACTTGTGCACGAATTGGATTGAAGTGAGGAGAAGCTGAGCAAAGTTGTTGGTCCCACTCTCTTCCCCAGAGTCATTGAAGTCCAGTGGCAAGACAAAAGTCAAAATGACTGGTGACAGCCTAGGAGGTAGTACATGACCTTTACCATTCCAAATTTAAAATCTTTCCCAGGCTTCAGTTTGTCTGAGGCAACACCCATTCAATGACTATACTAACAGCACTTATGCTCTGTTATTTCCATCTAAAATACATTTAGTCAGTAGCCTCTAAAAAGCATATTAATATTCTTTAAGGAGTCAAAGGATTTGCAAACATGTCTGAAAGCTATGAACTGATGCTGACCTTTTGCCACCATCCTGCATCAGCTGTCCACCTCTTGAGTCTACGAAAAGATGTGTTGGCATTGCCAAGCATGAAGTTTTTCTAATGCCTTCATAGCCTTGAGGATATATTTTATTTTACTTAATTTAAATATTTCATGTGAATTTGTCTTATTATTTCAACTGGCCTGCAAACTCATGGAGGACAGATACCTGTCTTAATTGGCACCCAGGGAATTTGGAGTGGATATGGATATGGTGCTGGATTTAGAGTCAGGTTCCCATCCTGCCCCAGATACTTACTAGTTCTATAACCCTGGGTAGGCCATTTAGTCTCTCTCAGTCTCATCTTCCTCATCTGTAAAATGGGGCAAAATCTATGCACTTACCTCACAAATTTGTCATGATAAACAAGATCACATATGACAATTCACCTTAAAGTGCTATATTCGTGTCAGTTGTAGCTCTTGTTACATGATTCATGGATGCAAAATAAGATAATAGAGAGCTGGCCTCAGAGCCAGGAAGATCTGGGTTCAAGTCCCCTCAATATCACATCCTGCCCTGCCACCCTGGGCACGTCACTTAACGTCTCAGTGCTAAGGACAATTCTCTTAAGACTGTAAGTTGAAGAGAAGGTACCAACCTTCACTGGTAGAGGGAATTTTCTCATCCAGGAATATACTGAAATGTGAAATTACATGTCCAGTTCCTATTGCAATAGGATGAGTGAATAAATATGCTGTAGCAATGAAGGAGGCTGAGCAAATTCCCACAAGGTCTGGCTATAAGCCCTAATTTCCAGGAGTGCCACAGCCCACTGCCATTTCTTCCTTCACCATCTCAAAAGCTATCAAATAAATAGGTTATTCCACAGGCCAGTGGGCAAGTGCCTCACTGTCCAAACCTAGAGCCTGGCCAGCAGAATAATACTCAGATCCCTGGTCCATCTTTAAGAGATTCTGAGTTATTCAGACACTACCAAAATATCCCCCTAAGCCCTGTGATCAGGGATAGGGCTGCAGTCTTTGGCTTGTAAGCACTGCAAATGATAATCAGGAGACACAGGAATGGACTCAGTGACCCCCTGAGGTTCCTGCCTCTCCTCCAATTCTCTGCTTCAACAAACTCGGCTGCCAGAAAAACACCACTAATGAGATTTCACTGTGGATGGAATTCACCAAGCTTTCCTGTCAACGCTTCTTGCCAGTTGTTGTCTCATTTCTCCTTTAGTTTTGAAGTTAAATTTTCAGACAACCAAATATTACTCCAGCATGAAAGGAGAATATAGCAGTATCCGGATTAGACTGTAAAAACAAAATAACACTTACATCCAGTTTTTCATGTTTCTTATCTGCCTTTGTTGGGATACATCTTCTAGGCCAATATTTGCAAAATACTTAGCATGGTGCCTGGCATAAAGCAGGCATTATATAAATGTATATTCTCTTCCCTCCCCAGTTGAATTGAATTCACCATTTATTAAATACCTACCTATCATGTATATATCAAGCTTTATGCTTGGCATAAGTTAATAATTCTGCACTTACTATACACTAGGTATGGTGAAAGAAATCAATCAATCAAAAATCTTATTCAGTACCTACTATGTGCCAGAAACTGCCCTAGACACACGAATCAAGAAGAGTGTAAGAAAAATGTATCTACAAAAGTTTTACCAAAATTATGTTAGAAACATTCTTTAGAATTACTCAGACCTTTGCTTCATCTCAGCTGGAAACAAAATAGGATCTGAATAAGGTATGGGATGAGAAATGTTTCCAGAACAAGCTGCAGTGAAGAAAAGAAATTCCTTTATTTTCAATTCAGTCACTGACCAGCGACTACTCACCAATATTTAGGAAGTCCATGGATATTGCTTTCAATTTCTATTTCAACTACAAGAATTTCTACTTTCCCCAACAGCATGGGAGAAAGGCCACCAACCAAGGAGAAATAGCTGAGCTAGCAGGAGGCAGTAGGGCTGCCTAGGACTACTAGAGGTTAGACATTTGTTTTCCTCTTTCTGGACCTAGGGTTCCATTAGTGGGAAAAACTCTATGTATGGACCCTCCCTCTATCATACAGCTTAGCATGTTATCTACAACTTACAGCCACAGAGTAGGAAGTCTTGACCATTTTTTAAATTCATAGACCCCTTGGAGGTCTTTCTCATAATGCTGCTTTTAAATGAAAATAAAATAAAATAAAAATACCTAAGGTTACAAAGAAAACCAAGCATATTGAAACACAGTTATGAAAATTTATTTTTAAAAGTTCACAGACTCCCGGGTAAGAACCTCTACTCTAAGATAGTTTCCTGACACTGAGAAATGTGATGACTTACCCACTTTCACACAACTATATGAGTCAGAGGCAAGATTTAAATTCAGGTCTTCCTGACTCCAGCTAAGTAAAACTGCCTTGCTGAAGGGGGTGGAAAGGGGCACACAGGCTGCTTAAACAAAAGCCCTAAGCTTCTACAACTCAGTTTGAACTGGGGAGAAGTATTGCCTGTCTGCTCTCAAAGCATTTTGACTTCTCCTTTGACAGGAGAGGCAGAGTGGCTTGAGTGTCAGAAAGGCCAGTGTCAGAAAGACTCAGGATTAAGTCTTGATACTGACATATAATGGCTGTGTGATACCGGGTGTCCTATGTAGCTGCTGAAGATCATGAATCCCAGATCAGATGCCAAATGACATTGGCAGAGGGAGATACCTCTGTATAATGAGGAGAAAGCAGTGAAAGCATGGACCTGAACTTTGTTCTCCTAATGTTTAGACCATAAGTGGGTGAAACTTTGGCCAATCGTTTAACAGCAGTCATAACATAGTCAAATACTGAAGCTCATTATTAATTAGATTAGAAAACAAGCAGAAGTCTTTTTTTTTCTTTTCCTGGTGTGGGTTCATCTAAAGAAAACCATTTTTCTGCTCCTAAAGTATTTGACATTAGGAGGTTAAAGCAATGGAAGGCATTTGGAAATGGAAAGGGAAGACATGGAAAACATACCTCACATGAAGGTCATAATTATTGGCACTTGTACAGCACTTTAAGATTTGAAAAACATTACATACATTATTTCATTGAGCCTCACAGCAACATTGCACAGTGATTTATTATTACCCAATTTGAATGGCACTATGCCTATGTTTAGAGTCATTAGGTCTAACGATTCATAAAAATTATGAGCCATAGAAAGGAATTACCCTCAAGCAAGTGGAAGACTCTAATGGGGCTATGAACTCTATTTTCACTGGTCAAGGGTTCTGCAAACACTATTGTGTTTTTATTTTAGTTCTGCTAAGTCTTCTCCCCCCCAAGTTTTGACCTGCATGCTTACTCAACAATCACAGAAATTACAGATTGGTGTAATTTATAATGGCATTGGTAGAAGTCTGGACAGGGATCAGCTTATGCATTCCAAGTCCCTTTTATAAAGAGTGCTTTTTGGCTAGATGCCTCAAAATATTCTCTTCCAACTAGACTACCCCACCTACCTCTATATTGAGCAAGACAAGCTGGCCAAGAGGCATGACCCCTTCCAAGCTGATTTTTATTGCTATTATGGTACCGTTCAGTCTTGTTCTATTTATTATATTTGATACCTGTCATAAAGCTGAAATAATCAGCATTTGATGTCAGTGTAAAAAAATCATTCCTCAGGCCAAATCATGCCAGATACAATCAACAGCCTTATGTCAACTTCCCTTTCTGTATGCATATAATTACACTTATAGGGCATCATTTTCTAAAACTTAAAGAACTTATACGTATGTTTACCTCTTCCTAGAGTCCGGGAGAAACACACCACTATCAACCTCTCTTTGAAAGAAAGGCATACAAATAAGTTTTTAAAATTAATTTTACTCTGTATTTGATTCTGGTTTTTCAGTAGTAATAGATTTCAAATATCTAGAGGATACCCACGCTGTCACTGAAAATATTGGGGAAACTCGTTCTGATCCTTAATTTCTTGAAAAATCAAGAAATCAAGGTTAAGTCCACTGAAGTAAAGTATTCAATTCAAATCATTCTTTTTGTTCTTGTTCAGTCGTTTTTCAATCATGTCCAACTCTTCATGACCCTATTTGGGATTTTCTTGGCAAAAATATTGGAGTACTTTGCAATTTCCTTCTCCAGCTCATTTTGCAGATGAGGAAACTGAGGGAAACAGGGTTAAGTGACTTGCCCAGATTCATACAGTAAGTAAGTATCTGAGACCAGATTTGAACTTGAGAAGATGAGTCTCCTACTCTATGCTGGGCACTCTATCTACTGCACTATTGAATTATCCTAGAAAATTGTATTAAGAGCTTGTTCTGTGCAAGGTCCTATGTTTTTCATTGATGATACAAAGATGAAAATCAACACAGTCTCTGCTTTCAGAAGTCTTACAGTCTGGTAGGTGGAATCAGAAAGGGATGCAAATTACTACACCAGAAAATAGAATATGGTGGGTATATACAAAAGGTAAATCCAGATAGTGTAGTAGTCTATTCAAAATCTGCCTCTGTCACAAACTAACTTTCATCCTGGGAAAGCCACATAATTTCCCCAAGCAAGAAGTGACTCTCTATGGATTTAAGCTACAGAATTGGAATTGAGAGTAGGGAGAGACTTGAGGTAGACCGACCCACCAGCAGCTATTACAATAGTCCAGGTGTGAAGAGACAGATACCTACACTAATGTAGGTACAGTGTCAAAGGAAAGAAGCTGGCCTATTTGAGAGATGTTGCAAAGGGCAAATTGACACGCCTTGGCAACAGCTTGAATGGGGAGGGGGAAGGGAGAATCCTAAGTTTTGCCTTCTATACAGTAACAGGGAATGTAGGACAAGGAGGATTTAGGAGAAAGAGAATGAGTTCTGTTTTAGACATTCTGGAAATTGCAGAGATCCCTATCAATCGGAGAATGGCTGAACAAGTTGTGGTATTTGGTTGTTATGAAATACTACTATGCTATAAAACATGATGAGCTCAATGATCTCAGAAAAAACATGGAAAGACTTGCATGAAATAATGATGAGTGAAATGAGCAGAACCAAGAGAACATTGTATACAGTAACAGCAATACTGTTTTAAGAATGACTTTAAGAAAATAAGTTATTTGGACTATTATAAATACCCAAATTAACTATAAAGGACATATGAAGAAACACACTATCTATATCCAGAGAAAGAATTAATAAATAGAAATATGTAGAGAATAGCTTTACATATATATGTGTGTGTATATATATGTATATGTATATATATATATATATATATATATATATATATATATATATACTTTAACTGTGTCTATGGTAACCATCTCTAGGGTGAGGGGGGAGGTAAGGAAGAAAAAAGGAATAAAAAGAAATTTACATAATTTTGTTTTATGTTTGAAAGGAATAGCAAATTATGTACAATAGATTTGTAGTTTCATGTGCAATAATATTTTTTATTGACTGTTATAGAAATGTTTGTTTTATTCCATAAATTAAAAATAAAATGTTCTTTTTTAATATGTCTAGTAGGGGCAGCTAGGTGGCGCAGTGAGTAGAGTGTTGCCCTGGAGTCAGAAGGACCTGAGTTCGGATCTGGCTTCAGACACTTAACACACACAAACAAAAACCTAGCCGTGTGACCTTGGGCAAGTTACTTAACCCCAATTGCCCTCCAAAAAAAAAAAAAAAAGTAAAATATGTCTAGTAGACATCCAGTTCAAGCTATATGAAAGGAAGCTGGAGAATCAAGACTGGAGGACAGTAGAGGATTTGGAGCAGAAAAGTTAGATTTAAGAATCATTAACAGAGAGATGTAATTAAATTCATGGTAGCTGATAAGATCACTAAGTGAAGTACTGCTAAAAAAGAAGAGGGCCCTGAACACCCACAGTTGTGGAACACCTATTGTTGAAGGGTGTGATCTGGAAAATAATCCCACAAAGGAGACAGAGGAGGGGAGGTCCAAGAGGTAGGAGGAAAACCAAAAGAAAGTCGTGTCCCCAAAACCTAGAGAGCAGAGAGTATTAAAGAGGAGAGGGTGATCAACAGTGGCAAAGGCTGCCCAGAGGTCAAGGAAAAAGAGAGCATGAAAGATATACCAAATGTTATGGAATCTGGAGGTGGAAAGAACCCTACTAGGCAAAAGGATGAAGGGAAGGCTTAGTGAAGGAGGCAAATGGGAAGGATTGCAATAGAATTATAAGATAACAATGGAAGAACTTTTTAAACTTAAGGGATAGAGTAAGCAATGGAGGTAGCAAAGGCCAGAAAGAATTCAGCAAGTGGAAAATAGCATGATTAGGCTTCACTGCTGGTCTCCACAATGCTTTCCTAGACTTAACTCTTCCCTTCATACACTCAACATTCCAGTCAAAATAACTGACTTGCTACTCCCCAAACTCAGAAACTCATTTCTCACCTATGCCTTTGCACAGACTTATCCCTATATCTGGACAGTGTTCTCTCCTCATCTCTATCTCTTCAAGACCTTAAGGATCCACTTAGGTGCCATTTCCTAAGAGATGCCTTTCCTCCATCTACCCACTCCCACTTAGCCTCAGTTTAATGTCCTCTCTCCTCAAATGACTTAGTATTTACTTCCCTGGTACATGTTCTGTCCTCCAGCATAAGTTTCTTGAGGGCAGAAATTATTTAGCATTTTCTTTTGATACCCCCAGCACTTAGCATAATGCCCTGTATATTAGTAGGTGCTTAATAAATACAAACTGAATTGGATTAGATTGAATATGATTCAACCAAACTGGTCTAATGCTAGAGTGTATGATGAGGAATAGTGTCAGATATGTCTTAAAAGGTAAGCTGGACTCATATTGCAAAAAAAATTGTAATCTAAGTTAAAGAGTTGACTCTTTAAAAGAATTATGGGAATGACTCATTTATATAACCCTAAACAGTGTGCTCACAAGGGTCCTATGAGATTATAATAGAGGTATTACTCTCTTTTTTATAGATAAGGAAACTAAGAAGCTAGACAATGCCCTCATAGTCACATAGCTAGTAAAGGCTGGGATAAGTATCCTGACT